>VZTU01034593.1:72360-94787 GCA_013400835.1 Zapornia atra
GGGGGGGGGTGTGAAGCCAGGTCAATGTAATCAAGATGCTACCACAGATTTACAGGAAGCATAAACAGCAATTTATTGTGCTGATGGTTACACTGTTTCACCAAAGGTGCCAATATCTACCTGACAACAAATACCAAGAGCTTTCAGGAAGTGAAGGTAAGCCAAAATACAGGATGGCCCTCCATAAAAAATGGGTAGACTAGCAGTACACTTAGGTAGCAGAAGTTCTATCAACAAGCAGAAGTGAGAGCACTTAGAAAGTTCCTCAGGCTTGTTCTTATGACTTGAGCAACCTTGGGTTCCTTTGAAAACATCCAGCACACTGTTCCACAAAACACACAAACACCACCAGTTCCAGTTCTGCTCCCCGGGGATTTTGCCAGCACTCACGAACTGGTCCAAAAATAACATGTGGCAAGAGGAAGACATCCTCCTCTAATACAAATTAGGGTAGTTCCATTTCTGAACTTGAATCAAGAGTAACAATCCCATTTGGGTCTTCTCTGATCACAGACTGTGGAAGACAGAGATTTGACAGTTTCAAAAAGGGCATCTTTAAGGCTAATTTTAGCCTTTCATCATACAGACAAGTAAGGCATTTACTGAGTGTTATTTCAGTACGTTTTATTCAGTGAGTTTATTACTTGCAGGAAATCTTTGTACAAGGTGGGGAAAGGAGCCAGGTCTCCCACCTTCTGGGCTCCAACTCCAATCATAAGGTCAGCCTCAATGTTAAATGCTATGAATTTCCAAGTATGACTACAAGGCACATGTGTTTGGATTTGCATGGCAAGGTTTTGGTACCAGGGTGGGGGTAGGCTGCCAGGGTGGCTTCTGTGAGAAACTGCTAGAAGTTTCCCCCATGTCTGACAGAGCCCGTGGAAGCTGGCTCCAAGGCAGACCCACGGCTGGAGCCCTCGTGGAGGAGCTGGCCACTCAGCAATGGTGGTAATGCCTCTGGGGTAACAAGTGTTAGGAAGGGAAAAAAAGAAAGGAGCTGCAGATTTGCAGCCAGAGAGATGAGAAACTTGCAGATGAGAAACTCTGCAGGCACCCAAGTCAGCTAAGGAGGGTGAGGAGGCACTCCAGGTGCCAGAGCAGAGATTCCCCTGCAGCCCCTGGAGAAGACCATGGTGAAACAAGTTGTAAACCTGCAGCCGATGGAGGATGATGGGGAGCAGAAATTCCACTTGCAGCCCATGGAGGACCCCACACTAGAGCTGGTGGAGACACCTAAGGGATGCTGTGACCCTGTGGGAAGCCCATGCTGGAGCAAGATCCTGGCAGGACCTGTGACCTCATGGAGAGAGGAACCCAGGCTGGAGCAAGTCTGCTGGGGGAACTTGTGGCCCCGTGGGGCACTGGAGCAGTTTGTGAAGAACTGCAGCCTGCAGGAAGGACTCATATTGGAGAAGTTGGTGGAGGACTGTCTGCTGTGGGAGGGACCCCACACTGGAGCAGGGGACGAGGGTGAAGAGTCCTCCCTCTGAGGAGGAAGGAGCAGCAGAGACAANGAGGGACCCCACACTGGAGCAGGGGAAGAGGGTGAAGAGTCCTCCCTCTGAGGAGGAAGGAGCAGCAGAGACAATGCGTGATGAGCTGACCACAGCTCCCATTCCCCATTCTCTTGTGCTGCTTGTGGGGAAGTAGACAGTGAATTTGGAGATCAAGTTGAGCCCAGGAAGAGGGGTCGGGGGAGGTGTTGTAAGATTTGGTTTTGTTTCTCATTGTTCTACTGTTTTGCTTGGGTAATAAATGAGATTAATTTATTCTAAGTTGAGTCTGTTTTGCCTGTGACAGTAATTGCTGATTGATCTCTCCTCATCCTTATCTCAATTCACAAGCCTTTCATGATCTCTTCTCTCCTCTGTCCAGCTGAAGAGGTGAATGACATAGCAGCTTTGGGGGCCACGTGGTATCCAGCCAGTGCCAACCCACCACAACATATTAAAATCTTTTCGAAAATTCAATGAGTTGGTATTTTTTACACTTCCTTGTTTTCAGCAACCCACCACAATCAATATAATCCACAAAAAGAAATCAGCAGCCAATCCCAAATTTAATCAGCATCACTGTTTGTCTGTCATCTGCCTCTGGGATTTCCTGTATTAATACATCATTAACTCCCAGTAAAATATTCTAATCCAGTGGTTAATTTCGCTTCTGTGAGTAGCTCTTCAGGGCACAGCAGTCTATAGTCAAGCCAAAAATTACATACCTGAAAGACCTTTTGACCTCTCTCAACAACACTTAAATAGAATGTGCAGGGGAAGCAACAAAAGTACTAATTTAAACAGCACAGCACCTTTCAAACCCCTGCTCTTTTTCACTTGTTCCAAGGCAAGCACGTAAAGCAACCTGTTGCCTCGACAGCATGTATCACAAGTGTTCTCTCCGTCCTTTCTCCCTGAACGTGTTTGATCACAGCGAGGTCTCAAAACTTCCTTGGAGATCGCTGAACCAAATGGCAGGTTTTTAGAGCTGCCTAAAGAAGCTTACATCACGAATTGCTGTTTCATATTCTTTATTAGGCAGTATATAAAATCAGGTGTTTCATAAGTGTTTGCTTAACTCGTCAGATGAAAATACTACACAGAAAGTCGCATGCTCTCCCTTCTAGAGAAGTGTAACAGCAACACACACATAGCAGCCTGGAAAGGGGAAATATTAAAGGATCTTATTCCGGTGCCAAGGAAGTACCTTCAGTCATCGTCTCCTCACAGGGATGTTCTTTGAGGCTGTTGCTGTTTAGTGCTTCTCAGCACCGGGCTTCTGCCGCCTAAGGATAAGCTTAAGGTAAAAAAACACCCGCCAAAGCAATGCTGACCTAAGGGAAGGAAGTACCGACAGCAGCACATACAGATCACCTCACTCTGTTCCTGCATTTCCACTTCTCCCCGTGTCCCGACTACTGCTGGAGCACGCTTCCCAAGCGCCAGTCTCGCCCCCTCCCCTGGGAGCACCCCAGCCTGGCGGCCCCTCTCCGCGCGGCGGCGGGGCTTGGCGCAGGGCTCGGCGCCACAGGCCAGGCCAGGCCGTCCCTCCGCCTCCCGCCTCGGCTGCGGGTCTCCCCGCGGGCTGCGACAACCACCCCATAGCAGCGCCTTCTCCACGCTGGCTTCCCGAAATCCCACGCATCCCGAGGCCCACCGGCACTGCCCAAAAGGCTTCTCCAAACTTCTACCGAAGCCAAAATAGGCGCTGTCCCCTCCTCTCTCCCGGTACCACCCTCCAGCAGCCCCACAGTGCCCTGCTCCCCCCGCAGCCCACCTCGGACAGTGCCTGCATCAGCCCTACAACGCGCATCTAGTCCGGCCGCACGAACTCCGCCTTCTCCCAGTCGATCGCCTCTCCAACAGAAGTTACTTCTTCCCTGGCGAACATCGAGGCGCATAGTAATGCCGTTCGTTGCCGGTTAGCTTAGGGTTTTCCTAAAAAAAAACCAAACTAGGCGGGGCGGGGAAAAGCTGCCCCGAGCGCTCTCGCCTAACAAGCTGCTCCGGCCTCAAACACCTCTGCCCAGCCTCAGCGAGGAGCTAAGGGACCCGACCGCCCTCCCCGACTCCCCGGACCACAGACGGACTCCGCTCCATCCCCTGCCCAGGCTTCCTGCGGAGCGCGGAGCCTTCCGCCCCGCCCCCGGGCATCCGGTCAGCCCCGCGCCGGGGCGGCTGCCGGCATAAAGGCAGGGCCGCGCCTTTTCGCCCCGTTGCACTGCGTGCTGCTCCATCCTTGCGGGCTGTGCTTCCTCTCTCCCCTGTTCCGGGAGCTGCCTGTCGCTGCGCCACGCCGGGCAGGCAGAGGTACCCACGGCCATAGGGGTTCCGGGGATGGGGCCGCTCGGGCGGGGGAACTGTGTTTCTCAGCCGGTGCCGGGCGCTTCCCCTTGCCCCTGTGAGGGCAGGGCCTGCTGCTGGGGCGAGGGTGGGCGCAGCCGGGCCCTGCGGGGGTTAGGAGATGTGCGTACCGCGGCGTAAGCCGGGCCTCGGGGCGGGCGGTGAGCGGGTCGTGGCAGCTGCCTGAGGTGTTTTCATAGGATGCGAATGGGGTTAGCAGGGGAGGGCACGGTGGTGCCCCGGGCGGTGAGCAAAGTACCGCTGCGCCTCAGCCCTCGGACCGCCGGCTGCGGGACCGCTGTGTTTCTTTGGGAGCCGCAGCCTTCCGGGCGTGCTAAGCAAATTCACGCTTGGCAGGCTCCGCTCAGGTGCCTGCGTGAGCGGCCTGTAATCCCTCTGGATAGCAGAGGTGTCTTGCGGTTCGGGTGCCGGACACAGCTCCATCCTTGTGCCTGGGAAGCGCTTGCTGAGCCTTAGCACAGGTACCAGCCAGCCCGATGCGGCTGCAAAGCTGCTTGTGCTTGGGGAGGGGGAGATCTGGTGAGCCCGAGTGAAGGCTGCCATACTGCGCTACAACATAAAAGCCCTCTGCGCTTATGTCTGTGTGGGTGTAGGCATATTAAAAACTAATACGTGGCATCAGGAGGGATCCGAGACGTTAAGTGTGACAAAGGTACCCTCGGCTTACTCACCTGTAGTTCGATCCCTGCTTGCTTTAGTTGAGGAGCCAAAGTCAGCCCTGGCGTGTTGGCTGGTTTAATTGTCTGTGTGGACACGCTTGGTTACAGTACCTGGCGTAATTAGGAGAACTAATGTGGTGAGATAGTGAGAATGGAGGAGTCTTGGCCCACACAAGGCTGGGTTGGGCGGGAGGTGTGTCAGTGGAGGTTGTCTCATTGAAGGATGCAGAGTTGGTGTTCTAACAGAAAGTCTGTGGCCTGTGTGCCTAAGCCAACACTGCTTCTCTGTGGGAAAGTCAGTACTCCTCTGAGTTCTTATGTCGCTTATGCAAGCCTAACACGTGACTATTTTACTTAAATCACTGACAGAAGTTCTAAACTGGACTTGGGTCAAATTGTACGTTATGCTTTGAAGGAAATTTCCTCTCTTTTTTTTTTCCATAGGTATTAATCATAGCAACCTTATCTATGCCAGAGATGCCAATTTCCTTTCGTGCAAGTGGAGGATGTTAACCTTAAGTGCATTAAACTAGTGTAACTTGTTGCTTCTTTTCCAGAACCAGCAAAGGACATGTGTTTCCAAAAACTTGGCTGTTTTTGTCGCACATGAGATTTAATAACACTTTTAACACTTCTCCTCCTGTAGAACTCTGAGTTAGCTTATATCTGTAGTAGCTATGAGATCCTACTACAGGAGATGTCCGTGTTGGCTCTAGAAAAGTGTTCCCACTGTTTTGATGTTTCTCCCATTGCTTGCTTGTGTGCTGCCTTTTGTCTGTGCCAGAACCTCTGCACACATCTTTGTCCCATTTTAAAAGGAACAGAAGGGGCTCACCCCATAGCTTTTCTTTAGAAAGAACAACTTGTTTCCCTACCCACTGTATTTTTGATGAATGCTTTTCTGTTACCAGACTAGTTTTAGCAGTGGCCTATCCCTTCAGAGCTGTTTTCCCATGTGCATGACAGCACATGTATAGCCACATGCTACATTTCATGCACTTTGCTCAGAGTAGCAGATATCTAAGTAACTTATCTCTTGGCACTTGTCAAACATGATTACCTGTACACACAGATAGCAGTGTTAACTAAGAGATGTGATCAAACTGGGCACGCAGTGCCGAAGGTTGAAGTGTGAGTGCCAACATGCTCTACCTTTAGCTGAGAAGGAAGATGTTAACCCTTCATACCAGAGTTCATCTGAGATTAAAACTTGCTTTGACCAAGGGTCCCCTTCTAGCACAGCATTTGTATATTGGGAAATAAACAGCGTTCTTTCAAGGACAGCCTGCTTGCTGTCAGCACTACTGTGATGAGTACAGGCTGCAGTTAAATTCCTACCTGAGATGGTATGATTCAAGCCCATTACATTTGCTTAATGCAGGGAGGTGAAGAGAAGAAAGCCAACAGCTTTGCAATGCATTCCTAAACAAAACACTCTTCAGTTGCAAAAGCAGGCTCTCCTCAGCAATGGAAATACTGGTGGTTGTAAAGCTAGTAGCGACAGCCAGTAACTTACCTGGTGTGGTCTGGAGATTTGTAAGCTTATTGTAGTCTGAAGCTCCTGATCCCCTGAAGCTGGCAATATTGCAACAGGCTTGAGACTATGATTTGTTCTGCATAAGGTTTAGGGAGTTGCCTACAAAGCAAAAAGGTTGTGATCCTAAAAGAAGAATTCTTCCTGACCTAAAGTCTTGGCTTGTGAGCACTAAAGTTGTTTGGTTGATTTGCCACACATTTCTGCCTAAGATGCTCAAGGAGCAGCTATCACTTCTTGATTCTAGGTTTTAAGTCCACGTTCTGTGAGGACAGAGTGGAACACCCTGATGCGAGGGGTGGGGAACTGCCAGATGGTAAATCAGTTTTGTGCTTTGCTCTGGAGCAGAGTAGGAGCAAGCTGGAGATGACACAGCAACGGGACAAATGTGTCAGATGTGCAGATGTGAGCCTATGTATTCTTTGAAATGGCACTCAGAAGCAGGCTAGAGAAAACACTTGGAATAGATCTGAAAATGCTTTTCAATTTTGAAATATTGATGCTTGCATTTTTTTTCTCTATATGTTTTATTCTTTCTGGTAAACTTTTTTTTTTTTAGGTACCTAAAGAAATAGCCTCAAGATGAACTTCTTGCTGGAAACGTTGCAAACCATCGGACTTACTGTTTATTACTTGCTGGAGTCACTGGTGTTCCTGGTTGTGCCCAGACGGAAGAAGAGTGTTAGTGGTGAAATAGTGCTAATAACAGGAGCTGGAAGTGGCATTGGAAGACTCTTAGCTGTAAAGTTTGCCAGTCTTGGAGCCACAGTGGTTCTTTGGGACATTAATCAAGAGGGGCTCAAGGAGACAAGTAGGCTGGTCAAAGAAAATGGAGCAGAGAGGGTGCACTGCTACATCTGTGACTGTAGCAAAAGGCAGGACATCTACAGAGTAGCTGATCAGGTAAAGTACCTTATTTGTGGCTTTGACTCTATTCTGAGGTGAATGCTTTGCTTGTGTGTATGACATGAAAGTTTTAGTAACTTCAAATTAAGAGATTAAAGTTAATTCATTGAGAACATATTGCACTTGCTACCTAATTCAAGAATACTAGGGGTTTTAGGGTTGACTATGTTCCTTAAAAAATAAAAGAAGAAAGTGCTGGCTTACTTTTTCAGTAGCTAATTCCACCTGGGTAGCTTCTTACTGATTCAATTACTGAGCAAGCATTTACTAGTGAAGTGCAGAAAATCAATTTCTTGAAGCTAAAGCAGTATTTCAAGTTCTGGCAGCCTTATACCAAAAGTAAGCCCTAAAGACCATACACTGTAAAAAGGATTAACTGCTTAGGCAATTTTCAAATAATTCCATGGCTGTCAGTAGATTCTTGCAGACATGCTTTATCAGAATGAATAAATGTATCTTGAAGTCTTAAATATTTCTAGCTCTCCTTTGGGGATAGCTCTGTAAATATAGCATGTGGTTAGATATTTTTGGGTGGACCAATAGAAATGCCAAAACCAAAAATTGCTTAACAGTTTCCATTATAACAAATAACCTCTTCTCATTTTGCTTAAAATGTTGCTAAACTTAACTGCTGGACTAGAAAGTTTCCACAGTGGGTGTTGGCCTGAGGATGACTTATTTTTAAAAAACAAAGTTCAGCTGTCTTCAGGAACATATCTGTTGGCTGAAATAATGTTCCTCTTTTGGTGCTGTTTAAGAAGCTTTAGCCTTCTGCCTCTTCCTATCTGCAAAAATGACTAGAACAGACTTTGGTAAGTGAAGCTTGTGCACGACTTACAGCTTATTAGAGTCTGGGGCTATTGGCTTTGTATTCTGGTAGTGCTGGTCACTGTCAGTTTCTGTTGCAGCTCTGTTTTGCCAGGTGAGCTCCATGTTTTGGAGAGCAGCATAGGTGAGAGGGACCCGGGGGTGCCGGTGGACAGCAGGATGACCATGAGCCAGCAATGTGCCCTCCTGGCCAAGAAGGCCAGTGGCATCCTGGGGTGTGTTAGAAGGGGGGTGGTTAGTAGGTCAAGAGAGGTCCTTCTCCCCCTCTATTTGGCCCTGGTGAGACCACACCTGGAATATTGTGTCCAGTTCTGTGCCTCTCAGTTCAAGAAGGACATAGAACTCCTTGAAAGAGTCCAGCACAGGGCCATCAAGATGATTAAGGGAGTGGAACACCTTCCTTATGAGGAGAGGCTGAGGGAGCTGGGCCTCTTTAGCTTGGAGAAGAGGAGGCTGCTGGGGGACCTTATCAATGTTTATAAATATGTAAAGGGCGAGAGTCAGGAGGATGGAGCCAGGCTCCTCTCAATGATGGACAGTGATAAGGGGCAACGGGTGCCAGCTGGAGCATAGGAAGCTCCATGTGAATATAAGGAGGAATTTTTTTCACTGTGAGGTGACAGAGCACTGGGACAGGCTGCCCAGAGAGGCTGTGGAGTCTCCTTCTCTGGAGACATTCGAACCCCGTCTGGATGCGTTCCTGTGTGATTTAGTCTAGGTGATCCTGCTCTGCCAGAGGGGTGTAGATAAGTGTGTGGCAGGTTAGGGGTTCTAAACATAGGCAGGAGCAAAGAAGTGGTAAGAGGGTCTCGTTGCATGATTCATTGTTTATAATCTTCCACCAGCTGTTTGCTAATAACTCATCTACCAATAATCCTCCTGCTGATCCACATAGAAGAAAATACCCTACTGCTGTTATTTCAGAATGGTCACCTCCTGCTGGCAACTGCTGTAGAACCATGCTGACAATTTTCCCATCTTATTAGTGATAAAAAGACTTCAGGTCAACAGTGGCACCAAGCACTACCTGATACTAACGTGGTGTAGTAGACTTTGGCTCAGTGTGCAGCATCAGCCTTTGCAAACTGAGACAGGGTGGTTCCAGGTTTTGTTTTCCCCTTCCCAGTGGTTCAGCTTCACACAACGACTTGGAGTCTTGCAAGACTACAGCAAACAAAATTCAGGCAGGCTCAGGAGGATATGGTTGGAACTTCTGTGCCCAGTAAAACAATCTCAAAGTGAAAACAGAATGTATGTGAACCTCTGACCTGATTCTGGTACTTCATCAGCCACAGAGAGACCAGGAAAAAGTCACTTCAAGTAGGAAGAAAAGCAAGAAGCCCTTACATGTGTGGTATCCCTGTGCCTTTCCTGTACCAACAGGGTGAGGGACAGCTTTTAGCTACCAAGATCTAAAGCTTAATTTATTTCTCATGTCCCTGTTCCAGAATTACCCAAAAGGAATGTGGTGTACTCTGACCTACCCTCTGTCCCTTCCTCCCCATTAAGAATTTAGGGTTTTGAGGGAAGTAAGTCTCTGGTTTTTGACCCTCCTGCTTGTAAGGGAACAGAAGCCCTTTCCTCACTGCCGTGTTAGTTGCCTCTGGACTTGGGGTTATGTCCAGGATCTCTCTTGCATGGTGCTTTTTGGTTTATCCACTGTGTTTTCTTGCTTGTTAGTCAAGATGACAATTTGCAGCCAGTTTTCTACACTTATGAGAATCTTCTTTGTGTGCAGAGGAGCAACAGTAGAAGCACACTTCTGGTGGTATTTCATGCTGCTAGAAAACATCCAGTGCTCTATTTCACCTCTTGTAGGTACAGAGAAGATTGTGGTCCTTAGATACTTTGGGATGCTGTTGGGAATCTGGGTATTAGTCACTACTAAACTTCCTATATAAAATCATAAATGAAGAAACAAACTCTTACTTTAAATAAATCTTTATACATGAAAAATGTTTATCCAGATCAGCAGTTCTCATAATGCTTGCCTTACTTGGGCCTAAAACAAACACTTGGAAAGTTGACATTATCCCCCATCCACAGTAGCTAAAGAAAAGGCATGATAAAGGTCTTCTGCCTCAGCAGAGTGTGGAAGCCTGGGCTGAGTGCCTTGCTTCTGTCCTGCACAACAGAGAGCTGATAGAAGGGAATTTAGACAGCTAATTAGCTGAGGACAGAGCTGCTACATCTAGTTAGTAGGGTAGCAGCATTAACAGAGGTGGTGTGAAGCTGGAATTGTCTGGCTTGCTAGGAGGCACTTAAATCTGCTTTGAAAGTGTCAGTGTGTTTTAGAAGACTGAATAGAGATGGATGGTAAAGGAAGGGATTGTTGGGGTTTTCAGCACTAGTTAGAAATTGGATGATTTGAGGTTCTGTTCTTGTTTCCTTTCTCCCACCTTACCTGAATGCCCCAACCACCAGGTTATAAACTGTATGTACCACACCTCCCACCTCTGTCTTGTGTTGGCTGGATTTAAAAAAAGAATGACCACTTACTTGGGCATTTATTTGCCTGATTTGGGGAACTGGTCCAGGCTTCCAGAATTGCTAGATCATCTGGCACAAGGCAGTGTTGAAACATCATTTACTAATGATTACATTTAGGTCCCTGAAGACATACTAAGTTTAATATGTGGTGAGGGGTACATCCTCTGTCGAAGGCTGCCTATGGACATCAAGTGGTGCTGCTGCAGGAATACTGTTATGTGGCTGTTCTGAGAGGGGAATAGACAGGAATGTGTGAGCAGTGACTGAGGTGGAGCAGGGCTCTGGCTGATGAACTTTTTATAAAAGCTTTTCTGTATAACCCTGCCAAGGCTGCTTTCTGGTTTTTAAACCCTTCCTTAGTGAACAAGTGTGGACAAGATTGGAACAAGTTTAAGGAAGATGAGGCAGTTATGCCAGACTAAAAGATAGGTGCTCAATTATCCTGTAATTGTTTACTATTATAAAATGTAGCCAACCTGGCCTGCTTGTGCTTTCTTCAGTCACTATAGGCACCTAGCAAAGGATTCTGTCATTGAATCATAGAGTTGTCACCTGCAACTGTATGGCAAGATGACATTGAAACATGGCTTCTCAAAGTTGCTGATCAGCATGTGTTTAGCTCTTGATCTGGTAATTG
Organism: Zapornia atra; assembly: GCA_013400835.1. Taxonomy (NCBI): domain Eukaryota; kingdom Metazoa; phylum Chordata; class Aves; order Gruiformes; family Rallidae; genus Zapornia; species Zapornia atra. Next base: position 83,272 of record VZTU01034593.1, read on the forward strand.
TAACTTAAACAACATAGAGTACTCACTTCCTTTTTCCTAGATAGCTCAGATTAATGAATTGCACTTCAAATACTGCATTCAATGTTTTCATTCTTCTTTTGAGAGCTGGCCTAGTATCTTAGTGTCAGCTGGCCTAGTATCTTGGTGTCAGCTGGCCTGTGGTGGTTCTCTCAACTGAGTCTGTTTCTGAAAGTCCTCATTCTGGAGCTGAAATGAGAACTGTACTTTCTCCTGCTGAACTAAATGTGTGGATATTCTTTGGCCAATGTATTTTCTGGGAACCATCTTATAAGGGCTCTGGTACAGCATCAGTGTTGAAGCAAATACACTAGAAGAACCAAGCTCATGCGCCATGAGCCCCAGAAGCTTGTAAGGCCTTTGCCTTCTGTGAATGTACATGTCCTAAAATCTTTCTTTCTTCAGAACCCTACAACTTCTGTTTCACAACAAACTACCACCCTGGCCTGAGCTCTTCTCATTTCTTGTGTTGCCCTGAGAACTACTGTCAGGAGAGACACGGTGTTCTTTCAGGCTGTCTTCATGAGAAATAAACCTGTGAGAAAAGCCTTTTTGCTTGGCAAGATAACCTCTTAAGTCCCTGACCTGTAAAGTTGCTTGAAGTAGTCAAGATACTTGAATAAATAAAAATGTTCTGAGGAAGTAATTGATTTTACAGGAGATCTTTCTCACTGCCTATGCATATGAGGAATGCTTCTTACCAAAAATGTGTTTGCCCACTCTCATTCCAACACACTGAGGGCAGAAAGCCCCCATCTGCTCCCCCAGAAAGGTGTAGGGATGACTGACTTAGTGTGTGTGTGTGTGCTGTGACATGCAAGTGAAGCTACCACTAGTGGAAAAATTACTATGTAATAATACATGGCAGTGTTTAACACTCACTGTTAGAAGTGGAATATGTGGAAAACAGCATGAGGAATCTTGAAATATCTGAAATATTGTGGTGTCACCATACTGCTGCCCAGTGCTGTGGGAGAGATGAATCCCTGGGCTGTTGTGATGCAGGCAGGTAATGCTGCCAACAGGGAATCCAGTTTTCCTTCTGCTCATCAGAAGGCTCAAGAACTCTGTGAGCTGCTTTAGTCTTCAAGTTGTGTGGCAGCACTGCAGGGTACAATGCAAGGAAGCTCACACAAGTGAAAGCTTAGGCACTGCAGCCCTCCTGTAGATTTGGTGTACCTGACTCTGGTAGATCCATGCCTGAGGATCTATGCACTGTGCCTCACCATGTGGTGTAGAAATGACTCTATGAACAGAATTGCTCATTAGTTTTAAGGAGGATTTACTGTAGCAACATGTTTATTGTGTTACTTAAGCTCTCTGCAACAGAAACTTATCCAGAGTAGTCACAGTGAGCACCAGAGGTGCTGGAAGCAGAAGCCTGGGTAGAGCTGTTGGGCTCCACACCTCCAGAGAAAGGCCAGTTGTAAGCTCAGCTCTAAAAAAGCATTAGGTGTGAAAGAACCTGAGGTGTTTGTGTAGCAATCATAAGCTTAGCTGAAATATTTCTATTACGTTTTCAGTTATAAAACTGCATTTTCAGTTATAAAACTGCGTTTTCATATATAAAATTGCATTTATTGTGTAACATCTTGGGGCTTTTTTGTTTTTAGGTTAAAAAAGAAGTTGGTGATGTTAGCATCCTGGTGAACAACGCTGGTATTGTAACAGGGAAGAGGTTTCTCGATTCTCCAGATTCACTTGTGGAAAAAACCATGGAAGTGAACACAATGGCACACTTCTGGGTAATACCTGTACTTTGCATATATGTATTAACCCAGCCCTTTAACATATTTTCAGTGTTAATTTTGCCTTTTGGAACTGAGGGAAATAATGAAGGAGGTATATTTACCTATATATCTCATTGTGAGCTCAGTCAGAAATGATACAAGAAACTACTTGCTATGCCCAGGAGTCTGTAAAATAAAAAAAGGTGGAAGAATGGATCCTTTGGGAACTTCTGGGGTAGGTAGGTGGAAGCAAAACTGCTTTGTGTTTGGAAATAAGCCTTCAGAACTGAAGGTTACGTTCTACAAAATGCTGAAGCTAGTAACGTTATAATCCCTCAGGGTTAATTGCCTTGAAGGAGGCCCAGCCTAAAGGTTGCTGCTCTAATAACAGAGAAGCATTTAATTCTCTAAGTGTTCTAGTTGCTTTGTGGTAATGATAGCTTCAGTGAGAAATACCATGTGTTCAGACAGAGGTATTTTAAGGTAGTGGTGGGTGGGTTTGTTAAAAAAATATGGTTTGGGTTTTTTTCCAAAATGAGTAACTTAATGGGCTTTTTCCACTTCCCAGGGAAAGCAGGTCATCTACACAGTGTTCCTATCATGAAGAATTTCAAGTGGGATGTTAGAATGTGCTCCAGTTTCCTAATAAATAAAATTATACACAGAGATTAAATTAATTTTATAGAAGGAAGACATGAGCTTTAAAATGTTGCCATTTTGCAAAACTTGAAATGGGCACTTAATTCTTGTTTGAAACCTTGCAGTGCTGAGCTCTAGCATGAAAAATTTAGCTAGTTGAAGCTGTATCATTAGCTTCCAGCAAATTAGCATCTGTCTCTGGTGCGCAGAACTGGTACTGGTGGGGCCTGGGAAGTCCCAATTTAGTAGGTGAATGGTAGGGTTTGAAAAACAAACGGGAGGGGGGGAGGGGGAAGGTGTAGTGTTTTGCTTTTGTTTTTCTTCCATAACAGAAGCAGGGGAAATCATTGAAACTTTGGGGAGAATGTATTTAAAAATGAGACCTTCAAAATATTATAGAGCATAGCTAGCTTAGCAATGTGTTGCATTGCAACTCTGACTTACGTTGCAGACCTACAAAGCCTTCCTCCCAGCAATGATGGCCTCTAACCATGGACACTTGGTTAGTATTGCAAGCTCAGCGGGACTGACAGGAGTCAGCAGTCTTTCAGGTAGAGTATTAAAGCTCATGTTTGTTTAGCCAATTAGTGGGACTTAAACTCTGTAATCAATACTCATGGGGGGAAAAAAAAAAATATCCTAACTTGGAGTTTCTGGGTGTTTGCATGTAGATAAGGTAAATGGTCATGCTTTCAGACCAGCTGACCTTAAATAGACTGTTCATTTCAAAAGTTTTCCAGATGCTCAGCAGTCCTGTGAAACAGGTTTTTCTGCCAAGGCAGTTAGAGCATCTAGGAGCCATCTAGAACTTGGGGGACTTAGAGCTGCAGTGTTGTTAAAGTTAACCTGTAGGTATTTGGTGGGGAACAGACTGCTTTTTTTTTTTTTTTTTTTTTAAAAAACANNNNTTTTTAAAAAGCACGTTCTCAGGCTAAGCAGAATTCTGTACAGGTTTCCCTAACTCCAAGAACTGCTAAAATCCAGATGTGGTACAGAGATGGTACCTCATTTTTCCATTCTTTCTCTCTCAGCCATTCGTTCAAGAGGATCCATACGGTGATGGACAGAAAGTGTTGAGATTAGGGCCAACTCAGAAGGCATTTCTGGAAAATGCATGCAAAGAGGGGGGTAGAAAGGAAATATGGTGGCATAGCAAGAAAAGGAATCTTGCTTCACGACAGTGATAATGTAGTTTCAACTTGAAACTAGGTTTTTCTACATTAGACTCTTGAAAGCTTGAGTTTGCTGCATAAGAAGCTAGTGCGTGGACTCAAAGGCAAGACCTGGTATGGAAAGATAATTTCATTTGCTATTTTTCACTAGAGAGTGGAAAGGTGATATCAGGGATGCAATGAGAAACCTCTGTCTGCCAATCTAGAACAAGTTAACTTAGAAAAGGGAAAGTAAAGGAGTCAATCATATCAAAGGCAAACTTCATTAATAACCTAATCCTGAAAACAGTTCATACTCTGCTGTATTTCATTCTGGGACAGTAGTTTCCTGCAGGTACTGTGCATATATCAGTTTAGTACTACAGTGCTGCTGCTGCATTGTGTTTAAAAACAAAACCAAACCCAACAAACAAACAAACATCACCAAAACTCAAACCACCTGTGGTGAGTTACTTCCTAGAGCATAGTTTTCTCCCTGTTCTCTGTCAAAAGCTGTTACTGCTCCTGTGTCAGTGGCAGGACTTGCTGAACCTGTTTAATAAAGTTTATTTAGTAAATTGAAACCTTTAACTGCAATTGATGTTTTGTTTATTTTACAGATTACTGTTCGAGTAAATTTGCAGCCATTGGTTTTGCAGAGTCAGTTAATTTAGAGATGAGAGCTCTGAGGAGGAGTGGTATTAAAACCACCATTGTATGTCCTTTTTTCATAAACACAGGAATGTTTGATGGCTGTGTGACTAAGTGAGTAAACTCTTGTGAGGGTTTTATGCAGCTTACACATCTAGCATGTTAGCTACTTCTATCTCTTTTATGAAAATCATAGAATGGTCTGGGTTGGAAGGGACCCCATGGATCATAGAGCTCCAACCCCCCTGCCACAGGCAGGGCCACCAACCTCCAGGCCTGGATCTACACAAGGTTGACCAGGGCCCCATCCCACCTGGCCTTGAACACTTCCAGGGACGGGGCATCCACCCCCTCTCTGGGCAGCCTGTTCCAGCACCTCACCACTCTCTCTGTAAAAAAACTTCCCCCTAATATCTAATCTAAACCTTCCTTCCTTTAGTTTTAATCCATTCCCCCTTGTCCTGCCATTAAAAATCATAAGCAAGGCTTTTTGTTTTCTTTCTGCTTGTGTTATTTTTAGGGCCTCAGATCGGGGGGGGATAACTGCTATCCAGTGCCTGGGCAACCCAAGTGGCAAAGCCCTTGGTATTTTACTGGTCCTTTAAGATGAAATGTGAAACATGATTGCTCTCTTTTCCTCTACAGAAGCCAGATACTCCAGTTGTCCTTTCTAGTTCCTAAACCCTCGTTCACCTCCTGAAACCAGTGGCATAGCTTTGCTTAGTATAATGACAGATTTAGGAGCCAAATGAAAGCCTAGTATGTCGTAGGAGGGATCATACAAAGGGAAAATAGCAATGGTCACTCACTAACATAATGAAGGTTCTGTTGTTCGTAGGATTTCTGGTATTTATTATTTCTTATAGTCGAATAACTGCAAACTGGAGGCTTGTTTTGAGTCAAGTGTGACTCCAAAGCAATTTGTATGATAGTCAAAAAGTCTTCTCTTCCAGGTGGCCACATCTGCTTCCCACTCTGGACCCAGAGTATGTGGCTGCAAAGATAGTCACTGCTGTTCGTCGGGACCAAGAGATATTGCTGTTACCACGCAGCCTCTACTTTATATTTGCCTTGAAAAAGTAAGCTATGCCTTCCCTTCTTTTCCTCTCTCTTTTCTGCCCAGAGATGTTTCAGCTATATGTGTGACTAAAAGTGCAAACCAGGCCTCTACTTGGTGTGAATTTTCATCAAATTCTGCATACTTTTGGAGGGTGGTTTCAGGGTGTGGTGTTTTTTTGTTTGTTCAGGGTTGTTTTTTAATTTCTAGGTGTTTGGTCTTATCTGTGGACAACAGAACAGCAATGTCTAACATGGGCCTTGCTGACTCCATTGGGGTGCAGTTTTACTGAGGCCTGTGGAGTCTTTGTCTGCTTGTCAGTCGCTGCGTATCTGGGGTCTTTCCCCCTCCCCCCCCACCCTAGCATTAGAGACCTTGTTGCAAGACAGGTTGGGAAATGGATCTGTCTGATCACTCAGGCTGCCAGATGAGTCTAGTGGGTATTTTGAGAGGGCCATTGGTACTCTATAGAGTAGTCTGTCCCTTGCCAGTGTTGTGGTTCAGGCCCAGCAGGCAGCTGAGTGCCACACAGCTGCTTGCTCAACTCTTCTGCCTGCAAGGGTTTGGGAAGGAGAATGGGAAAGACTCATGGGCTGAAGTAACAACAGCCTAATAGGATAACAAAGGAAGGGAATAATAATAATAGTCATTATTATTATTATAAAACAAATGCAATTGCTCACCACACGCGGAAGGGAAGAGAAAGCAACCCAGTGCCATCTGCTTCCCAGCAGCAATCCTGGCTCACTGCCCCAGTTATATAGGGAGGATGACATCATATGGTATGGCATATCCCTCTGGCCAGCCTGGGTCAGCTGTCCTGGCTGTGCTCTCCCAGCTCCTTGTGCACCTGGCAGGGCGTGGGAAGCTGAAAAGTCCCTGACTTAAGTAGTTGTAGTGTTTACACTCGCAACAACTGCACGCATCGGTGTGTTATCAATGGTGTTCTCATACTAAATCTAAAACACAGCACTGTGCCAGCTACTAGAAAAACATTTAGTCTATCCCAGCTGAAACCAGGACAGTCAGTATTACTCAAGTAAAACTAGTTCTGTGATAAAACTGCACAGCTTCTCTGATACCTGTTTCAGGTTTTTTTTTCTTTTTTTTTTTTAATTCCTACTTCAACTACCCTCCCTTACAGTATCCTACCAGTGAAAATAACTGTTCTCCTTATGGACTATTTGGGATGCCTCCACACCATGGATACCTTCAAAGGTCGAGCCAAGAAGAACTGAAAAAGTGCAAAATTCAGAGCTCAGCGACTCTAAAGTGGACCTTGTTAAAGGAGGTGGTGGGAAAGGTCTGCTTCTCTAGCAGCTGTGAACTTAAGATGCCTCCTATCTCATTAGTAACAATGCTTATGGAAATTGCTTTTTCAATTGGCTCTTAATCAAGTTGGCCTTCACTCCAACTATATATTTTAAACTAGTGAGCTGTTTTCACTTCATGGAGATATGATAATTGCAATTAGTTTCTTTTGGTTATGTCTGTTATAATGCCTTAAATATGAACCTGTATCACAGACTAACAGTTGACAGGTTTTGGGGGAGAAGGGACAAGGAAACTACGTGTGTGTTTGGCAGGGAGTGAACCTGCCATTCACTGAAGCATGAGGAGGGGCTGTACTGCTGCAGCCATTGCCATTCCCCAGTGAGCTGAGGAATTCAAGAGTTTCCCTATGTGACAGGTTTAAAATTTATAGAGGTGGAAGTTTTGTGAAAATATGTGCTGTGTTGGTGCAAAAGCAATGAAAAATATTAATTTTTGGAGGTGGTGATTTCAGGTCTCACAGATGACTCTGGATGTCAAGAGGGAAGAATGTATATTATGCATTTGTGCTGCTAATCTACTTGTCTTAATTTATTTTGAAAGCTAACACTATGACTGCAACTTTGTAGTACAAGTCTTTGTATCTTCTAAGTGCAGTGTTTTAAGAACAATTTTATACTTTCATCTCCTAAGCAGAATAAACTCATAAAGTAGAAGACTGTCAGTCTAGGTGGGCTATCAAACATCTTGCCCAGTGAGACAATGAGCTACTAAAAACCAAGGTACTGAGTTGTTAATCGGGGTGTCTCTGGATTATTTCAGAAGGGGGTGATGCTGATAGAACTGGGGGGAATGGGATCATTACCGCCATCACCTGAGTTAACAGCATTATGTTTTTACAGCTCACAGTTGGGTGGCAGGTTGCCTTGGTTTACTTTCCCTTTACTCTTCTGACTACCCATTTTTTTGGGACCTACGCTGAGGAGGTCTTGCCTTCCTTTGACAGTGGCCCTCTTCAAAAAAACTGAAAGCCCTTTTGACTTTTGGTATATCCAAAACAACAAAAAGGAAGCTTATACCTTGAATGGATGTCACATGCACGTGATGGCTCAGCCCACCTCATGTCACAGTACTCTCAGCAACTGGTAAAACCTGCAAACAAAGACTTAAAATGCATTAGCATGCAATTAATTGAGGGACAGAATGGAGAAATGGGTAATTTTAGTCTTCCCCATGGTGGCCAGGAAACTACCTTCATTTCTCTTCTATACAATTAGTGAGGTTTACCCTCAGAGAAAGGTCTACATAAAACTACTTTACTACTGATGAGCAGGAAAGACTGAGTAAAATAAGCCTGTTAAAAACAGCCTTACCTTTGTGATTGATAGTTGAGTTAGAATTCAGACTGATCAAGTAAAAGACTTGTCTTAATGTCCTTTTACACCTGCAGCTTTTACACTTCAGAAGTTCTACTCATTTTACAGTACACTTTAGGAAATCAAAAGTTACTAATTAAAAACTAGATGTTGCCTGAATGTGCTGCCCATAGGTACATTGCACTGCTCACAAGGTCAGCCACTAATAACTGTGAGGTATATCTCTGTCTTGCAGACCCCTCACCCTTTTATACTAACAGAGCACATTGTTCCACCTAACAATGAAATACCAGCCATGCAGGACTCCAGAGCAAAGAAGTGGGTTGTACATTAGGAACAGTATGTATCAGGCTCCAGCTTTTGTGAGGGCAAGGAGCTTTTCATTCTCAGTGACTATGCAAACACGTTCTGCTCAGGGAAACTGAAAGCAGTGGCTTGGCTGTGGTACTTGTGGGTTCTCAGCAGGATGGGTGCTGGAGAAGTACATCTCTGCAGGGCTTTTGCTACATCACAGGATCACTGAACTTGGAAAGGACATCTGCTCAGAGCAAGGTCAATTAGAGCAGGCTGCTCCACTCAAGTTTTGACTAAGGCTGGAGGCTCTAACCTATTCTAGCAATTGTTCAAACCTGGTTTAAAAACAAATAAATTAAAATTGTGTTTAAATTGAATGGGTTTTGTTGTTTGTTTTTTGTTTCATTGGGGTTTTTTTTCCAATTTGTGCCTGTTGCCTCTCGTTCTTTCAGTGGACAGTGCTGAGAGCCTGGCTCTGTGTTATGCTGAACCTAAGCCTTTTCTTCTCTGGACTGAGCAATTCTGGCACACTCAGCCTCTTTGTCACAGAATCACTGAATCGTAGGGGTTGGAAGGGACCTCTAGAGATCATCGGGTCCAACCCCCCTGCCAAAGCAGCTCCCCAGCTCATATTGCACAGACAGGCGTCCAGACAGGCTTGAATATCTCCAGAGCAGGAGACTCCACCACCCCCCTGGGCAGCCTGTCCCAGGGCTCTGTCACCCTCACTGGGAAAAAGTTCTTCCCCATGTTGGTGCGGAACTTCCTGTGCTCCAACTTGCAGCCATTGCCCCTTGTCCTGTCCCCACAGACCACTGAAAAGGGGCTGGCCAATTCCCCCTGCATCCCATGTCTAAGATATTGATAAACACTAATTAGGTCCCCCCTAAGTCTTCTTTTCTCGAGACTGAACAGTCCCAGCTCACTCAGCCTTTCCTCATAGGGGAGATGCTCCAGGCCCCTAATCATCTTCGTAGCCCTTCTCTGGGCTCTCTCCAGGAGGTCCCTGTCTTTTTTATACCAGGGAGCCCAGAACTGGACACAGTACTCCAGGTGAGGCCTGACCAAGGCAGAGTAGAGGGGGAGGATCACCTCCTTTGACCTGCTGGACACACTCTTCCCGATGCATCCCAGGATCCCATTGGCCCTCTTAGCCACCAGTGCACACTGCTGGCTCATAGCCAACCTGTCATCAACCAGGACCCCCAGGTCCTTCTCCACAGAGCTCTTCTCCAGCAGGTCATCCCCCAGCCTGTACTGATACAGTGGGTTATTTCTCCCCAGGTGCAAGACTTTACCCTTGCTCTTGTTGAATTTCATTAGGTTTCTCCCTGCCCAGCTCTCCAGCCTGTTCAAGTCTTTGTATGGCATGTGGTCCCCTGCCTTACTTGTCTTTGGCCCTTCACTGGATCTTCACTCCAGTATGTTCATATCTTCTAGACACCAAGTTCTGTAATAGGCTTGAGTGTGCACAGTCTGTCACAGTGTCACTAGAAGATCTCTGCTAGCTAGCTGGGCTGGTAGGGGTGTACAAATACTGTTTGCATCCCAGTGTGCAGCTACCACTTGGAAAATTATGGTCACTGTCAAATTACTCTGTGGGCCTGGAGGGCAATAGCCCCTTGGTGGTTCAGATCTCCCACATTGCCTGAGGTGGTATGACAGATATGTAAAGTTGTATCTGGACAGCCAAGCAGTGTAAAGCCTTCCCCTGTGTTCAGGAGGTGGTATGGGGTGAGTGCTTGGACCTTCCAGTGATGTATGAACTTCTTGAAATAAAAGATGGCTTAGCTCCAGCATAACAATGATCATGGTTACTTTCCTAATGCCAAAGAGGACTCTTTCCTCCCATTCTCAGCAAGAAAAGTTCTTATAGAAGGGCTCCTGTGAGATCTAAACAGGCACAGGGAACATGAAATGAACGAGCACCTCAGCTCTGACAGCATCATGCCTGATAGCAGCAGGGGTTTGCTTTCTGAAGTACAGGGGGCAGCTCCCACAAAGGAATTCCTGGTTTCCTGACCATTGTTTGAAAGGTTAGATCGTCTGTAGCAAAATACCTGATCCTGGATTTGACTGGGCTGGCTGCTCTGGCTTGATAGTCACTGATGCAGTGATTCAAGGACAGTCCAGAACATGCCATCTTCTGCTTGTTATGTGTCTTTTCCATGTGAGTTCCTACTCCTGTGGTAACTCAAATCTTACTATCCTCTCCTCCAAGCACAGAGAATACAGGTTTTCTTGGGACTAACTTAATCTTCTAAACAAGGCTGAGGAAGGAAAGAAAAAAATAGCAGCTGAGATACAGGCTATATACCTAGTGGAGGGTGTCCCACGGCAGAAGGGTTGGAACTAGATGATCTTTAAGCTCCTTTCCACTCCAAACCATTCTCTGAATTTGGAAATCACACCCAAGAGCAATATGCAACTGCATGGAAGGTGGTCTGATCTCATTTCAGCAAGGTACCAACCCTGTTTTCTGGTAACTTTCCTAGTGACAGTTGATCCTCTGAGCACTCCTGTACGGCCTGCATGCTTTGCTAAGCTGTCTAAAACCAGAGGTTTTGTAAAATGCACTTAACAAAGTAATTTAGCTTCTCTGACTGAGTTTCTCTTTGCTAGGAGAGAGAGGTGTGGACCTACAGCCAGTTCCAGGGGAATGCAAAACCAGCAAGACTTAGCAGGGTCACTGGTACTCCAACAGGTGGGGAGAACTACAGGTACTGGCTCTACTGGCTCTACTGGCTTTTGTCCTCTCAGTGTATAACACACTTTCCCTGTAGTCCTAGGTATCTCCAGCTTGTCAGATCTCTGCCCCCAAGCTCGCAGCCGGTAATGACACAGTCACTGGCTGTATGCCAGGGTGCCTGGCAGTGCTGGGGCTGCTGGGCAAGTTACTGTGGCATCAAAGCAAGCCCTGATGATTGGAATGGCTGTGCTGAGAGACGTCACCCACCCTCATCTAAGGTGGTGAGTAACTACACCTGTTTAAGGCAACGTGGCTCTGCAGGACCTGTGTTGGGATAGTTCTCCAGAGTCCCCACCCAAGGGGGAGGAACTACAGAAAAGACCCAGGAGAGGCAGAGCCTTAAGATGGGGTTTGGCATGTTCTAACGCTTCCTCCTCTCCATGTGTTGAAGTCTGGAGGCACCATCCCTGGCTGTGGCACAGAAAGAAGAATCAACAGAGCCAGAACATGAGCAGCAGCCACATCACTGTCAGCAGATGCAGCCAACAGCAAAGAAAGGTTCTTGCCGAAAAACTTTAGTCTGTTGGCATCATAAGCTTCATGCTGTGAAGGTGCAGGGGCTCAGTGTTGGGTCCAGTC
>VZTU01034594.1:0-21862 GCA_013400835.1 Zapornia atra
GAACAGCAAAGTTTGCAGCCTCTCTCCAAACTCATCAGTCTCAAAAGTTCTCAAAAAGAACTTTGAAAGAATTAATTTGCACTTCTAAGTGTTACAAATGGCACATGGATGTCATCCTCAAATATCATCAAAGTGAATTAGCTGTATAGTCGATTGTATAAGACTTTAACTATTGTTAACAGTATCCACAATGGGTTGGCCTTAAGTAAATGAAGAATATGACAGAGCACTGAGGTGATCTAATGTTATGTCCCATAGTGCCTCTACTGCTGTTTCTCACCTATTTAAAACATGTAAGGGCTGATCATTTTAGATCTTTTCCCAAGTTTATAGTGAATTATTATTAAAAAAAAGTTGTGGATTAACTAAGACAGCAACTGCTTCTTCATTATACATTTCTTGATATCTTTACCATAAAAATGGAATCCCACTTACACATCAGAACAAGCAAGCCAAGGACGTGCCATTAGCATGATGCCTTCCAAATCAAAATGTCCAACTTTTTGCTTTTATTGCTAAACTTCACATAACAAAAAAGAAAGCTGGTGGCTATCAATACAGTGCAATTTGTAGATGTTTAATGTTGCAGAAAGATTAGAATATGCCCAGATTTCTGTCTGAAGATTTACTTATATTACAGCTGTGTAAATCTGTGAAGTGTGCAGTGTATTTTATGTCAACATGAAGATTTAAAGGGACCAATTTTATTTCTGGTATCCCTAGCAAAATAAAAGGAAAATATAAAGAAGAAAATTACAATTATCAAAATAATGGAGAATTACTAAAATTCCATTTCTTCCAAGAAGATTTTTCATGTTTGATCAACACACACATTGCCATGGTAGATGAGCCTTCCCCAGTATTTTTTAACATCTTAGTTGACCTACATTTGAAACCAACATTGAAATACACATATTCCTGTGTTTGCAAATTAATAAAATTCTCCTAGAAGTTTCTAGTCCAATGTCCTTGAAAGCACTTTGATGATGAAGAAAGCAGTAACCAGCTGCTGCTTCACAGATGCTGAAAAAGCATGGAACAAATGATGCTGATTGTAATGATATGTTGCAAAAGCAATAGCAGTGGAGCACTTCTGTTGAAGACAGCCTTCCTGTTAAACAGAAGACCAAGCACAGTCTCTTCCTCTTGTTCTGTACAATATGACTGCTAGATTGCAAATCTCTTAAAATGCCAACAGGGTTTCTGACTAAATTTGAAAAGAAATTAGAAGAAATCCAGCTAAGGGCCAAACAATATGAGCCGAGACTCCTGTGTTGGTGGAAATTACATAAAGCTTTCAGTTAGCAAGTAGGAAACAGGAATTGCAATCACACAACATCCAAGTACAGATTTCTTAAATTTAAGTTAATTTACTAAAGTTATTTCATTTTCCTTAAATTCTGCTGCTAGACACTAACGTCCATTGACAGCTACAGATCTTACTTTTAAACAAAGGTAATTTCCTCAATCCTAAAAGAACTATCAATTTTTCTTAAAACATGCAAGTATATTCGATTGAAAACTGGTGATATTCTCATGCACAGAAAATGTCAAAACCAAAAAAGAGAAAAAAAAAAATTCAGGTAAAAGCAAAGTAAATACCAGTCAAGAATTAGTCTAGATTTCGTATTTGCACTAGAGAAAAAAACATTCTTACATAGTGTTTGTTGGCCTAGATTAGAAACATAATTAGACACGGTGCAGAATGAGCTCATACAAATCTTAGAGGAAATACAGGATGTTGAGCAATCTTAGGAGAAATCAGTAATTGAGTCTCACTGCCAAATTTTATGCATATGGAAATACTGACATTGATAGTAACACTTAATGGTTTTTAAAAATAGATTGGTTATATTGGCCTATACTCCTTAGTGGAGTCTCAAAATTTATCGTATTTGTACAACGAAGATAAACGTGCAGTTATTACCACTGCTGTTTTATGTGACAGTTCTCTGAAGAAATCTGTAAACTGGGACTGATGAAATGTTTCCAAACAGAGATCTTATATTCTGTACAAAATAAAACTAAAGTTTTGGAAGTGAGTCCCTGGGTAGATAGATAGTTTTATAGAAAAGAAGTTTGCATTCTTTAGTGAGAAAGCATTACATAGTTTTGGTCACCTCCATTTGAATAGTCAAGGACTATTAGCTAAATTAGAGAGAAACACATTTAATAAAAAACAGGGATGGCAAAAAGTGAAAATAAACAAAAACTTTTTAAAGACAAATTTGAATCACCAAGAACAAAACATTGCCACCAAAGGGTATGTAAAGAATTTATCTGACTATCACCTAGGCTATTAGATACAATCTACAATTAGAATTGGAATATCATCTCTGAGTGTAACCTTTTTAAGGAGAATAAAGCTGATGAAAAGGGCAGAGGAAAAATTTCTGTCAAAAAACCCCAATTATCAGATTACTGACAAACCTAAAAACAAGTAGTCTTTAAAGCTAATGAAAGTCCAAGATGCAGTCTTTTTAGTGGTTGAGTGCCAAATCAAGAAAAGAAGCCTTCAACATAGTCCTCACTGAACTATCTCGATCCTGGGGCAGTTTCAATCCATTAACACCTAATTGACTGACTGGCAACAGGTAAAGGTGTCAGAGACTTTTTGAGTGGAAAGTTGAGGCAACAACTTTACTATCTAACTGAGAAAAATACCATCTCTCTGTGTGGTCTAAGCCTGGTTTTGGATAGGTGATATTATACAAGCCTCCTAAATTAAAATCAATTTTGGTGGATCTACAAAGCATCTTCTTACTATCACCAAGGCCAGAGGTGCTACCAGACTCAATACAAACGTTTACATATGCAGAAGCTTGATTTAAGGTCTTGCAACTTCCTTCTGCCCCTTAGTTGTAAGGACTGTACTTGGCCATCATATTGTACTAGATACTCTTTGAGAGTGCTCACTTGACCTTATGTTCCTCTTTTCCTGACAATCTTTTTTCCACTTGCTTGATGATGTAAGAGATGCAATAAAACTTCAGTGACCTCAGGTAATTTTGCTTTACTCAGGAAAATTCCATCTTGGTATATACACATATCACCAGCTGATAAACACGTAACAGTTGATATACACACATCAAATACAAGCTCCATCTTGTTGACTTCCCTCTTCACAGCTGGGCTAACTCCTAAGTTCTAAAAGTAAAGTAGCTGATTAAAAATTGACCCCTGATTTTCAACCTGCTTTCTGCTACTTAATTACCATTTCCATGGGATTCTTTTTCAAATGTACTATGAGTGCAGAGCCTGCCCTCCACCTGGGGACCCAAGTCTCCGTGCTGCCAGCCAAAACCAGACCAAGCAGCAGAAGCTAGGTGGCTTTTGGCAACAGAATCTAAGTACCTAGAATCCTCACAAAGTTGCACAGAGTAACTCTAGAAGAAAAACTGTCAAAGATAGCTTTTCCTTTAGATAGTATTTTAAAATGCTTTAAAATATTTCCTCCAACTACAAGTTTCTCACTACACTTTCATAAAGTCAAGATTTCAATCAAAAATATTTTATATATATTTATATATACATATAAAAATTAATTCTTACCATGTCTGGAATTGTTTACTGCTTTACCTGAAGCATACACTTTCAGTGATTAGGTAAGTTGCTTAGCACAGGTTATTATGAGTAGACCAGAGAGAGAGACCCCTAATCTATGTATTCTAAGATTAAAGAAAAAAAGGCATAATGAAATAATGCAAGGAATGAAATGTAGTAGTTGGATCCTTATTCTAACAAGAGTTATATTAATTATTTTTGGCACAAAATATGACTAAATATATTATTTATTAATGAATAGCTATAACTATGCATTCATCCGGACAAGAGAGAGCAATGGCTCTGGCAGAAAAACAAATCAAAATCTAAAACAATCCTGGGATTAGACATTTATTTCATTAAAGTAAATACAAGCAAAAATAAAAGGCACTGTTGGGGATAGCCATGACTAACAGCCAGATTGCTAGTGATGGTGATTCTATGACCTTCTGCTACAATCTTTTTCTGTGTTTTGTATCACACTGGAATCCACAATATTTCAATAAAACAAAGAGATTATTCTACTAATTACAAAATAGCCAGGCACACTGCAAATGATCTTCTGACTAGCTCTTTAGTGTTAAATAGAAACAAATTAAGATTTTACAAAAACTTGGGCAAAGGATGAAATTTATTTTACTTTTAATTACAAGATTTAAAAAAAAGTTAATTTTTACTTCTATCAAAATGCTAGAATCATAAAAACCAAAATTAATTATACGAAACAAACAAACAAAAAAAAATCCCATTAAGAAAATTCATTTAATCACTTAGCTCAAGTAAATTCATAGTCATAAGTCTTACATAGAACTTTCAAAAAGAGCTGGTGGGGATTTTCCATTTAGGCAGTTGATATTACCCAGAAAAAACACAGCTCTTTTTCCTGTTTAGACTTCTAGTAGTTTTCTAGATTTCTGGCAGTCAACCAGATTCACTGGTGAATAGCAGCAAGCAGCTACAGAGGAGTTAATATCCTTTTTTGTAAAAGCAATATATTTAAAAATTATAGTAACTTCAGTAGCAGTAAGCATTTATGTTTCCAAGTGCTATGAGTTTAAGGAAGTTCCAAAGACATATTTTTTGACTATAATTAAGCATTTTTAAAACATATTTGGATCCCAATTTAGACCCATTCTAAATTTATATTTAAACAGCTCTGGCCTACCCAAGTACACTGATCCAGGTTGATTCAGTAAAGACTGGATGGGGGGAGGTGGGCAGGAGGATTACGGTTTTGTATGATTTTGGTGATTTAACCAATTAAAAACTATTTTAAAAATAAACCAGAACATGAACATTTTGTAAGAAATGTTAGGATGGTACAAATTCCTTTAAGTGTTTTGAGTGCTCATGCTAAGAATTATTTCATTGTGCTGAGCTTTATGCTCTACAATACTTTGTCTGGAAGTTGCTCTCCAGTGTGCTACTTGCATATAAGAATGCCACTTCGCAAAATGCAACTTAACATCTTGAATTGAGTTTTTAAAATGCTTTAATAGAATCTAATTAAGGACTCTTCAAACATTCTTTGATAGAATACACAAAAGTATCAATAACTTGAGATTTAGTTTGTGATGATTTTATAAAACACAAAAGAAAAAATCCTAAAAAAGACAAAATTTTCCTAATTAAAATATTTTATAGTGTTTCATAGGGAAAAAAATCTTGTGGGATCATGATACATGTAGCAGCACATCAAACTTTTTCTAACAACTTTGAACTTGCTGCAAGTTTCAAAACATTTGGTAAAGTGTAGAGATGTCAAAGACAGTAAATATCTACAAGTTTTAGGCAATAAAGGTAGGTAGTAGGAGATCCTATTAATGCTTCTACAGAAAGAAGGGCTATAGTCTGGGCTATAAACAGAAATTGGGAAAGTTTTCATAGAGCAATTTGGTTTTCTTTGTTTCCTGTGTAGTCTACAGTAAGTCATCACGCTGCTATTGTCAAAATACAAATTAGGAACCAATATCTTATTGTGTTCCAAACTGTTCAGTTTAAATTTTGCAAGTTTATCTTCTAAAGGCTACAAGCTTTCCTAACACTGCAGCATTTTTCTTCAAAAGATTTTAAGATCAGGTTTTAAAATGGAGGTACTGCTACTATTCTATATCTGAATGTTAACTTGGAGAAGAGGAGACAGAGGGGTGACCTGAATAATGTCTATAAATGTGTAAAGGGTGAGTGTCAGGAGGACGGAGCCCAGCTCTTCTCACTGATGTTCAGTAATAGGACAAGGGGCAATGGGTGTAAGCTGGAGCACATGAGGTTCCATGTGAACCAAAGGACAAACTTTTTCACTGGAAGAGCCTGCCCAGAGAGGTTGTGGGGTCTCTTTCTCTGGAGACATTCACAACCCATCTAGACATGATCATGTGTGATCTAATCTAGGTGATCCATCCTGCTCTGGAAGGGGGGTTGGACTAGATGACCTTTCAAGGTTCTTTCCAACCCTTGTAATGTGCATTTTCTGGAGGGTAAAAAACCAAACAAAAAAAAAGCTATCCGATGACCTTTCCCCTTCCATTAAATGCTTATGATAGTGCCTGTGCTTATGAAAATTTAGTCATGAAACATTAGTCAAGAATTGTGGTAAAACAGGACACACCATCGTTATAAGCAGTATCACTGCATATCACAACTGTAGAATACAAAAGCAACAACAAACACGTAAATTCAGTGATGGTAACACCACTGAATGAACAAAGTCAATGCTGGACTTTAACAGGGCTGGTTTTAGTAGACGAGGCGCCCCAGCAGCAGAGGTCTACAGCAGCAGCCTTTTCTATTGCTGTGCATCATGGTGAGCCTGTGCTAAGAAAGCTGATACTATTCCCTCTTTGCTGTGCTCCTTATGGCTACAAACACAAGTCTCCAGGAAAAAAGAACTAGTCAGGATAGTGTTGTGAACACTGGGTAAAATAAGAATGCATGCTGTCTGGAGTAGAAAGCACTGAAAGGTTAAAATTGGTGTGGGAGATTTCCGCTGTTTCCTCCAAGAAGTGAATAAGAAATGTATTTGTATGTAATAGCTATCAGTAAACAATACTCTAGATGCAATTTTGCCTAGATTGAAGATCCCAAACTATTTGCTGCTAAAAGAAGAGGTTCACATTTACTTATAGTGAATATCCCTCATCTAGATAAAATTTCTATTCCTCAGAACTGTTATGTCAATTTTACTGTAGGATAATTAAAGCCTCTGACTCTGTGACAAGAATTTGGTTTATCCATATTTGGCCAAAATATTGTAATTTGTTTAACTAACAGAAACTAAACTTTATTTCTATGGAATAGACCCTAAAATAATGTTTTGCTCCCCATAAATGAGATCAGTCTCTTTCCCTTCTTGAATTCAAAATTAGTGCTTAATTTCTTCCTTTCAAATATTCTTTCATGCAAAACTAGTGAATGCACATAGTGAAACCTGAAGAAAGATTTGTGTGCATCAGAAAGCATTGGAGGTTACATTTCTTACATTCAGACCTAAGGCTGCCTAAGAAGCAAAGAGAAAGCCAGAAGTGGAGATGTGACCTCTCTCCTTAAAATGTTATCTTGCCTCTTAAAGGAACTAAGGGTTAAATGATGACTTTTTTGATCACCTGCTAATATCACCATCATCCTCATCTTCCCATCCATTTCACATAGTAGCCCATTAGAGCAATAGACAATGGAAAACTGGCATGGCAGCAGTAAAGCCACCAAACACTAGTTTTCAGCCTTCTGTTGATAATGGGAGCACATGACAATCCTGACATGCAGCCCAGAAGCTTGCTATCACTGCTCTACAGTCATATTCAAGGCATGTAGCTGAATTTTGTGGGGAGGTTTGCAGTTCTGTTCTCTGTGCTGCATCTGTTCACAGACA
Organism: Zapornia atra; assembly: GCA_013400835.1. Taxonomy (NCBI): domain Eukaryota; kingdom Metazoa; phylum Chordata; class Aves; order Gruiformes; family Rallidae; genus Zapornia; species Zapornia atra. The sequence goes on from VZTU01034594.1 coordinate 7,412, forward strand.
CAAATTGCTGATGCTGCCTGTGCAGTGTCTGTTCAAGGACACAGAGGAATCATTTCAAAACTCCAAGTCAGTACCTTTTACCAGCACTAAATTAATATATTTTTGGGGAAAAAAAATATAAAAGAGGAATGCAAATCTCTGATCATAATGTACTAAATCAGATACAATACTCTGGGCAAACTATTTTTTCCCCTCAGGCTGTAATTCTTTATGTCACAAAGCTTTTGGTGACTCACACCACCATATTGTACCAACAATGTTCTCAAAATGCAAATTGCTAATGATTTCTTTTAGCCAAATATAAATCAAGAAAATGGGTGCAACTTGATGCAGTATTTCCAGGAGTACCATAAACATCTTTCCACATAAGTTTAAGATAATGGCAAAGTTTTATTCCATGCCTAAAGCTATTGTCATACTGAATAGATATGATGCAATATTTGGAAAACAGCCACATTCTTGCATATGGTATACTGCTGCACTGAGTTAATATACCTTTTATGCATTTGAATGGAGTTGTGGTTTAACCCAGCAGGCAGCTAAAACAACCACACAGCAGTTTGCTCATTACTTGCCCTCCCCCTACCCCCACCCCTCACACCCTGCAGTAGGACATGGGAGAGAATTGAAAAAAAGGGGAAAAAACAAAAATTGGGGTTCAGATAAAGACAGTTTAATGGAACAGAAAAGGAAAATTATTGTGGTGATGATGATAAAAGAAAACACAAAAACAATTGATGCACAGCACAATTTCTCACCACCCAAAACTAATGTTCTGCTAGTTCTCAAGCCACAATCCCAACTCTTGGCTAGCTTCCCCAGTTATAAATTGAACATTACATCATATGGTACAAGATCATACCATTCATACAGGGCACGACACTATATGGTTTGATCAGCTGGGGTCAGCTGTCCCGGCTGTGTCCCCTCCCAACTCCTTGTGCACCCCCAGCCTACTCACCAGTGGGGTGGTGTGAGGAGCAGCAAAGGCCTTGGCTCTATGTAAGCACTGCTCAGCAGTAACTAAAACATCCCTGTGTCATCAACACTGTTTTCAACACAAATCCAAAATATAGCCCTGTACTAGCTACTATGAAGCAAATTAACTCTATCCCAACCAAACCCATCACAAATAGGTATCAACAGAACGCAAAAAACACTTTCCCTTTTAATACATTTTCTCTTATTTTTATGACTCTACTGTTTTATAATATTTGTCTTATTGTGAGCAAGAGCAAAAATAATATTTTCATGTTTAAGTTCAAAGTTTCAGGTATCGTAAGCATATGTATGCTATTAAATCAAAATGAAAGGGTAACAGTGAATCATACAGCATGTAAGAATTCTTTAAGTTCATAATATGTATTCTGGTGCAAGGTTTTGAAATTTAAACCTTGTTTTTAAAGCAAAGGAAGTTAAATTGCTGTATTGCAGGCTATATAAAGACAATAAACTGCAATTTATGCAGTTAAATCAAGATTCTACATTGGATACTGAAATGTAGAAACTCAACTGATATAGTCTAACAAAGGTTAATAGGTGGCTTTTTATTTTTTTGCAGTACAGGAAAATAAAGATTTTAATACCAGGTTGTTTTTTTTCCTGACCAACCACCCAGAAAGAGATTGAAACTAATGATCAGAAAAACCAATGAATTAATTTGAGAAGTAAGGAGCACACTGTCAGAGTGGGGCTTCTTTAATTTAGAGCTTCGAACAAGGATATAGGTGATATTAAGATCCTTACGGGGGTCCTCCTTTAATTTAAATCTTCAACCAAGGACATAGGTGATATTTAAGATCACCACTTAAGGTTATCTACAGGTATGACTAGCGTATAAAGTAGTAAATGAAGTTCTATCACCTAGGATATGTGTCTTTAAATGCTTACAAACAATTTAGAATTTGCCACTGAAAGCATAACTGTCTCTCCTGTTTTCCAGATGTAAGTATGATATGAATGACTGCTGAATGCCAATCAATGACTAATATATCTCTAGCTATATATCAGTGTGCAAAGTAAAACTAAGATTTTTTTTTTAAGTAAGTGAGTTTACAACTTACCTTCAGTAAAACTTTCAAGAGCACTTCAGCAATACAGAAAACAAAGACACATTTTCAGAAGAGATTCAGGCTCTTAGATCTTGACAGGGGAGGGAAAGAGTTACCAGCAGCCTTGTGAGGGACTGATGGACCATGCTGGCAAACAAAGGGCCTGGAGTGCTATGAATGAAAGTGAACACATAATAGCTTAGGTAGAATCAGCTTAAGTATTTGTACGTAAGCAAGGGAGTGCTTACAAGGCAACACTACCAAAAAAATTTCAAACTCTTTCTGTACACTAATGCCCACTGAATTGGCAATAAATATGAGGAATTAATGGTACAACGTATCATATATCTGGAGTGTTGCAATGGAGGTAAACAGGCTCTTTAAGAAGGAAAAGCCAAATGAGGCAGTGGAGTTGCCCTTTGTATGACAGAACAGCTGAAAAGCATGATGCCAATGGGGAATTTATGAATAAGAACAAAAGAGCAGACCAGTCTGGGTGACATTATATTGGATATCTGCTACAAGCTACCTGACAAGGAAGAATGAGTGGATGAGGCCTTCTACAAACAGGTAGAAGAAGCCTCATGCTTGCAAGTCCTGGTTCTTACCAAGGACTTAAATCACACTAACATCCTCTGCGGAAACAACACAGCAGAGCATATGTAATCAAGGAGTTTCCTGGAGAGCACTAATGATAACCTCCTCAGCAAGCTTGCTTACAATACAAAATTGAGAGGAATGACTGACATAACAGAAGGTTATGCTGTAATTCAGAGGGATCTCAGCAGACTGGAGAAATGGGCTGACCAGAACCTAATGGAATTCAGCAAAGTCCTGCCCCTGGAGAGGAATGCACCTTGGGGATGCTGAGGGTCAACTCTCTGGAACATGAGACAACAAAAAAAAGGTCTCAGGAAAAGTAACTGCTCAGACTCATAGACTAATTCCGTGGAAGAGCTGGGATTAAATTTCTACCACATGCTCATTTTTCTAAGCAGTGATGCATCAACTAGTACTCAGTTTCTGAGTACTCAACTAGTACTCAGTTTCAACCTAGACAAACACTTATTTGAGTATTGGAACAAATGAAGCTTAGTTTTCTTCAGATTTATGCCATTATCATGAGTTGCAGTTGAAGCTTTTCCTGTGGTTGGAACTCTCATACACATCAATTCCCTAGAGTCCAGGGAAGCATGAACTCGGACAGATGCCTGTCTTTCATTTGGGAAACTTAATGGTCTCTCTTCTTCTAGCTACCTACTTTAGTGAAACTGGTACGAAGTTATTAATTGGCTGACAACATACTCCTACAGAGGTAGAAGCTGACAACATACTCCTACAACTCCACACAGTCAGTGTGACTGCCTAGGTCTTATTTCCTTGAGGAGTCAGGATGAAAATCAGGCTATATATCAGAAATTTTAACATTCTTTCTTTGGGTAGAAAATACTGAATTTCTTGTGAAACATCCTTCTTGTGGTCAACCAGTCCCAAGTTTGTTGGGGTTTCTTTGTTCATCTCACTATTGTATGCAATGATCTAACGGGGAGAATAGGAAAAGATGTTCACAGGAGCCATGATCAGCTGTACTGTTTTCATTCAGTGAAAAATAAAGGATGTTCTGTCAAAAACAAATAGTACACAGATTGCCTGACCATTAGGCCACGGGTAGGAGGAGAATAGCATCATGATCAATTTGTGAATTTTGTCTCCTATTTACAGTTCAGACAAGGTTAGGTGATAAATTCAGCTTCTACTCAGATACTATGTTAAGCCACAAGTACACTTCTCAGTGAATAATACACAGGTGAATAAATTACCTAGGTTTAGTGAGGCACATGTAAAATATGCAGTGCAAATGCCCTTGCTTCCCACCAGTTTCTGGAGTCAGACAGATTTAAAACTAAGAAATTAATGGTATGGTATATGTCAGAGAGAAGTACTTGACCCCCAGCATTCTGCTAAAGAATATTTTTTTTCAAAGCACTGTACAGTTGTGTTACAGTTGAATTACAATAATATAGTCTTTTTATTAGGGTAAAATGAAATGTCAGTGGCAAAAACTAATATTCACCATCGTCATACTAAATTTCCCTGATTACACATGAAATCACCAAACTGGAACTGGGAAAGATCTGTTCTGTTACTGGGAATCTTACTGTAGTATAATACCTGCCTCAGTGTCCTGGTCTCCACTAGGATAGGGTTAATTTTCTTTCTATTATCTAATAGATAGCTATTATCTATCTATTTCTATTATTGGATTTAGTACAAGAACAATGTTGAGAACACTTTAATGTTTTCAGTTGTTGTTAGGTAGTTGTAGTGCCTACACTAAATCAAGGACTTTTCAGTTTCTCACATCCTGCCAGGTGCACAAGAAGCTGTGAGAGCACAGCCAGGACAGCTGTCCCAGACTGGCCAAAAGGTTAGTCCATACCATATAATATCGTGCTCCATTTTATAACTGTGGAAGTGAGCTGGGAGGTGCGATTGCAGCTCAGAAACACACTGAGCATTGGGGCTTTTTTCTGTGGGTGGTGATTAATTACACCTGTGCGTCACTTGTTTTATATTATTATTCTTGTTTTTCCTTTAAATATTGCTGCTCTCTTCCTTCATTATCCTATTAACCTGTCTTTGGCTCAACTCACTTTTTTTTCCCCCTCTATTCTCCCTATCCCACTGCAGGGTCGGGGGATGAGCAGCAAGTGAGTGGGTGGCTGTGGCTGCATGGTGCTAGCTGCCAGCTGGGGTTAAACCGCAACACCCAGTTAAGCAACATCAGTTGATGAATGCATAGACAATTAAATTTTATATTATATTTCCTATTTTAGGAACTTTGGTGGCAACAGAACAGTGTAGCCATCATAACACAGGGCAGTAACAGTGCTGCAAAATGCAAGAGTTCCTTGAGCTTACCACTGCCTATGCTGTTGACATGCAGAAGTTAGAAATAAGTACTTTGTTGACACAAATCCACTTTTCTTTTTATTCCCTAAAAAGGATGAAGGAAATGTGATTATTTACTGTCTCATTTGTAGCAGTTCTTTGTCACTCCTTCCATGAATAGTATTCCTGCTACCAGTAGTCTCTCACTTCCAGAAGCACTTAGCACAAATACACTTCCACAGAATAAACTCTTAACAAAAAGTATTTTTATGGCTGTATAGAAGTGTATTTTACATGAAAGGTCACACTATAACAAGTGCTCTAGTTAAAATGTGATAATTGTGTATCTGTGAATGCTCCAGACAGGCCCTATTTTGACTCTCTTTTTAAGTGCTTAACTAACACATTTCACTTCTGGAAGTGACAAATGAACCCCATGAATAAATTACCCAAAATCTAGGTATTTACTTCATCCAGATCCCACATCACCATAGACATCAGGAAAGTGATGTTTAAAAGCATGAAGTTACAGGATATAGCTCAAAGCTTGCCTTATTGTCTGACTACAGCTCCAACTAAACTTTTAAACTTTTTCATTTTTAGCTTAAACTCCTACAACTGGATTGCTACTCATTGCCTTATTATTTTAGAAGGCTAAATTTCCCATAGCAGTGCAAACTCAGAAAACGGACTGCAAATATGTTATGTGGTAAAGGAATTAATGAAGAATAAAATGTGTTCTATGGTTTCCTAATTTAATTTTTCAAAATTATCCTCCCAAATCACTTTTTATCTTATCTTAATTTATCCTTTAAAAAAACCTTTATATTTCTAGCCTCTGTTCCTTATATCTTAAAAACAGATACAATGTACACAGGCAATTATGAAAACCCCTGTGATTCTTCACTAGCCTATAGCTAAAACAATCTAACCTGTATTTTGAGATTTTTGAAAGTGAATTTGGAATATGACAGCTAATTGGCAAGTTACCCACCGGAAATGATCAGGAAACCTTTAAACTCAGTTTCTTACGAAGCAAGCAAGGATGTTGTATTGGAGTACCCCAATCCTCAGTATAAATTACACAGAACGAGTGGAGCATGTTACACTAATGGAGTAATGGTAATAAAGAAACATTAGGGTGTAGAACATAATGAATGGTTCATAACATTTGAAAATGTAGTTTTACATGCAGTATGCCAGGAAAATATATGCAAGTTCAAATATTACACTTCTTGCATACTTACCTATGGCAGAAGCACAACATAAGAAATAAAGTTCTGGTTCTACAGTTACAAGTTTGTATTCAGCTTCTATTCTCTTCACCCCAAAGATTTTTTCCTTATATAAATGGCCAAATACTGGCCTCCAGTTGCATTCCCAGAACCTAGTCACTTCTGCAGGTGTTATCAGGATATATATTTCAATGGCTGAAAATATGTTAGGTCATTCTTAAACATGATTATTTGGCACCTACTGTGTAATTGCAGCTTCTTGCTCTTAGTACAGCCTTTTGGATAGTTCACATGGGACTGTAGAGACTGAAGAGGGATGATCTCTTGCTAGTTTTGTGACTATCAAGCACCGTATGAAAAACTGTGTATGGCATACTTAATGCTGACCCAAGCTTTATAGAGGGAAACAGAGAAAAAATATATTTCTGCGTGTACTTTTTTTAAATTTTAGGCATTAGGGTTGGTTCATTATTTACCAATGAAATCTCCTACCTGATTTGAAACCTTAAAGGAACATAAAGTTCATAATTTACCATAGATGTCTATATGAACTTCTAGTTAAATAGAGAATTATCTATCAAAGAAAGAACATCTCAACTATTCCCAAAAGCACAGAGCCATCTTCCACGAACTTCCAGCATAATCCTGCACTCAGTGTTGAGTAAAAAATTGCATTCCTTTCATAGGTTGTGCAAACAGAATATTATTAAACAAGATGCAATTGCACTGACAGTGGAGCTAATAAATATGCCTGATTTTAATTTACAGATTAACCACACCTCTTAGGAAAGAAGATACAATTAAAATCAAGCTATGTTTCTAAGAAAAAATTACAGGGAAATGAAGGAGGATTATAATTTTTCTGAAGGTGAAAAGGAGTCATGGCCATCTGATGTTAGATTTGCCATGGTTATCGTAAGTATCATGTCAAGATGTTAGACATGCAGGTAAAAGCTACTATCAATAAGTAGAGAGAGCTTCTGATTGTTCTCTACTATCAAGAAGTAGAGAGAGCCTGCAGAGTCACATCGAGAAAGGACTTACAGTCAGAAATTAACACAAAAATTTAGCAGTAATGAAAGGAACCACTCTTGTTCAAACAAGAGAAACATATTACCACTCTTCTCCATAAAGAGCATAGCATTCAGTCAGTTTGAAAGGGAAAAAGCTACAAACCTACAAACATCTGTGAATCACAGTCTTACAGTTTATTGACATTATGCTTTCCAGCTTCACCAGCTGATAATATTGATCTCCTAGGCTTTCCCTTTGGAAACCTCTAAGGAGATACATCTGCCCAGAGTAGCAAACATATCCTTTTTCTCTTCCACAAACTTAGGGGCTCATAGTTAGAAATAATATTTGCATACATACCTGATGTCTTACTTCTCTTTCATAAAAGTAGCCAGCTGTCTCCAAGATCCAGTATTGATAAACACATACAATTTCTTACTGACATTAAACTGCATTACCTGCCTTCTGTCACCCTTTGCCATGATCACCAAGACTAGCATTTAAGAATTCCAATAAGCTAATACTGGTAACTGCTGGTTTTAATATGATAAATAACTTGGCAGAGAAATATTTACACTCCTCCATGTGAATTTTACCCCCAAAGACCAAATAATCAGTCTCGTCTGAGTTCTATTCAGTCTAGACATTCTTGTTTAAGCTTTTGACATTTTAACATGTATGATCAGGTATTTCATTGTCTGGCTAAAATAGGAATGTCATGTCAAAGCAAAGATCTCAACGAGACCCATTTTAAAGTCCCAAAATAATCAAAGATAACTAACTTTACTATGTTTTTATCTATGTTTACATTTACACACATATTTTTAATTTAATGAAAACCTATTGCTGGCCCATACCCAAAGTGTTTTTCATTTACATTCATTCTGCTCTACTAATGACCTATTTTGGACTAATAGTAATTAAATATACTGGCTGGTTTTGACCAAAGAATGCAAAAAAGTTGTCTTCAGAATTTTAATTCGTGAAACAATTGTTCTACAGCAGATGATATACAGAGAATGTATTCAATGACAGTACTTACATATGTCATGGATTTGACATTTGTGAGAGCATAAGGCTTCTACCTCCCACGCACGAAATTTCTGAGAGACAGAGAGCCACTGTTTTCAAACTATTGTAAATCTAGGCACATACATACAGGTAACAAAACACTGGATTTTTCTTTGCAGGCTTAGTTCAAATATATTATACTTTTCAAAATAAACAATGGAATACATCATCAACATAAACTTAGTTATATTTAGAAGTATGTTTAATAATTAATTTTGATATAAAACCAACCTGCTTTCTATTTCACCACATTTTCACTATTCTAGTTCATTATCTGATGGCCATATTCTGCTGTTGCCTAAAACAGATATATGTCTAATTATAATTTTAACTTCCATGACCTCTGTTGGCTTGTAAGATACTTACTGATTTGACAAGCCTCATCTTTAAATGATTACAAGTTATGTTAGTGTTTAAAATGTGCGAAATATTATGCAAGCTTCTCTTCATACTTCAATTCTTCATTAAGCACAACGGCTCTTGCAAAAACATGTAAAGTAATGACAATACACAGCAAAATGTAGAGCTCACCTATTTCTAATGGAAAAAATATTTACAAGACTATAATTATGTCATCAGAAGAATTATTTTGTACAATCATCATGTGGCAAATACAGCAGGGACAATGTTATTCAATATAATAAATGTCACATGTAACTCTAGCTTTTGTATCCATTTTAGCATGCTATTGATAATTTCTTTACCATTCTAGAAACTTTTGCCTGTTTATGAAAGAAAATTCAACAGCAGGAAAAGTCCAGATGATTGTAATTGCTCCATTTTACTAGCATCAAAACACTGTTGTTTTTTTAAGATTAACCCTGGCTTCATCTACAAAAATATTCAAGAGGTTATGTAATCAGAAATGATGGTGCAAAGAGTGCGCCAAAGAAGGAATAATATACAACTGCTTTTAAGTATCAATTTACTATAAAAATACAGTCATGATAAGCAACTTTTTTTTATCTCTTTCAACTTATATATTTGAGTATGAGGCAAATAAACCAGCTTGGAAACTACCCTGGACATCTTCATATATTACCACACAGTTATTAAAGAAATTACTGCATTATTTAATGAAGATATATATATATATATATCCAGTTTAGAACCAATATTACATATTCCACAATAATCAGAAGTTAAATCAGATTCAGAAGTCAAATAGTTTATATCCTTTGTAGAGAACTGTGTGAAAGTATACCACGAGTTGACTTCGTATTTTCTCTGACTTCTGTTTCTGTTTATCCTTAACAACCCTATGGAATCTAGTAAGTATGTAGCTATTGCCTACACATTAAATATGAAGAAAAAAATCATTCCCCACCACTTTCCGCTAATGATTAGATGGCTCTCCATCATTTGCCACCAATAAATAGAGCATTTCCATATTCAGAGATCTTGTATTACATTTTCTGGAATTTTCTATGGCTTTATTAAACATTTTTAATATCAAATACATTCAGGTAATTATATTTTAAATTGAAGTCATTATAAATGCATATGAAGTAGAATTCACAAATACAAATGCTGAGAGAAGTTGTTAATGATTAAAATTGTTGAAAAAACCAGCGATATTGCAAGACAGATCTTTTTGATTTGCAAGACAGACTGAATAAGTTAGTCACTTCAGGTTAAAAATACTTATGCCGAATGCTAAACTCAGCCATTAAATAAATGAGCAAGAATAATTTTCACTACAAAAGATCAGAAAGAAAACCAGTTCGCTCTGATCACATACAAATCATGTGATTATTTAACTTGTTTCTACCCACTTTTATATCCTGAAGAAAATATTTTTGTTGAATATTCCAAAATCTCTGGTAGATGAAGTAATAAATTTGATAGATAGTACAGGTTAAATATACACCTGCTGAAGCAGAAGATATAAATTAAATTAAATTAAAGCTAAGATAATGGTATACTAATGTTTAAGAAAATGTAAATTTAGCAAACATGAGATTCCAGAGAGATGCAAAAATTAATTTGGAATTATAAATCACAGAATGGTTGAGCTTGCAGTGGACCTCATGTGATCTTCTGGTTTAACCCACTGCTTAAAGTAGGGACATGCATGTCCAGCTTGCTTAAATGTCCCCTAACCTGATTCTCCTCTACTGAGGGAAAGTCCTCATTACTCTAGATGCTCCCTCTGGACCTGGGGATGTGGGATGCTTGAAAGCAAGTCCTATCAGTAAAGACTGAGGCAGAACCAGCATTGAGTACCTGAGCCCTTTTATGTCCTTTGGTGCCCAGTTCCCGGTCTTATTCAGGGGCAAATTCACATTTTCCAAATTCTTCCTTTTTCTGCTGATAAAGCTGTAGAACTCATTTCTGCCCTTTTCACACCTCTCACCAGATTCAGCTTCATCTGGTCTTTAGTTTTTCTAAGCCAGTCCCCAGACATTATTAAGTCAGTGTGTCTCTATAGTCTCCCCAGTTACCTGTCCATACTTCCACATCCCTTACGATTATCTGAGTTTTGTCAGGAGCTTCTTGGTGAGCAACACAGAACACCTTCCCTTGACTTTCAGATGGACAAATCTTGAGTTTTGAGGAGGTGACACAGCAATTCTGGACCCATCTTCTCTCCAGGACTTCATCTTATGTATTTGTCCCAAGCAGAACCCTAAACAGACCAAAGTTTGATGTTCTGAAATTCAAAGTTCTGATCCTATTTGCCCTGTCCTCTTTTCTCAGGATCGTGAACTCCACCATCTCATGGTGTCTGCATGCAAGGCCACTCCAATCTTCATATCCAGGTCCTAATTGTTGGTAGAAGATCCATCAGAGTGCTTCTCTTCATTAGGTCTTCAGTCAGCCTAAGTCAAGAAGTCATCATCAGTGCACCCCAGATGTCTCCTGGGCTGCTTGCGACCTGCTGTGTTGCCCTTCCTGCAGGCAGGAATTCATAGATTTTGGAATAAAATCCAATCTTAAACCCCAATTTTTCCTTGCCAGGAATTGTCTTGTAAGCTTATTTAAAATGAATGATTGTAATTACAGATGGCACCTCTGAATCAACAGGTAGTTGCAACCAATTCTTGACTGTGACTGCATATTAGTAATATCTTAGAAATTGTAAATGAGTTCAAATGTAACCAATCTTAGCAGTTCAAAAAAATACCTAATGGCTAAAATTTCATTGAACAGCAATTTTTAGGCATTCAATCTTTGAAATGATTAGCAGATAAAGTTTCCAAAAAAATTTAACTAGGCTTGGGTAAACAATGGGTAAATGTAATCTCCATCTTCTATTTTGTTCAGGAAAAGCATTTTTCAAAAACATAGATGAGATTTTATCCCTACATAATACTAACTAAGACTTTCTTGGGATTTCCTGTCCTTTTGGTTTTTTGTTTGTTTGCTTGGTTTTGTGGTTGTTTGGGGTTTTTTTTTTAATAGGCCAGTTATTTTGAAGGGCAAGAGGGCAAGTTGGTTTGAAATGTGATACTGTAACCAAGGGTTCAGTAGATGGTAAGGAACAAAGTTCAGATTCTAAACAGAACACCACTGGCAAATCACTACATATCCAAAAGTAATGACAATCCATGAAAAGTAGGAATGAGTCATCCAGATGATTACACAAATATGTAATCTGTATTTCTTCAGTCCTTTGTGCATACATTCCATTTCCATTTAAAAAATGGAAGTTCTCATATATATATATATACACACAGGTGTATATCATGCACACTCAGCTGCCTCATATCCACCTGTACAGTATAAAGAACAGGGAACCCCTGCTCTCTTAAAAGTCACAACTCAATGTCTGTAGTAGGTAGGGAAAGCAAAAACGAAGACAGGGCATGTTATGGGATGCATGCTGATAACATCTCAGAGAATCAGACATACTGTCATCAAGTAATTATTCTTTGAATGTGAACCAGTAGAGATACAACTAGGAATGGCAGACAGCATCCCCCAACACGTCAATACAGAGTACTTTCAACTACAAACAGTACTTTTATCCAAAGCTTGGCTTCTAAACAAATGACCAAGTTAAAGTCATAATGTTTGTCAAAACTCATTGCAGCAGTATGTTTCCCAAAGATAGCTGATGTTGCTTTCCCTTGAGAAAAATGACTCTTAATATTCAAAGTATGAGGTATGCCAAAAAAGTCCTAAACACAGGGATATAGGAGGCTAACCTGGGAAATTAACTTGAGTCTTACAAAATGTAGATCTGGCTAAGCAAATCTACATCAATGCAAAGAATTACTGATATTTTACTGACAACAATGCTATCTTCCATAAAAGATACCCCTGATTAAAACAGCATTAGTTCATAACTAGAATGAGATAATTTAAAAACAGGTTGGTTTTGTCTCTAATTAACTAAAGTTTTGTGTAATTCTTTATCTTGTGGCATTGATCTTCGTAGACCTTGATGCCCATCTGTTCAGTGGACTGCTGCCACAGTTAACAATCCTGGTGCCAGTGTTTATAGACTTGTCCAAAGCTTGCTGAAAAGCACTGGATAACAGCAATCCACCTATCTGGATTGTCAACACTAAAGAAGCAGACATCTGCCAGAGTAATCTGGCTGGCTCCAAAATACCCTCATTTATGGGAATTACAAGGCATGCTGGCATAGAGGGACATAATATATCCCAAAACTCATGTGATTTCTCCTGGACAGCTACTATTGAATATCCAGTGACTGCCATTCTGTCCAGTAGCTCTTGAAATTTTTATAAGTATCTGGTTATACTTTTGCGTATCAACAGTAGCACAATCTCATCTGCAGACAAAAGTAATAAAGTGTAGAAATTGTATGATTAACAGCCTGATTAACAGCTGACCAGGGGAGTGATACAGCAGGTTGGTGGACATCTGGCAATCAGTCAGGGTTAACCTGCCACAAAGATACTGTTTGTTTGATGAAGTACAGTTGACTGAAGAAAAATCAGTCTAAAAAGACACAAAAGCCAGGCATTCTGGCAGATATAAGCAAAGCCTTCTAAAGGCAGACTGAGGTTGATAATGCTTACAAAACGATATAAGGATTTCATCCATATTCCAAAGTCTAAAACTATTCCTTGGATTATGATACTAATAGGCTGCTCTGCTTACAAATTGAATCTAACAGTGGATAAAATTTCATTGTAATCTAAAGCAATCAACAGGTCAATACTTTGTTAATCAATTTTTGCTTACTAGTCTAGCTTTTATACAGCAGGTTCACCATCACCACTGCTTTTTACTTTATTAAGAAGCTAATAGTTTGAGGAATCATCATTCTATTTTCCATTTTATTGAGCAATTTGGAACACCTTAATTGAGTTACATATGGACTGTTTTATTTTTCACCCCTCCCTGCCCTGCTGAGGAAGGGAGTGAAAGTAGTATGGTGGGCACAGTGCAGAAAAAAAGCAGGAAAAGCAAAATGGAATGTGAGGGAGGAGGAAGATGGAGAACCAGTACTCTTTCTGCTTAGTTGGTCTCCTGAGCAATTTCCTAGTAGCTTACTTGGACTAGCAGGATGTTTACTTTTCTTTCTATATTCTTAGCAAGCATATCTGACTATATTATATTTGTAGATGAGAAGGGTCCATTTTCAGAAAGAAAATGCACTTACTAATACTTAGGTATTAATAACGATTTCTAGATATAAGCTCTGAGTAAGGTTACATGACATAATGGACGTCAAAAATATAAATTAAAGATTGCAGCTCTAAGAGTAGCTGACTAATCTATTGTTAAATTTCAAGCTTTTCAACTCTTCAATAAATCAGATCAAAAACTAAGATAGGTCACACTTCTACAACAGTCCTGCTTACTTATGTAGATCAGTTCCTTTTCTTAGATTGCTTTAACTGGAGGTAAAGCTTTATAAACAACACAAATGGACATCAAAACATCAAAAGGAACTAATCTGTGCTGTTCTAAAACACACAAAGAAACAAATTATCCATGCTAAAGAAATGTTTAAGTAGTTCTACACAACAGATGGGATTAGAAGGATTATAGAAAAAGGTTACTCCTTAATATAAGTCATTTGAAGATGAGTGAACTCATCAGGATTTGAAGTAGTTTCCATTCAATCTGTAAAATATATAAAGTGGACACAGATGGCGAATGTATTAATTTACAACTGGAAAAGCTTTCTTAAAAACTGCTTAACTTCTATGCAAGCATTAAGTGACTGAAGAATGTGTATCTCATCATACATGTTAATTCTCTCT
>VZTU01034596.1:0-112997 GCA_013400835.1 Zapornia atra
TCGGCGGGGATGGCGTTTCCCAAGCCGCGGATGGCTCGGGGAAGGTGTCCGTTTAGGGTGACGGCGAGGAGTGAGGAGTCCCTGGCTGCCCCTGCCTCCAGCCTGGCCGCCCGAGGGACAGGGAATGAGTTACTGTGTCTTGTAATGACGGGCACTGGCGCTTCTCGGGTTTTATTGCCCAGCCAGTGCCAGGTTTTTTTTTGCTATGTTCCTGCAATAGTTCATGTGTTTCTTGAAGTCCAAAGTCGGGAGATACGATTACTTAACCCAGGATTGCTTTGTCTATTAAGGCACATTTTCAGTAACGAATGGCAGCAAGAGAAAAAAGTTTGAAAATCCATCTAAGCTCCCAAGCTAGAAAGCAAAGAAGGTACTTCACATCTTTTATCGAGACCAAGAAAGATCATGCAAGTAGCCTAACAATTTACAGGCCTGCAAAGATAACTAAGGCTGTGTCTTTGCCCCTTGTTCCTTCCCCCTCCACATCCATGAACGAACACACTCCCGCAGATAAAGTGTCTGGCAGAGCTGCTGGCCTCCCACAGCATCTCTTCGCTTGGCTGGCTGGCTGCAAGAGCATGCTGTATTTACATAGTCATGGGCAACGGCCTGTAGGACGCAGCTCTTCACGCTGTGCTGTGCGGGCGATGGCAGTAGCTGAGTTGTAAGGTTAAGGAAATGGTGCAGTCTGTACCCAAGCTGCTGTCTGCTACATCCCCGCCCCAGGCAGCATCTGGCCATTCGGTTGGAAGAGGCATAGGATGGGAACAGGGAGGCACAGAACACCGCAAATAACTGGCTAAATGGAAAACACATAGCCCTGGGGAGGGCCTGGGAAGTACCAAGGAATGGTAACAAAAAGGCCGGCCCTAACAATACGGTTCCTGCATTGGGGAGGATCCAAATGGTGCCTTCCCTCACAGAGTCAACTAAGCAGCGATTGGCAGTGCCACATTACAATAAAAGAATCGCTACTGCATCAGGTCGTGGGAGAAAGGGGAGGGGAGCTG
The DNA here is from genome assembly GCA_013400835.1 of Zapornia atra. Lineage (NCBI taxonomy): Eukaryota > Metazoa > Chordata > Aves > Gruiformes > Rallidae > Zapornia > Zapornia atra. The sequence goes on from VZTU01034596.1 coordinate 1,011, forward strand.
AGTCGGAGGCTGAGAGAATTCAGAGTTATATTCCTTTCCTGTTGCATGATCCTTGGGGATTAGAGGAGGCTTTACCATCAAAACAGAGCCAGAGGGGTGGCAGCTTGCAACAGCAGGTGAGAAGAAATAGTCTAAGCTGAACAACTTCTAAGAAAAAGGCCATGGGATCAAACATCTTTGGAAAACAGATATGACCCCCATTTTCAGAAGAAACAATTCCACTAAGATTTACTCAGGTTAATTTAACAAAACATGATTTGTGAGGAGACTTTCTATTCTCTTCTATTAAGTGACAGGCTCATGTTGGGATTCCTACTCAGTAGGATACCGGAGATGGACCAGACCCGATTATCACAGTGTTTTGGGTAGGCTGCCAAGCACTAGAAATGACTCTTCCAAGTAAGGAGTGCTCTAAGAACCCAGCTTTTACAGCTCTTACCCAGAACCCTAAGTGGTGTTCATGGACCTTCTGAGGGAATGGAAAAGGATCGAGATGAGATACATTCATTCCTTAAAATCCAGATTTTGGCTTTGACTGGAAAAAGAAAAGTAAAACAAGTGTGTGCATCTGCATACCCTAGGAACAGGTTATTGTGCAGATCTAATAGGAGGCCCATTTCCATCCTGGGAGACTTCCATTCCCAAAACCCTTTCCTGTCCACAGCTCAAAAAGGGCTCAGAGACCATCACCCTGGAGCAATTCAATGTCGGAGTGATGCCTCATTTAATAGATCATAATCTCTTCGGTGTCTGGAATCAGGTACGTATTTGTTTCCATGTGTTACTGGTATATATACAGGGTTAAACATCTGGGGTTTTTTTAACACCCTTGCTTCCTAACCACAGAGACCTGGAGGCAAAAGGAACTTATGTGACTAATAATTGAGTGTGGCAACGTGCAATCTTTAGGTTCCTGTTTGCCACAGCACATAACCCTGTGCCATTCTCCCACAATCACCTGCAATACATGAGGAAAGGCAGATACCTCAATGGTATCCATAACTACCAGCTTACTCAACATCGCTCCACCCAGAACTAACCACCATGAACTTACTGAGCTTACATGGGCAGAATTGTCTTCTGTGGAAGGAACCAGAACAATATCCAGCTTGGAGCATATCTTGGAGACCCTTCAACCCCTTCCTGAGGTTTTTGTCTTCTGCACGGTGTATTTTCAAACTCCCTTAACCTGCAGAGCACAGTGTCTTGTTGAACGCTCATTTGGGTGGGGTAACAAGGTGTCTTTGTGACAATAGAAAATTCTCTTCTATAGCTGGGTCCCTGAGCTCCTGCCTTTAGATTCCTCTCCCCACCTTCCCCCCAAGAAGGATGGGAAGTTATCTAATGCCAGTCCCTTCTTCCCTTTTATACAGAAGCCTGCTCATCCTTTGCTGATGCAAACCAGTCTAGGCCCCTCTCTCCTCCACTGGATGGGGCGGGGGGGGGGGGATGAAAGTCTTCTCTGGCTTTCCTAAGAGGGTCTCAATGGTCAGTATATTGAATTTTCAGAACATGGGCACCAGGTGCAATGCTGGTAAGCATTGCTAAGAGTGCTTACGGATGTAATGCCCTTTGGAGTCTCGGAGGGGGCATATTGGAGCAGGCATGAAATGGGCTCAAAGCCATCAACACCCACCAAGACAGCCTGGATTAGAAATACAAATATGAAAAAAAAACCCCAAGTGTAGAAGCTGGGGAAATTTTCACATGAAAAATCTACGGAACTTGGTAACATCTAGATTTAGGAATTAGCAAAATGAGAGAGCCTTCATAACCACCCTAATTGCAGCATCTTCAGTCAGACCTCACAAAGAAGCATAAGACCCCAATCAAAATGAAGCTTTTAAGTTACAGATTAAGCTCTGCTCTGATCCAACACTTATTCTTAACCTGCTTTTCTAAGAGGATAGCATTACTAAAAAATTACAGGAATTACTAAAGCAGAGGAAGTGATGAAAGGATCTTAATTGCTCAGCAGGCCAGTAGGAGAATCCCGTGTCTGTTTTCTTCCTGTAACTGCTCCTGTGCCTTACCAAGCCATAACAAAACCGTGTGTTGCACTCCTCATCAAGCCTGCCTTCCCTGTTTTAAAGAGAATTCCCATTTAATTTTCCTGTTCTACTTTAATCTGTAATAACATTCCAACTTGCTGTAAAACATATAGGAATTTAAAGTATTTGCCAGAATTTGCTCAAGCAAGTCCCACCACTTTTGCTTAACGGGAAATTTTTAGTCAATGTAAAACTTCCTAAGCCAGATCCCCCCCAGAACTGGAAAACAGGGAATCTGGTGCCCTAAAAACACCATTCTTGTCTGCTCACACAACATCAATAGCCTGAACAAGAGGCAGCCTGGACCTCCTTGTTTTTCCACATAGGAAGCTTCATCCAGGTTTAGGAGTTTTGGCAAGGCGTAGCTGGAAGAGCTGTGCAGCATCTCTGCTGGTTCATTTGCAGTTTTACTCCAGGGCTTTTTTACTAACTGTAAATCTGTAGTAGCTAAATCTGTGCTCTTGACAACTCAGAGGCCATGCATTTAGTACAGCAGTTAAAAGAAAGGACATTCAGTATAGTAGTTAAAGGAAAGGATGCCACATTCTGTGCTGTGTTTTATAGATTTAATGACATTTACTCTCACCTGGGACAGACAAGAGGGTGATTTTCTTTGTCATTTGGAAAAGCTGTAGGAGGAAAAAGAACTTTATGGTATTATTGATAAGTTTCTTTTTCACTGTGCGTGACTGAATAGGCAGCTTATTCCCCATTGCAGTTTCTGAAATTTTGGCATTAGAATTGCTGAAATGTCAGACTTGAGGAAGAATGGCCAAGGACCTGGAGAGTTCTAGTTCTGTCTGCACTGAGAGCTGCTTCCCCACTACTCACACTGAGCTTATTGAAAACCCGACGAATTCAGGTCACAGTGGACCAGCATCTATTGACAAAGCACTGCTGACATTCTCTGGGTTTCTTTTGAAGGGGATACACAAGGTAAAAGAGCGCAAAGCTTGTGCCTCATTTTCGGTTGTTCCTAAATGAGAAGCTGCTGCCAAGTTCAGTTAATGTCTTTTCCAGTAAGCGTGGGTTCCCACAACTTTATTTTGTACTAACAAATGGTTAGGTGGGTTCAGGCCTGGAAACAAACCTCATTAAATGATTCAGTGGTCAGATGTTGGAAGACCCTTATCTCTGCATTCGTTTTATTTTCTAGTTGCACCCTTTGGGATTACATGAGCACCATGGAACCCTATGGGGACGTGACAGGTGATGAAGAAATGTACGTATAATGAAGTTTATATGGGGTTATTTTAAAGTGTGGTAAGAAAGAAAAAAGAAGCATGTGACTTCAGGCTTTGATCTAGTTTGTTCTTACTCATCATAAAAAGGGAGAAAAGCTTAAAGAACGATTATAAATATGTTTCTTCTCGGCGAAAATTCTGAAAAGTCCCAAGAACAGTTTGCTTTTGGCTCCCATGAGAGTTGTCTTAGTAACAGCTCCACTAACACATTCTTCACTCTTCTTCCACAGGAAACTTTCTCAGGGAGCAATGCAAAGCATGCAATAAAATCTTCTTTTGGACTGAAACAGAACATAATTTGGCATTTACCTTTTGAGTACACCGAGACCGAGAAATTATTTATAATGGATGGGGAAGGCAAGACTTAGTGATGGGTAAAATATTACTCCAAGTAAAGGCAGGTTTAAACATGAATGTGATCAGGGAAGGAAAGTCTATGGTAATCATCTCTGTAACTGAAATCCACAATAAATTATTGATCTTACTAACAAAAATAAACAAACAGAAAAAGCACTGAGAGTTTTCTCAATCTATTGAATGAGAACAATGTCACAAAGCATTGTTTAAAAATGTGTAAAATGATGAATGAAGTTCATGACATACATGAATTTATGAAGATAATACCACACGTGTAAATCCAGCCATGTTTGTCCAAGACTCAAAGCAAATGGAAACTAGGGGCAACACAGCTTTTACGTCTCAAAACGAAATAATGATCTTAATGTGTATGATAAGAAAGGAAAGAGGAAGGGAGTTCCCCTCGTTAAGTAATCTCTATTCCACCTTGATATCTTCCTTTGTGCTTTTTTATATTTGGAATGTGATTAAAAGCAGAGCTGAGTGCCATACAATGCAAATACTCCCTGCAAATCTGAACTCTTTCTATGGGGACCAGCTCCTTTTGGTTGGGTTTTTTTTTTAACATCAAACTCTATAAAAACATTGTTGACAAAGACAGCAGGTCAAATAATGTTAACTAACTTAGCTCGTGTGCTTCACAAATGGAACACAGATGTGTGCTTAGAGCAGGTGTGAGTAGTAATAAAGGTGGAGGCAAAATAAATGCCCATGGTTGATAGAGGGAAAAATAATTCATCAGGAGGGTTTTTTTTACTCCTGGTTGTTTCATAGTTATATATACTGCTGACATCTGTGTCACTTTCACTGCAGAAATGAGGCTGTAATACAAACTATAAGCTATTTCAACTGCACCAAGTGTGCTGAAATTTGGAATTTCAGGGCTAAGAGTGCAGATTTCAATGTACAATTAATGGACATAGAGTACATTTTCTTTGCCTGTGATATGATGCTGACTCACCCGTTTTAACATCAGAAGGTCCATGTTGTTTGACTTTCTGCATAAACTATGCTGTTGAGTTTCACCTGGTGATTCTCAAATCAAGCCTGTAACATTAGGAAGGCCTTAAATCCCAGTCTCAAAACTGAGCGGTGGTGATTCTACTCCCTGCCCAGTTCTCCAAGTGGCCAGGTACTCTTCTGAAAGTTGTTTGCATTGACTGGTACCTGTATTTCTCATTTAATTTCACAAGATGTGTTACCTATAATGAAATTTGCTGTGCAATACTGAGCCGAGATAAAACATCTAGCAAGGCTCTTGGCTCGGCTAAATCAGTAATAGAAGCTGTCCATTATTGTGCAGTTTGGTGCCAGCTATCAAAATAAAAGACCATCTTCTCTGATCCTTATCTAATTGAAACAGAAGAGCTTGATGCCTAGCTTCCTGGTTAAAGTTCAGAAGGTCCCAAATATCACTTTAGTGTCTTTTTCCACTCAGGACCATCTCTTTCAGACTTTCTTCCCATATTTTGCCTAGCCTTGTTTAAGTGCTCTTGGGCAGCAAGGCTTATTCCTTCTCTCAACATGGGTTTATTTTGTAATGTAAGGCTGGTTAGCCTTAGCAGCTGTGATTAAGGTAATAGCAAGAGAAAGAAAATATACATAATATGGGGGCTGCTGTTTATTATTACTGGTTGTACATTAGCCCCCCTACTCTGCATCACTTGCCTCTGCTGTAGATGAGAACATTTCCAAGTGCCCTAAGAGGCAAAAGTTAATGTCTGCCCCGCTCAGTCTATGGCTGCCCATCGGTAGTGCAGGCTGCACAGGGAACTCCCAATGCTGAATAAGAAGAGAACATGCAATGGACATTTCTCTTGCAGATACAGGAGAGTAATTTTGACCTTAGTATATCATGAGTAAGACACGAAGCTGGATTCTGAAGTACAAGAATCCACCTATGTCTTGGGAAATCCTCTGCTCTGTGATAACACAATAATGCTGAAAACAGGCAAGCACTGATAAAGACATTAAGACCAAATACAAGGCAGGTATGAGCGGGGGTGACATTGCTAAACAAAGCAGAATGTTGCCGACTTTCACCAGACCTGAATTTTAACTCTGGTATTTTGCAAGGGCTTACCTGGAACTGTACCTCAATTAAATATTCATTCATGAGAAAAAGCTATTTGTGTTTCATAGCAAACAGCTCATACACAATTTACAAATGGTTACATATATCCTTAATTAGTTTTCAACAACCCCACTAAACAGTGAGGGCAAACTAAATCCATTTTATGTCAAGGCTGCAGATACACAGGCACCTTATCTAATCAGCCCCAGCTACCTTAAAACCAGTAACTCGGAAACAAAGAGGCTACCAAACCAAGTCACTTCAGGGAGGCCTTGCTGGAGGAGAAGGGGATGGGGTCGATTACTGCTCACCTGCCACACCGAGGTGTGCAGGTAACCTGAAACAAAGGGAGTTTTCAGTGCTTCCCAATGACACACCTAGTTTGTGAAGTAATTACCTCTGACGCATGACACAAAAGATAAACACCCAGTCTTGTAGCGTGTTGGCTAGCAACTCCTCAAAACACTTTGGAAAATAGTATCATTATACTACCTTTAAAATAGCAGGTGGATTTCACCTGTTTGCAGCAGGTAACTCAGGACCTAGCTACTACTTGAGTACTGCTTGAACCCTCAAAATAGAACTGAAGTGCTGCCTCAGATGTAACTAGGATTTCACACAGACTCAATTTGCTGTTAGGCAGAACGTGGCTCAGCTCAGTGTTTGACTTACTAATAAGCTGGTTATCTTTTAAAGGTAGCATAAGGAATTCTTTGTTGTCTTTTAATAAATGACAAATGTAAGAAGAGGGTGGGAAATTGGTAACATATAACCTTATGATCACCTTCTGTGCCATGGTTTCATCTGTATGACGTCTCAGCAATTCCTAGTGACACCTCTGGAGCCAGATTTGTTTGTCCACTGCCCTATTTTGACCTTGAAGCGCTTACAGTGTGGGAGGAGAAGGGTGAGGTGCTGTTGGACTCCATAAGCAGGGTGTTGTGTCCCTCCACCTGGTATCAGTTGAGGGTGAGGATCTGGTGACTCCAGAACTAGTGGTTCATGAGATAATTGTTCAGCATTTTTAATCATCTTGGGGTGGTAAAAACATTGTCATTGCAGCAATCACACATGAAGCAGAGTTTCTGTATCCAATAATTTTGTCTGGTTTTCCCAACTATGTCACTGAGCCTGATGGATGTTGCTTTGGGTAGTTTTAATACAAATGTATGTCCATTAGAGACCTTCATAAACTTGCCTTGGATTATCTCTAAAGCCGTCTCTGCCTCGATCCTGGATGCGAGAGTGACCAGGAGCACAACAGGTAGAAACACCCTGTAGACATGGATAAACAATATTGTCCCTAAGGCATATCATGTGTGACATTTTCCTATGAGAATGGGCATTATCCAGTGTTGTTCTCCCTGACTGTGGTCTGCCTGCCCATACAAGTGGAGAGTGAACCGAAAGTACAACATCAGCTACAGCCTTCTTTTCCAGAGTTCAGTTTTCAGGGCAAATGTGTTAAGCATTTGGGATGCTGCTACAGTAAGGGCTTCCCACTAGGCCATACTGGACAACATGGCCTGTTTTTGACACCATGTGTTGAAGTGCAGTCACCCCAGGTCAGCGCTGGGCTTAGGGCCACTCATGGCCCCTTGCTTACCATCCATGGGGAAACTGGTCTTCGGCACATGCCAGTGAAAGCCTGCAAGGAGGGCTCAGCCCACTGCATACAAGCACAGCAGGCCAGGCCTGTGGGGTGGTTTCCTTACCCAGCCCTCCATGGCTGCTCTATCAGGCTGGACAGCAGCACAGAGTGGGGACACTGACAGTCCTGGCCTCTGGCCTAGCCTCCCTTCATCTGCCTCATGCAGCATTTTTTCTGGTTGTGTTCAAATTGATAGGAATTCTCCTGATCCCTTTAGGAGGCTGGCCTGTAAGCAAGCAATGTTAGAGCAAGGAATAATTTTCTACTGTATTATCTTTCCTGATATCTGAATGTGTTCCTTCCCTGCACTGCTCTCAATACCCTCCACCCTGTCGCCTGAAATAACTGCTCACTCATCACTGTAGTGGGTTTAGCCGTGCTGTATGAATCCAGAGAGATAAGAAACAATATTCTTTAGATAACAGCGCAGACTCTTGCACAAAGTTCTTTCTTGTCTCAGAGTTCAGTCTACACCCTTACTTTTTTTTTTAAAAAAAAGGAATGTAACAAAAAAACTGCACAGGAATTACAGTAAAATGCTGTATGAAATATCATTTGTGCATTGCTAAGGACTTTTGAAATAGTGGTGATGTTTCAAGTAAGATCATGGCCACCATTTTCCCCTCTGTTGCCAATGTGTAGTATTTTAAATGATCTTTTTTTCTGTGCTTCAAGGTGCAATTAAGTATTGTGTTTCAAATGCCACCACACAGAAAGGTGAGTAAATAATGGCTTAAATAAGGAGTAAGTAAGCTTTGTTTGCTTTTGCAGGTGTTAAATTTCAGCAGGACAATCTAACTCAAACAAAGCCCTAAACAAAAGTTACTGGAATTCCTGACTGACAACCTGAGTTTCATGTTAGACAAGGCAGATAATCAAAATTATCTCTCCTCACTCTAAAAATCTCTAACCACTGGTTTTTACCATGGCTGTAAAGTTCCGAGATTGATTTTTTAAACTTCAGGTATAACATATTCATTTATATTTGTAAAATGTATGGAAAAAAACCCCTGCAGCAGCTGCATGTGCTTATACAATTTTTCTATAATGAGTATCCTTAAAAAAACCCCAACAAACTCTCACGGGCGAGTACATTGCAGGATTGAAATGTGAATTTAGGTTATTTTCTCATTCTTCTGGTAACATGGTTATTCCTCACTTGAGAAGAAATGCAATGATACATATTTGGTATCCAGATGGATTCAAGCTCACATACTGTAAGCAATCTCAGAACATTAGGGAAAAGGTAAGTGAATAATTTTTAGACCCAGTAATTAATTCTGGGGAACCTATTTGCAGGAAACCCAGCTGCAGTGAAACCCTGCTTGTAGAGGAGAGAATGAAAGCTGCCAAGTTGTTTCAATGCAAACTAGTGATACTTGTAAATGAGCCCCTTCCCACAAGGCTCTGGCTTGCAACCCGGCCCTAATGTCAAAGCCCCTTCAAAGTGAAGATGGTGGGACCAAGCCTGTAACTGAGACAATTTGTGGAGAAAATTCCTTTACTTCACTTCAACAGGCTCCCATTGTAATTCTTAATTGGTTACTTTACTCTCTCAGCCAACCCTTGTTAACGTGAAATGATAACCTTGAACTGTGTTCGTGGTTTATTGCCCAGACCTGCACACAGCAGTGTACAGGGACAAAGTCAGAAATTTTTCTGCACTGGTGTGAGGTCAGAATCTGGCTGATTCTGTCAGGCTGATCACAGGATCACAGTAATCCAGCTGTTTATGGGCCTTATCAAGCATTAGATTAAGTGTTTGTGCGTGCCAGTTTGGAAATAGAGCTTACCAGACTGATTCTAGCCCTGGTGCTATTACCTGATTTGCTCTCCTCAGCAATTCCTTCTGCATCTTTTTCCACACTTGTTTATACAGTGCCTATACTGCTTCCTTTCACAGTCTGTCAATGGAGCCCTTAATTCAGCTCCCACGGTTCGGCCCCCATGGTTCAGCTCCTCTTTGAGTCCTCACTCCTCATCCCAGCTGGGAGCTGGGGAGGCAGCAGCACCAAAAGTCTTGGCTCAGCTCCCTGGTATGGAGGGACTGAGGAGCATGGTGGAGCAAGGAGCTGACCGATCCCTGTTTGTCACAGTAAGGAAGTAAGGCGTAGCTCATCCTGAATTTGCCTGAAATACTTCCTCATCAAAGGAGAGCCGACAACCAGGAAGAAAGTTTATCAGGTGAGGTTTCCTTGGAATTGCCCATCCGAGCTCTACAACAAAGACTGGGCCTTATGGGATGAGGAGTTTCATCCTGTGTAATATGGTTAATAAAACCACTGCCTATAAACAGGGTGAGGTGGCTCCAGGTGTTATGGGCTGGGAACTGGGTGCTGTGGGGCACACAAAGACCTTCACTGGAGCACGTGAAGGATATACATGCAGGACGGAAAGGGGCTGTACAGCAGCCAGTAAATGTTTGATTATCACAACAGCACAAGTTGGTTTTACTTTTCTTCATGTCTTTTTTTTTTTTTTGTTAACTATTAATATTCAGTTAATATGTCAGTGAGCAGAACATACCCACAGGTCTATCCATAAAGGAAGTCATTTACTGCCAACTTTATAGCAGTGCTGTGTAGACACTTGAATACCATTAAGTACTGCATTTCTATAGAAGTAGTGGCACATTTAGGTGAGAAAACACAACCCTTGGGAGAAAACCAAGCACTTCGGGTCCAGTCCCAGCCCACTCTGCTACCAGACTGCAACAGTATAAAAATAAAACCATTTTGTTAATGAAAAAATTGATGAACTGAAAATGATCCCAATGAGCTAACTTAACCTCAGCATTTTTAGGATTTCTGCAGAACTTCAGCTTTCTGCAGCCGGAATACAGCGTTACTGCGATCCCAGCCTTACTCCAAAACTCTCCTGGATTTCAGTCAGTCAGGATCAGGCCCAGGATGGGCACCTGAAAACAAAAGGGTGGAAAGGGAAGCCCAAGGGACCACAATTACTTCCCAGCATCAGAGTGGCATATTTTTAAGCACCTTAGAATACTCTTCAAAAATGAGAAGTATTTACAAATACATCATTGTACAACCCACATGTTGTCCTGTTACATCTCATTTTGTGTAAGAGGCAGATTGTCCTCTGTTCTTGTTCCTTAAATCACTAAGCAGATTTCAGCTGTCACCATTCAGTTGTTTCTTTCCCCACAGATGTAGCACTGTTTCTCACAGTGCAGTTTCACTATTGACCAGCAAATGGAACTGACTCAGATGGAGACTGGGATCTGCAAGACCCTCCCTTGCAACACCCAGGTTTGCAGTGTTTCCTCGCCTTAAAGTGTATATCTGAACTGTTCACTGGGGCCCTGCAGCAAGGCTTGCATCTCACTGAGAGGCTACTCACTTAAGTGCGTTCTTGAAAGCAGGATCCTCTGGAATCCAGGGCAGTTAAGACAGTTGTTTAACCCTGTTTACGTACTTAAAAGTCTTGCTGAACTGGAGCATGAATAAAGCACTGGTCCAGCAGGCATTCCTGTACGTGCTCAAGGATAATAGCTGGCTAAGCTGCATGGGGAGAGCTGACACAGCTTGTCCCGAGTGTGATCCTCCAGTGAAACTCATCTCCATCCTTAACATTTTCAGTCATCTCAGTGTGGTGTCTGTACACTGTAAATCACTGTGGCATATGTACTGCGGCCCTGTTTTCTTGCAGACACAGGAGCTTCAAATTTTTACTCTCCAGCCTCCCACATTCCGGTGCAATTCCTTTCCTTAATGAGCACGCACACAAACGACCTCTGTGCTCCCTTCTGCAAAACAGCGCCGTTCCCCTGAAGCACCTGGAGCTCACATTTTCAGGATAAAAGGTGCAATTATTTCCCTTTGCAGCAACATTTGCAACAAGACTGGCTGTGCAAACACATTTGCAGCCTCTCATCCTGTGTGCACTAATTTTGTCAGGCTGGTAAGAAATATTCTGCACGCAGCTAATTAATGTTGTTTAAGCGCCCCTTTACATTAGAGCTTTTAGAGAGCCTTCTGAGTACAAAGGCAAGCACCACTGCCTGCTCCACTCCTCCCTGAGCATTACAAATCGGTTATTAATGAGGCAGGTGAAATCTGACTTTATGCAATCGATCATGAAAATGTGTTAACAGCTTGTAACCTAAAATTAGCACCTTTCGTGACCATAACATGGTTCCCAAACCTTCCTCAATTACATGCCATTCTGTAACAGTTACAGTTCATTCCTTCTCACTCCCCAGCCTCAGACACCTCTGTGCAGTGCAGTGCCCTGGCAAGGCAGAAACAGGATCTCTGTAATCCTTGAACACTACTCCCAGATCTTTTCTCCCCCCCCCCAGCAGATGAGACTCGGTGAGTGCAAAACGCCACCGACGTTCTTTGATGATGCCCTTGATTGGCGGTGGTGGCAAAACTGCAACTTACAATTATGCCATTTAAGTGATAAAACCCACAGGAACCAACCCCCCCGCTAACAATGCCGTTTCATTATTTTAATGTTGGGGAATTACTGGCATTTTACTTGTAGCACAGGTTCTGATTTAATTCCCAGTTAAGCCAATGGGAGCCTGGAGAATCTTTGGGGCTGCTTCAGTGACAGAGGGTAAGCCCAGCAGCCAAGATTTATTCTCCAAATATTAGCCTAAGTGCTCCACTTATCTGGCAGTTGGTATTGTTAGCTCGAAGGCAGTAAAATCTTTGCATCCAAATACAGGCTTTTGTGAGATCTCACGTGACAGATGGGTTTATAAATTGACAATAACATCTTGAATTTCTTCCTAAGCTTCAGTTAATTGAAGCATTTGGGAAGTGAGGATCTTTCCAAAACCACCCCCTGAAGAACACTACTGGAATTATGTTGTCCACTCAGGAACTTTAAATGTCAGTCTCCCTGACTTTCCAATAGTCGTAAACTGTTCTTAAATTAAGAGCATTATAAAACTGGAATCTAGTTTTATTTTTGTTTGGATAAAGCCACTCAAGACACATCGACACGGACAGAGCTAACTAGATATGAGGCAGATCTATAGTAAAACTGCCAACTTTCTGTTCCTTCTGAAACTTCTTCGCCGGTGGAGACAGTTTAGCAGCAGGCTTTATAAAACATTCTGTGGATCTTTATGAGTTGAGGGTATGTCCTTCAATATACTGGAATTCTTGAAAAGACTGGTGGTTTTCAGTGGACTTGTAAACAAGCTTTGGACATGGGAGGTGAGAGGTTCCCTCATGTTATGTTCTAGATAGGATCAAGAGTGGTGGAAGCGCCCAGCCGTGTTAAGACGCCGTATGAAATTTTACAGTAGGCTGTTGGATATGGCTTGATACAGATGCGGCAGCCTGGGAACCCCTGAGGTATAGAACAGGGCAATTCTTCTGAATTAAAACTGCCTTCTAAGGAATTAAAGGGCAGCAGATGCTGGGAAGGATGGATTTCTCTGTTTTCCTTTCAGCAGTGCTTCATGTGTAGAGTAATACATGTGAAGCATGACAGACCTCTAAATATATGTATAAAAGACACATAGCCAGGATTGCTTTTTAGAAATTACAAACAGCTATGAGGCAGCCACTAGCATAACCTTTAGTTTAAATAATACTTCTGAGAATATTTTTAAAGCCATAATGTAAATGGGTTCTGAAATCCTACAACAGAAGTTAAGACACTCAGGAACAGCTTCTGCAGAGTTTATGTATTGCATTCCACTTGCCAAAAACATGGTCCAAATAAGTGAAAGGTGCGAACTAATCTAGCCAAAGTCCATCTGATGCATATTTTACTATAGCTGCTAGTAGACAAGACTGTAAAATGTCCTTCTTCTCCATCTGTGTGCTTAACATGTGATAGGCCTGTCACCTGGCAGAAACTGTCCAGGAGTCTGTTGGCTCAGGCACCAGACTAACGCACATCTTGCCTGTGCAGGGAGATTCCTGTGGGAGATGCAGGGCTTACACAAATGAGTATTTCAGGGCCACACCAATATGTCATGGCATTTCCAGCCTGTCTGACTGCCAGAAGATGCACTAGCTACAGCAAACTGGGGATTTCCCTCGACACCCATCTCCATCCTCCTGAGAGCTACATCCAAGAACTCTAGGGATGAGGATTCCTGCAAAACTCAAGGGAAGCAATTAGCACTGCTTGTTCAGACTTGTGCTACAATTGCTAAGCTAATGTTTGCAGTGACACCTTTCTCAAAGTGCTGTCTGTTAAAACAAGTTTTGTGAACTGGAGGAACTTCCCCATCCATGTAAGAATAATGGGCAATTGGATCTTGGCATTACTTACTGTCAAGCTTTTTGACCACATGAAATGGCAATCTAGTCTTTAATCTTTAAGAACAGTTTTGTGACGCTAACCTCAGGTGCACAGTGATGTACCAGCAGGCCTACTGGAGACATGAGGGACTGCAGCTGCTAAAAGCATACATCCCCACCATTATCACAAACCGTTTCGATAACTAAAGCATGAAAGTCACACATGGCTTTTATGGGCCAGGTGTTCTGGAGGCTATTTTTGAGTGGCACTGAATCCTGGTAATATATTTAGCCCATTTACTAAATGTTCACAAAGCACTTGAGCTATACCCCAAAAATAAATGCGAAGTGACCTGATCCATCAGACTTTGTGCCTCCTGTTATGGAGCAGGGATGCGAGGGCGCTTCTATCTAGACACCCACATCAACAAAAATTAAGGTTGTTTGTACGCTTAGAGGACACCAGAAGAACCTGGCTGCTTCCTGCACAGGTGTCTGGGGTGAACAGAAGTATCTCAGCACACTTCCATGGCTAGACCAACAGCTAGGGCAGCTGTGGCTGCCCCAGTTGGTCACTCACACCTCCCTTCCCCTCATGTTCATGCCAAGCCCAGCTGCCACTGTGAGTCTTTCATCCCTTCTTTGCTGCAAGGACATGGACAGACAAGCAACAGTGGCACCACAGAACCTTCTCCCCCTCTACATGGCAGGCTGATGCCCCTGAAACATGCCTTCAGCCAGTCCTGCCCGCAGGTCCCTCGCAATCCCGTCCTCGAACGCTGCCGCCCTCTCCAGCCTGCCCCGGCAGCCTCGTCGGGCCAGCGGCAGCCCTCAGCCCGTCTCTGCGCTGCCCACCCCCGGCCCCGCCGCCATTTTGAGCGGGGAGGTAAACAAGAGGGCCTCGGTGTCAGGACGACCCGTGTCTCCCACCCTCCATTTAGGGAGGAAGCCACGGTCTTCCTCCCCAACCCAGTGAGGCCGTGATGGGGCAGCCCCCACCTCGGGAGCTGTTCCAGAGGCGGCCCCGCCAGGGTAACACCTGTCGCGGCCAACCGGCCCCGCGGCCCTCTGACAGACCACACCACCGCGGCGGGCCCGAGAGCCCTGCGCATGCGCAGAGCCGCCGCTTGCGCCACACCCCGGCCACCACCCGTGTCACCCCGGGGAAAGGGAGGGGGGCACAGTGGGACTTCGCCCTGAGAGAGCCGATGTCGTCACAAGGGCGGCGGCCAATGAGCGAGAGCGATTAAAATAGTGCACTATAAATAGGCCCGCCGGCGGCGCCTGCCTTCTTCTGGGTGCAGGTGCGGCGGGTGGCAGCGGAGCGCGTGGCACGGCCGCCTCCTCCCGTGTTCCCCTGTCCCGGCTCCCCGCCGCCATCCCCCCGGGGTGCCGGCCCACGCCCCGGGGAGCCGGCTGGGCGCCGCCGGGGCGGCTGGTGGACGGGGGTGTGTCTCCCTCCCTCCCTCGGGAGAGGCCCCGGGACAGGGTGTGGCGCCCTCGGGGGCCTTGCCTCATCTCCCCGCGAGGACGCGGTGACTCTTCTGCTGGTGTCAGTTGGTCTCGTCCAGCGCGCTGTCCTTTCTTGGAAGCAGCTGAGGGCAGCCGGTGCCGTGCCATCATGGAAAAACCGCTGTTCCTGGCAGTAATCTCTTGTCTGTGCTCTTAAAACAGAATCTGTTTAAGATTTGAGACGGGCTGTTACCAGTGAAGGAAGTGGAGTGATAGAGCTTATCACCTTGGCCTGTGTTTTGCCATCTCGCCTCCATTAGTCTGAGCTGTGCTTCAACAGAAAATGGTTTGAGAGGTATTACAGGGCCAGGCCCTTTCTGGATAAGGTGCTGCTGGAGAGACGCAGGCCTGCCATGCTTGGGGCTCACTGCTCAGGCCTCCCAATCCTATACAAGCACATCAATGAATGTGGCTGCTGGGTTGTGAGAGTATCCACCGATGGAGAAACATAAAGTGATATTTTCTTTTTATCCCCTTGGGGAAAGATAGGGGTACATCACTAGATTCAAGGAGAAGTATTTATCGAAATGCTCAACATAGCTTCTGGGGGGGGAATAAAGTAATTATGAGTATAAAATAAAATTATGAGGTGTCAGGTTCAAAAGAAGGTGCCTCTTTACACAAAAGACAATTAAAATCTTCGAACTCATTGCTGCAGGATGTCGGGGATGTCAGAGGTTCAAAAAGCAATTAGGCATGATCATGGGAGAAAAATCCATGCAGGGATGTTCAACACGAACACTTCTGATTCAGGAACTCTTTGAGGTGCAAATCTGCATCCTGCGGAAGCATTTTGGGGAGCAGCCTCCCCTGTCCTCATGCTGTCATTACGCGATTCCTGGTGGCTCCTCTAGGAGATAGAGGCCTGGACTGGGCTAGAAATGCTGCTGTTCTGACCCAGCATGGTTATCTCTGTTAAATTTCATTCAGCATGTTTTTTTCCCATGGTCTTTAATCAATCATAATGAGCGAGTCTTGCAATGAACTTTCGTGATACCTAATTGCTGGTTCCTTATGCTCTAAATATATATCTTCTTTCTTGCCTGTTGCTTTGTCTCAGGGATGGAAGGTTGCTCTGCTATGTATTTGGGTGCCATATTAACCAACCTGAGCACTTCCGAGATAATTATTTGATGTAAATATTAATAATCTGTATTTCTGTAGGTGGCCACAAGCCAAAAGGTTTGCTGCTTTTATAAACATCCTAAGTAAGAAACCGTGGAGCTCAGGTCCTCATTTGCTAGCAGAATTAGCTGATGGGCCATTTGAGAAAGCGACTAAAATACCAGCAATACCTGCCTAAAGAGTTAAAATTCCATGATCTGGATCTGCAAGGACTGGTGTTTGTTACCTATGAGCACAGGACCCAACCTCACAAGCCCACTAACGCCGAAGGGTGAGCTGAAGGGCGAGAGTCAACATAGTAGAATGGGTGTGGGGGCTTCGTGGTGCCAGCCCCCACCTCTGCCCCAATGTTATGTGCTCGTGCTCATCCCTTGAGCTGGCACTGCACCTTCCCCAGTGAAACCCAGGGCTGGCCCGCAGTGGGTGGGCGCACACAGAGGTGTTCTTCAGCTCCATGTCTCTGTGTGGCAGTGCGTTTGGCAAGGGACGACAGGGTGTCTCTGAGGAGGTGTGAGGAGCCTTGCAAGGGGTTGAGCTGGGGACCATGCGCTGACAGCAAGTGCAGGAATTGGAAATGGGGTCAGCTGGGCGTGGTCCCTGGGTTTTTCCTTGTAGCAGGGAGATACAGTTGCTCTGTGTGACACACTTAGCTCTTGGTCCAGTCTTGCTGACAGAGGGAGGTGGGTTGGTGAACACATTCTCCATTGAAGAGTCAGTTGTCTGTATTAATGTTTTCTTTCCAAAGGCAAACCTAATTTTAGTGGTCATGAATGGAAGTACCCTGAGACCACAGTGGGAAGAGGAGCTTGTTTATCCCATTGTATTGACAAATACACAGTGCAGATCTTCTGAAAAGGCCCCAATTCCTTTCCTGCCACTACAGGCTGTCATGCTCATTTAAAACATGATGGACATCCAGTGTGTCAGTCCTAGGGCAGGAAGGATGACCCAGGGAGAAGACTCTAAGGAGAAGTGAGGAGAGGAAGGGCATGTGATTCTTCTGAGGAGTATTCTTGCCATATGGATAGACTTTTATGCTAGCATATAGCTCTTGGCTATATCCAGCTCAGGAGGGATGTGGGTAGCTTAGTACAAGCCAGAGGCCAAACTTGTTGTTCTTCCTGTTTGTCTGACCTGTGTTTAGCCAGTTATACACATGAAAATGCACTAATTCAGATTTTTAATTATTACATTTTAATAAATGACATTTTTGCTCTTCATTTAGTGTGACAAGCTACTGTTGGAGGGAAATTACATTTCAATTAATTCAAAATTTGGAAAGCCATAATTTTTAAATTGTTTGTTGGAAATAATCTGTGTGTATTTACCAAAGGATCTACTGAATCAAGATTTATTAAACAAAGGTAGTACACTAGCTGGATTTGTGAATTCCAGTGTTAGCGACTCGATCGATTGCAATGGCCGTGTCCTTAGGATTTTATAAATGAGTAGGAACTTACACCTGCCTGGGACAGATAAGTTTGTTTCTCAGCTATTTCACTCACAGTCACCCAGCATCCCACGTAACCTCAGTGGAAGAGACAACCTTTGGGGAAGCCCAGAAGTATCGTCAGCGCCATCTTGCTCTGCCTCTGCCTGCAACCCCCTGCCACACAAACGCACCTCTGTCCCCAACAAGCCCCTGTAGTGCCAGGTTGCTCCCTGGGGTAATCTCACTTTTCCACTGGCCTCCAGATGCTCACTAGCCACCACTACGCAGCAGAAGCCCACGGATGTAAGTCTGTCAGGTGCACAACTCTTGGGCTTCTCATGGCCAGCCAGCTCCCTCCCCGTGTGTCAGTGCATGTTTCTGATGCAGCTTTGGGGGAATGTTTCAGTGCAAATGGGAGGAAATGCAGTAGAACCTGCTCAGCCACTGCTCTGTCTGTGAGCAAGATGCACTCTCTGGGGCAGTGGGGCACAGCTTGTTTTGGCATAGGAGCAAGACAGGCTCCTAAGGAAGTTCCGTTCTTACTCCTCTGACTCCAGAGCTCAGTTATGTCCTTCCACCAGCAAAGAGTCCCTTGCAAAAGGTGGCTCAGGGATGGCTGTTACAATGTTTTTCCTTTAAACTTGGGTACACCTTATCCATGTGAAGAAATATTTTTCATCAAATAAGCATTCCTGGTGCACATACTGCTGTTATCATTAAACAAATATTGTGTTTGGGGGGGGAGGGGGTGTGTGGAAGCGGGTTTATGAGGTTTTTACCAAACACAGCCATTAGCTGTTGACAAAAGAACACAGATTGCACCATGCTTTGGGCCTAAAAGAATTGCCCCCCCCCCCATTCTAATGCATTCCGCAAATTCACCGTACGATAATTTTTACAGTGTAGTATTATCTTCATGCCACATTTGTTTTCTTAAGCACTGATTTTAAAGTGTAGCTGTGATTTACAGGCTTGGATTGTGTTTGTGAATTCTAATGAAGGAGAACCGGCGCTCTGTCATCTGAATGATGCTGCAGGAAATGGCCTGTCCCCTCCACCTGCCCCAGGGGGTGAGGTGGGGGGCGGCTGCTGGCACCCCCTCTGTACTGGCCACATCCAGTCCCGGGAGAGTCTCTGCAGAATGAGCCCTCTCCTCTCTTTCCCGCTACAACCCTGTTGGTACAGGCCAGAAGGCAGGATTTTATTGCCATCGCAGTTCCCCGGGGTTTTGGTTTTGACCGGGAGCGATGGAAGTCGTGCCGGACCAGTGAGCCTGACACCGGTCCCCGGGTCCCTCTCACGGCGGCAGCGTGTTTTAGAGAAGCCCCATCCCTAAGCCTATCTCCATCCAGCCGAGGGAGATTCCAGCAAAAATATTACACAACCCAAAAGGCGTGATAAGCAGGAACAATGCTAGGAAGGGCTTTACACTGAATAGGCTCCGCGGGACAAATGTCAAATTAATGCCTGCAGCGCCAGCCACCCGTGGCCGCGGTGCAGGCCGCGGGCGATGGGCAATGGGCAATGGGCAATGGGCAATGGGCAATGGGCAATGGGCGGGCTCCCACCGCCGGGCGCTGCGTTGGGCTGCAGTGCTGCCGGTGACACCTGGTGGCCGCGCACAGCGCCGTCAGGGCAGGCCGCTGCCGAGCCTCCGCCCGGGCTGGCGCGGCGGGTCCCCGTTTCCCGCAGTGCGCGCCCGCAGCCCAGAAGGCCGGACAGAGGCTGGGCTGCATCAGAAGGAGCGAGGCTGGCGGGCCGAGGGAGGTGATGCTGCCCCTCTACTCGCCTATCGTGAGACCCCCATCTGGAGTGCTGTGTCCAGCTCTGGGGTCCCCAGCATGAGAAGGACGTGGGACTCTTGGCCCAGAGAAGAGCCACAGAGATGATCAGAGGGCTGGAGCACTGCTCTATGGAGACAGGCTGAGAGAGTTGGGCTTGTTCAGCCTGGAGAAGAGAGGCATCAGGGAGATCTTATAGTAGCCTTCCAGTACCTGAAGGGGCCTACGAGAAAGCTGGGGAGGCACTTTTTAGAAGGCCATATAGCAACTGGATGAGGGAGAATCATTTTAAATTGGAAGGGGGTAGATTTAGATTGGATATTAGGAAGAAATTCTTCACTATGCGGGTCGTGAGGCACTGGCACAAGTTACTCAGGGAAGTAGTGGCTGCCCCCTCCCTGGAGGTGTTTAGGGCTGGGTTGGATGGGGCCTTGAGCAGCCTGGTCTAGTGAGAGGTGTCCCTGCCCATGGCAGGGGGTTGGAATGTGATGATCTTTAAGGTCCCTTCCAACCCAAACCACTCTATGATTCCATGATTCTATGAAGTCTTTCAAAAGGTTGTATTTCCCCAAGCATATTTCTGCCTGAAAAAAATTTAAAAATAAATACAGTGGCCATGCACCAGGAGACTCTACACAGAATGGTGTTTGGTAGCGGTGTTGCTGGCAAACACTGGGACCAAGGAAGCCACCAAAGTATTGTGTGTGTCTGAAAAACTGTTGGTGAACACTCGTTTTTTTATTAGGCAGCTACATACAGCCTTTGTAAGTTATCCAAACCTCATAGCCCTTCCAAAGCAATGAATATGGCAACAACTCAACTCCCAAAGTGACTTACATGATTTGAATAATTAGTATGACAAATTAAAAAGGCCACCAGTGAAGAGGTATGTGTGTGTGGGATTAATACAGAGAACAGGACAAATCAGAGGGGCTGCCGAAAGCTCCATTGGCAACCAGTGAGTTGGGTTTTGCACAAAAAGAATGATTTGTCATTAAGAGGAGCAAGTTTAGTGGTGGGCCACCAAGATGGTCAGTGCTGGAGCACTTGTTCTCTGTGGAGTGGCTGAGGGACCAGGGCTTGTTCAGCCTGGGGCAGATGGCTTCAGTGGATCTTGAGAGCAGCCCCCCAGCACCTGTGAGGGATCAGCAGGGTGAGAGCTGGGCTCTTCCCAGCAGTGTGTAGCAGGAGGATGAGAGACAATGTGTTGGAGTTGAAACTAGAAAGGTTCAGCTTGTGATTAGGGAAACCCTTTCTAACCCTGAGGTCAGTCAGGTGATGGATCAGGTCATCCAGAAGGCCATGCAGTCTCTGTCCTTGAAGGTTTTCAAGACCTGACCAGATGAAGCCCTGAGCTAAGTGATGAGTGGGCTGTGGTGAAACACCACACAACCTACCACAGCCACTGCAGGAGCTGCCAGGGAGAAGCAGAACACTCACCCAGACCTTGTTTCTGAGTTTTCAAACCCTTCTGCTGGATACAGAAAGGGAGAGCATTTCTCAATGCTAGTTCTTAGATGAAAGCAGCAGAATCAGTAAACATAGGAAGTACCTTCCTTAAGTTTGCATGTAATGTCACAGCATACACTGAAGACAGTCCTGTTTTAATACCTTCTGTGGAAGAAGTTCCCTTCTGGTTTTGCCCCAGTTTTTCAGCAGGAGACATGTGTTGACGGTACTTGAAGACACACATCTCTCCTTTACCTGCTTGCATGGACACAGGTTCTCCTCTTTCTTCTTTGGCAAAGAACAGAGAAGGTTGTTGGTCCAGAAAAGCACCTTTCTGACTCTATGTGCACCTCTGAATGCATCTCTAGAAAGCAAAATCTGCAGGACTTCAGTTGTGAATTTTATACCTGGCAGTTCAGTAAGGCAAATGTTATCCAAGACACAAACAGTAAAATGACTTTTGTGACAAAACCAAAACTCAAAACCCAACTTAAAACATACACCAGGCATCTGTGCGTGCCCTGATGCCATGTTCTTTGTAGTGTCTGTGGCTCTTCTTGGAAGTGATTCCTGAAGGGATATTCAACTCCACAGACTTCTGAAGTCAGCATCTAGACCTTTAAGTTTCAGCTCACCTTGAAGAATAAGCAGCCCTTGGAGGAGTTAACTTTGATAAGACAAGTGCAAAAAAGGACACTGATAGCGTATCATCCACAATGAAAACGTGTTTTTCTTTACACGGCCTGTTCCTCCTGAGGTGCAGTGGCAAAACAGAGACTTGGAATCGGCCTTCTGGCTGATGTGGTGGAGCAGAGACAGCAAGTGCTTGAGCAGGAGGAGGTTTGGTCTGGGCAGGCTGTCAGCCACCCTGCACAAACACAAACACAAGCACAAGGGGAGGTTAATCCACAGAGCGGTGGCTGCAGCTGTTTCATCTGAGTGAGGCTCAGCGGCACTCAGCCAGGAGACGCTTCCTCCAGGAGGCGGCACGCGTGGGCTGTCTCCCCTGCGCAGCACAAGTGCCAGTCAGAAACCCCCAGCAGCAGCTGAGCGTGGGGTTAGTGATGAGGTCTTGAATGACAAGGGCTGGACTGGGAGGCGAGCATTAGAGCAGCCCATGTCCTTGAGTAGGGGAGATGGCATCAGGAGATGTCACTGGAGGCTTCCCAAAGGCACGTGAAAGCCTGTGGCTGTGCTGGGCAGCTCCAGAGCACTCCCAGCCAGCCTCCACGGCTGCTCTTTCTACAGAGCCGGGCACGGCCGTGGTCTCCACGTGCCTGCCACCCACACCCGTGGATGTGAAGCTCCTTGTCAGTGCCTGTCCCACAGCACAGCGACTACGTTGGCTGAGGCACAGCAGCCTCTCTCCTTCTCCTATGCAAGTGGTTTTGCAGGGCAATCTCAGATCCCTACAGGAAGGGCTGATCTAGAGCCCCCTAACCAAAGCCCCTGGAGCGAGAGCAGGCTGATAGAAGTGACAGGCTTCTAAGTGAGAGTCTCAGTTTTGGGAGACATCACTGGCCTCTACCAGCTGCTCCATCACACTGGGGCTGACCGCAGAAGTTCCTGGTTGCAAAACTTACTCTTTCAATTCTTCAATTTTTTCCTCCTTGCTTGGCTTCTCCAGAGCTTGCATCCAGTTCTCATAGAGGTCGGCCGACAGGAGCTTGGAGGGAATATTTCGGAGGAAGTCCTGCAAGGCCAAGAGATATGAGGCTTTGGACACTAACCCTGAGCACAGAGTCATCACCATGACAGGGCCTGGGGAGACACAGAAACGGAGGAGGGTGGCTGGGTGTGGGGTTGTGAGTCTCCTCACTGCATGGGGACTGGCATGTGGCACCATCAGCGCCTGGGTCTGCACAGCCAGGGCTTGGGTGCTGCAGGGTGCCTGGGTGCTGCAGAATTAACTGTGGGTTTTTGACCACTGGGGGAAAACACAGTCCTGGACATGTCAGCTGGCAGGAAATGTTTTTGACTCTGTGTTTGGTAAGAAGCCTTCCACTGCTGTGGGTTTAAAAAGAAGCCTTCCACCTCCTCACAGGGCTTCTCCTGCTATGTGTTTGGGAGAGGAGAGAGAGAGGGAGAGGGAGAAGGAGAAGGAGAGGGAGAGGGAGAGGGAGAGGGAGAGGAGACAGAGGGAGGCGGGCTGCAGGCACTAGAGGGCAGGGCAGCCCATAGCAATCCTGCCGCAGGGACAGGCAGAAAGACACCGATGTCAGCTATTGCACACCCTGCAGTAGTGATACCGGTCTGGAATTCCCTCCTCTGCTGAACTCCAAAGGCGTCGACCTTTTGCAAGATCTACTCAAATTTATAACGTGAGGACCTAACACGTAGGGTCGCCCAACAGTCCATGCTCAGATCACAGACCCACAGAATAGTTTGGGTCGGAAGGGACCTCAAAGATCGTCTAGTCCAAAGCCCCTGGTATGTCCCCATGTCTCCTGCTCAGTCCACACTTAGAGCCTGTGTTTCAGGACTTTCTAAATGCACCTGCTGAGCATTTCCAAACCAAGACTCAGCCCAGGGCTGAATGCTATCAAAATGCTCATCAGAGCTGTTTCAGCTTGTCCTTTGAACGAGATTGGAGGAAAAATACATTTCCTTGCATATCTTCAGCCATCTTTCCAGATGTTCCAGTAAGTAAGCCTTGCCACCTCCATGCTATGGAGCCAGATTCTGGTGTTTAGCTTTGCACCATTTTTATGAGGTTCCTCAGCCAGGAGGTGGGAGAAAAAATGCAGCATGGCTTTGCACACAGATAGGCAGGCTGCTGGACTTCTGCTTTGTGTTCTGTGGTTCTCATGGAAATCTTCCTGCTGTTCTCAGGAGGAAAAGGGAAACAGCAGAATCAAACTGCTGGAAACCAGAAGGTATTCTCTGGAGCAGATTCTCCAAAAAGCTTATATCCTACATGGGCTCCAAAATACCTAGGAAAATTTTCAGAAGAGCACAAGCTTCTGGCTGCTTTGAAAACGTATATCCAGGGACACTGTCCATGTGGAAATCAAATACATGGACACAAACCCAAGCTACATGTAGAGCAGGCTGTATAAAACCAAATGAACCACAACAGCCACCTGAAAAATGCATGATGTGCCTCAGAAATCATGGATTATTGTAGGATCATGACCAGACCATGTGCAGGGAGCAACCTTGTTCCATTTGCACACTGCATTAAACTCATTTAGTCTGCAGTCCCAGAGGTGCAGCTGGTGATTCATCTCCTCCAGCACCTCTGGCCACTTTCCCAAGAGCAGAGGTCCCAGCACAGCCCCGACACTGCTCCCACCCCAGTCCCTGCTGAGTAGCTGCCTACATAAAGCACCGACATTTTCTCCTCAGACCTGGAAGGAGGGCTTAGCAAACATTCTGCTATACATTATGCTATGTACTTGCAGTACTGTTTCCAGAAGGAATGCAGTGCATTCCTGCTGTCTCGCTGCTCAGGCAGGATCCACCAGCAATTCCTCTAGTGCTCTTTGGCCTACAGAAACAAATACTGCCTCATCGCATGCCACCAGACACCTGTTTCCCTCCAGCCCATGGGTCAGGACTCTTGCAAGCAGCTCTTGCCAGTCAGGGCTGGGGACAAGAAAAAGATGCGAATGCGGCTGTCTTCTGAAGTGTACAGACCCTTCAAGATCCAGCTCCTGAGCAGTCTGTCATGAGCATCCTGGCACGTGCAGATCCACGGCATTTGCAGTGCTTGACCTACATGCAGCGGCTCAGGATATGATTCATGACATGCCCCTACCTTGCTAGCTGACACGAACAGAAATGTCTGTCCAGGGATGAACTGAGGGCTTGGAAATAAGCCCCAGGAGTGTCCCTCAAGAACAGCCACATGACTGAACAAACCATCCCAGGCTCAGGTTGCTTCAATTGCGCTGCCAGCCATCAGCGCTGCAGACAGCATTCCTCCCAGGAGCACAGCTTTCCTGTGGCCCAACACAAGGGTCAGGTACTCTCTGGTGCTAAATCTTGACCCCCTAGGCTCAGAGGTGCACACATAGCCTCCCCCCACCATGTGTGGGTTCAGGGGCCCACCATTTCACGCTTCCCAGCCCTCTGACGTAACCCACAGAGCTCCCCGCAGCAAGCAGCACACAAATGAGAAGCTGCATGTCTGTTTTGCCAAAAGCTCAGGGCAAGCAGGATGATGGTGTTTGCCTTCCCAAGCCACTGCTACACGTGCTGCAGTCCTGCTTCCCAGAGAACGGCTGGGCATATGCCCACTGCTGAAAAAGTGTGAATGAATTCCTCTTTTCGCTTTGCTTGTGCTCACAGCTTTTGTTTTTCTTATCCAACTTCCTTTATCTTCACCCAGGAGGGGGTGGGGNTCCCCCCTGTCCTGTTGAGGAGGGGGACTGAGAAAGTGTCTGGGTGGGCATCCGGCAGCCAGCCGAGATCACCCCACCAGTCCTTTTCATTGCTGCCCAACGTGGGGCACGAGATAAGAGCAGTTTTGGTGTGGGCATGCTGTAGCTGCGGTAGCAGTTAATTGGCAGGCTCCCGTTCGGGTCACGGAGCTGGCTTGATTTAGCACGTAGCAGAGCCTGGGGCTTGTCAGCGGCTGCTTTCAGCTCCTGCTCTCTGCTGCGCCGCTTATCTCCGCGTTTAGCTGCGCCTGGGAATAGACTGATAAAAGCAGCGCCCCCGCCCCTGGCCCCGGCACAGGTGCCGCTCCTGAGGGCTGTCCTGTGGAGAGGTGAGGGATCGGGTCCCACGGGTCTCTCTTCCTCTCCCTCTGACGTGGCCGCCCTTGTTGCATGGGCTCCAGTGGCCCTTGCCCATCTTTAGCTAGGCCTTAAGGTTTTTATCTTTTTGTGGGTAGAAACTGGTTTTGGTCTGGTATTAGAGGAAATTGTTGGTGAGGTGACAAGGAAACATGGCTTTAGGACACGGATCCCTGGGTGGCAGGATGTGTGGGAGGACTTGGGCAGGTGGCTGGGGTGTTTATCACCTCCCATAGCCTGGGATCTTACACCTCTACAGGCACGTAATCCCACTGGATTGGTACACTACTTGGTGCTGTGCCTACCCCAGTGAAACTCAGCAGCTCTTAACACTACACTGGGGCTTTCCTCCTGCCCCCTGAGCCTTCATTCAGCACCATCAGAGGAACATGGTTGAGACAGGGACCCAATCACATCTGGGAACACCATGGATAAGATAGGGACACAAATCCCAATTACAGTAATTGACCTACTAGTCTAAAAGAAGCACTGGACACAGAGTTCAATGGGTCCATACTATTGATTACTACAGTAGGAAGGAGGCTCTGATCAGGAAGCTGGTTCTTCATCAAGGAAACAAGAGGAAGAAGTGAGAGGAATCACCCCAGAGGTGAAAACTATCCAGTCTCTAACCTTGGGCAGCCTTCGAGATATGCTGAAAGATTACAGCAGCCAGATGGGCAAGTGGATTGCTGATGCTACCACTGAAGAAGGCATCCAATATCTGAGAGAATTAGCCATGCTGACAAGTCTTCTACAGTGATCTGGAGGCCAGCCAGCCAGTTCTCCAAAGATGCAGATGATGTCCAGCATACATGGGCATGTGCAAAAGGATTGTCTGAAATGCACCAGCATTATATTCCAACTGCCTGTTGATGGACTGACCAGAATTCAACACACCAACTGCAGAGAGAGAACATCCCACCAACTCTGATGTTTTGAATAGAAACAATTGAGTGCACAATTGGGGGCCCCAGGCATATGGTGCTACCATGATGGTGTAGCACTGGCAATATCACATCAGCCAAGACTCCCTGGTTGCCATTTATGATCTGATTCATCAGTTGGAGAGCCAAGGAGTGATTAGCATGACTCAACCACCCAGCCATAGTTTGCTTTCACATGGAGGGTTGTCCAATGCACACAGAGCTGTCCATGCCAGGGAATCACAGTCCTACCATTTTTTATGGACTGATCCAGTTTGCACTGGAACAGAGTGAAGCCCCTGAACATCTGTAATGCATTGACAACATCATTGTGTGGGGCAACACGGTGGAGGAAGTGTTTGAGAAAGAAAAAAGGATAATCCAGGTCCTTCTGAAAGCTAATTTCATCATTAAAAAAAAAGAAAAAAGCAGCAAGTCAAAGGACCCACATGAGAGACCCAGTTCTTGGGAATTAAATGCCAGGATGGACACTGTCACGTACCTAAGGATGTGATCAGTAAGATAATAACTGTTCCTAGCAGTTAACAAAAAAGAAACACAAGCTTTTCTAGGTGGTGTGGGTTTCTGCACAATTCCAGGTAACAGTCAGCTTGTGAGCTCTCTTTATCAAGTGAATTGAAAGAACAACTATTTTGATTGGGGCCTTGAGCAACAGTAGGCTCTTGAACAGATTCAGCCAGGAGATAACTTGTGTCGTAACCCTTGAGCCTGTGCCTACAAGATCAGCTGTGTGAAGCGTGCCAGGGAGCTGCAGGCCTCACCTAGAGTCTCTACAGAAAAGGCCAGGAGAAACCTAAGGCTGATGCCCAGGGTTTTGGCAATGGGGGATATCAAGGGTCTGAACCCACTAAACACCATAAGCAAAAGAGATACTAACAAGCATGTGAAGGCGTTTGAGCTGCTTCAGAAGCACCTGGCACAGAAGCACAGGTCCATGATTGCGTGTGTCAGACTGGACATTCAATGGAAGCTTCCCCTCTACACATCAGCTACCAATGCTATGTGCTGTCAGTGGGTAACAATCATGCCACAGGCTTGAATGTGGAACCCCAACCACACAAGAATCCTGAAAGAGACCATGGACTTGCCAGAAGGCAGAGATTTTGGACCAGTGCCCAAGAGGGTGACTTCTGCCCAAGAAGCATCTCCATATGAATTATCAGGAAGTGAAAGAGTGCTCTGTTTACCAACAGATCCTGTTGTGTTGTAAGAAACCAATGAAGTGGAAAGCTGCTGTGTGGAGTCCCACATGAAAAGCTGTTGCAGCTGTTGAAGGAGAAGACAAGTCAAGTCAGTTTGCAGAAGTGAAAGCCATCTAGTTAGCCCTTGAGACTGCTGAAGAAGTGGCCAGTAATCTCTCTCTGTACAGACTCATGGGTAGTGGAAATTGCCCCGTGGGACTGGTCACAGCAATAGAAACAGAACACCTGGCAGCAGAGGCTAAACCTACCTGGATTGCTGCGCTGTGGCAAGACACCCCTGCCTGGGTAGAAAACACTGTTGTGAAGGTACATCATGTAGATGCTTACACACCCAGGAACCGTGCCACTCAAGAACATCAAAATAATGAGCAGGTAGACAGACCATCAGAACTGAAGTGGCTTGTGTGGACCTGTGCTGGGAATGTAGGAGTGAGCTACTTGTAACTCAGCGGGCCCATGAACACTGGGACATCTAGGGAGAGTTGCAACATAGAAGTGGGCTTATGGTCAAGGGGTGGACCTGACCATTGAAGGCATCGCACAGGTCACCCACGAATGTGAAATGTGTTGTAGTCAAGTGAGCCACACAAGTAAAGTGTCTCTGGAATAGAGGGAGGTGTTTGGGTTATCGATATGGTGGAGCTTGCCAGATTTGGCTATATTGGACCACCTGCCAAGACAAGTACTACAACATGCTCACCATGACCAAAGCCACTGGGTGGTTGGAAATATACCCTGTAACCCATACCACTGCCTGAAACAGCATTTGGGCTTTGAAAAGCAAGCGTTGTGGTGACATAGTACCCCAGGAAGAGTTTAATCAGAAAATGGGACTTGCTTTCAAAATGACCTCATAGACTCTTGGGCCAAGAAACATGGTGTTGATTGGGTGTACCACATTCCCTGTCACCTGCAAACCTCCAGACATGTTGAGTGATACAATGAACTGTTAAAGACTACTGAAAACATTGAGCACCAGGGCATCAAAACACTGGGATGTAAATTTACCAGAGGATCTAGGAAAATTTCCTAGCAGAGGAACTGTCCTGGTCCTGCCCAAGCAATGCCTCTGCATACTGTGGGAGGAGGCAAGGTCCTCACAGTAGTGCACTCACAGAAGTGGCTGGGAAGGGCAGCGTGGGTTGCTCCTCCCTTGGGAAAAAGGCAAACCGATTCAAGGGATTGTTGTCGCTCAAGCATCTGGGTGCATTTGGTGGGTAATGTGGAAGGATGGAGAGATCCAGTGTGTATCTCAAGGGGCTCTAATCTTGGGGGAAGAATAATCTGTGTCATGACTTACATCTTGCAGGTAGGAAGTAATGCAGCAGTAACTGCCTGAGCTGATGAGGAATGAGCTTCACCAGGAATCAGGTGAGTGCAGCAATGACCCAACCTGAACTGATCTTAGCGCCAGACAATCCCACATGCTGCTTCACCTGCCCTGAGCAATGCCCTTGACAGATGGACATTTGGGGGGCAGGCCCATGGATTGGGAGAATAATCCCTCTCTATATGTCAAGGAACAGGGTATAGTGGTTAACAAGAGTGTAAAGACCTGACTGTTGGATGCTGAGATGGCTTGAGTATGTAGTGTAAGTAGGAAGTGTTGGTAAGAGGGGATTTCAGGCATGAGAAGCAGATAGAATAGGATGGTCAGAAGGTACCTAGATATATTAGGTAACGTGGGACCTGGGCATGACACAAATGGTGTGGAATAAGGGTTGGAGTTTGTGCTGAGTCTGGCTGGGATGAGGTTACAAAGGTAACCTCCTCTTGGTGGCCTGTGCCGTGCTGTGCTTTGCATTTGGTGCCAGAACAGCGTTGATAGCACACCACCGCTGAACGGTGCTTGCACAGCGTCCAGGCTTTCTCTTTCTCTCTTCCCCACACCCCTAAAACCGAGTAGACTGGGAACAGGTAAGAGGTTGAAAGGGGACACAGCCAGGGGGGACGTTTGTGGTTATGGCATTTGTCTTCCCGTGCCAGCATTACATCTGCTGAGGCCCTGCTTCCCATGGAGTGGCTGGACATCTGCCTGCTGATGAGAAGTAGGGAATTAATTAATCTTTTTGCTTTGCTTGCACATGCAGTTTTTGCTTTTCTTATTAAACCGTTTTTATCTTAACCCATGAAGGGCGTGTTTTGTTTTGTCTCCCTGTCCTGTTGAAGAGGGGGAGTAAGAAAGCACCTGGGTGGGCATTGGGCAGCTGACCAAGGGTAACCCACTGCATAACCTGTGCACCACTGAATGCACAGGCTTTGTACACGTGTTTATATGCCTGAACATACCTGTGTACTCCCCTGCACTCAGTAGCAGAAGGCAAAGAAGACCCACTCAGCTTTTTAGAGGGTAAAAATAGATTTGAAATAAGCTTCAGGTTGGAGGTTTGCTATCAGTCCCTTGAACTAATTATTGTTATTAACTGTACTGCAGAGCTCTCTGAGGGTAAGAGGAAGCAACGCGGGCTGAATGTCTGAAACGCCGTCCCTGCCCCAAGGGAAACCCAGACACCGGTGCGGGTCCTGCAGCGCCAGCAGCGCGGCTGGGGACACCTGAGGGGCAGCTGTCAGCAGGAGCGATGGTGGCAGAGTCCGGATCTCACTAGGTACAAGACGTGGCAGATGGAGTGCAAAAGCAGCCGCGCTGGCTGGCAGCAGGCTCCTCAGTAATGAAGCGTCACAGGAGCTCGCAGGCTCCTCTCTGATTTCCCTGGGCTCTGTTCCAGGGAGAGTTCTCACTTTTTTTTTTCTTTTTTCCTTAAGTATCTTCAAATGAAAGCCTGCTAAGCTCTTGGATAAGATAAGTGTCTCTTTAACTTCTCAGTCTCTTATGAATTTCAAATAGCAATTTTTTATTATCTTAATTGGTGACTGCCTGTTTTAATTAGGCATCACAGTTAATCTTACGCTGCTGACACGTACCAGGCTTTGTGCAGAGCAAAACATGGCTTTTGCTTTTTCTTTTAGCATAGCCCCAAAAGAACTATGAATTGTATGGAACAGGATGACCACGTTTGCAATTCTGATTTTCATTTTCTTCCTTTCACTGTAGTTTTCAGTTGCCACCTTCTGAAATTCTCCAGTATTTCACATGAACACAGGTCCTGGCCAAGATTTGGTGTAAACATGCAAAAAAGCTCTTCTCTTTGCAGCGATCCCAAAAGCATTTCTGATCTAAGCAACAATAGGCAGAAATCAATGGTCTGTCTCGCTTCTCTGAAGATCTCAGCCTGGAGAAGAGAAGGCTGCGGGGGGACCTCATTGCAGCCTTCCAGTACCTGCAGGGAACTTAGAAGCAGGAGGGGATTAAACTTTTTTAAAGGGTAGATAATGGCAGGACAAGGGGGAATGGACTAAAGCTAAAGGAGGGAAGGGTTAGATTAGATATTAGGGGGAAGTTTTTTACAGAAAGAGTGGTGAGGTGCTGGAACAGGCTGCCCAGAGAGGTGGTGGATGCCCCGTCCCTGGAAGTGTTCAAGGCCAGGTTGGATGGGGCCCTGGGCAACCTTGTGTAGATCCAGACCTGGAGGTTGGTGGCCCTGCCTGTGGCAGGGGGGTTGGAGCTCTATGATCCATGGGGTCCCTTCCAACCCAGACCATTCTATGATTCTATGATTCTATGATCTCAAACCATAGTTTTAGCTGTCCCACTTGTGCCAATATAATAAACATCTATGTAAATGTAGAAATCAGTTGCTTCTGATCATGTTGTCTGGGAACATATTGCAACTTCCACAAAAGCTGGCCTGCGTTCATGTCCTGGAGGGCTTAGCTGAGCCTTCACAACAGTTCCACTGATGATACCAAACCTTGTGGAACTTCCCAGTTGATTTTTGCAGACTGCCAGAGGGTGTCCTGGAGGGAACCCAGCACCTTGGAAAGGAGTTTCATTAATATTTTATACAAGAGATGCGCTCAGTAAAAACTGCTGTAAAAATACCCAGTTACGAGGGTGATTCCCAAACCTGTGCCCAGGGTACTGCTGAGGATGTGGATGCCTGTAGGGACATATACCTCCACTAGCCTTTACCTCCAGGCCAGTGAGTAGACAGCTCCCTTCATCCTTTTGAAAGCTGGAGAGGGACTGTTTAACAAGGCCAAGTAGTGATAGGACACGGGTGATTGATGGCTTTAAGCCGAAGGAGGGGACATTTAGACTAGATATTAGGAAGAAATTCTTCCCTGTGAGGGCGGTAAGGCCCTGGCACAGGCTGCCCAGAGGACCTGTGGCTGCCCCCTCCCTGGCAGTGTCCCAGGCCAGGCTGGATGGGCCTTTGGGCAACCTGGTCTAGTGGAGGGTGTCCCTGCCCATGGCAGGGGGTTGGGACTAGATGGGCTTTGAGGTCCCTTCTGACCCAAACCATTCTGTGATTTTATGAGTCTACCCCTAACATCCTTTGGCTCCATCCTGCATTCCTGTGTCCCTGATGGACTCAAATTTGGGCTGCAAGTTCCTCAGCACCAGTGCTGGTTACTTCTGACTCATGAGGGTGTTACATTCATAACTGCCCTGCTCTCTCTGTAATAATCCTGGTGGGGAGGAAGGGCTCATCCATGCCACCAATAAATACGCAGCCGTGAGCTCTTTGTAAGTCACTTTTCACTTCATTTCCCCTCACGTCTCTTGATTTTTGCCCCCTTTTCCGGCGAGAGCCCGGCTCTGCCAGCTCGTCATCCAGGCGATCCCCTCGGGTGTTGCTGCCAGGGGAGGGAGCGACTCCTCCCTCCCTCGGCGGGGAGGGATGGGGGGAGCCGGCAAGAGGGGTGTCCGCTCACTCGCTCCGGCTCCACGCCCGAGGCGGACCAGCGCTGCGCCTCGAGCACCTCCGGCCGCGTCCCGGAGCGATGCCGGGGCCGCGGGCAGGCGGGGCGGCGCGGCGGGGCAGCTGCGGCGGNCCCGTCTTCCCGAGTGTTAAAGGCGATGCTGGCTGAGGCGGGGGGTTATCTGAGGATGCTGAGCCGCTCTTGCCTGCGCCTAGAGATGCGCGTCCGTGGGCACCGGGCTAATGCCGTACTGCGGGGCTCAGCGCGGTCGTGCTCCCTTTCACGGGGCGCGGAGCGCTTGTTGTCCCAGGGAAGAGGGGCCACAGGAGTCGGGCGGTATCGGGGCAGATTGTCGCGGGTCAGCGCGGCTCCCCTTCTCCTGCCAGAGGCAGAGTTTGAAGAGACCGCTTGACGGTACCTCTGCGGGGTGAAACCGCTCAGGCACCGCTCCAGGGCAGCAGAGTCCTGGAAAACACAACAAACAATCCTTCAGCCGCGAGTAAGTGGATATTCGTTAAAATAAACCCGGAGTGTTTCTTGCCTATATAGGTGTGAGGGAAAGAGTTAAAGGGGGCTTGGTGGGTTTCTGGGATTTTTTGGTGTGTCGTTGTTGTCATTGCTGCTGTTATTAGGGAGAGGTTTAGCATCATTGTGAGAGGCATGTTTCACATTAGCGCACGCTGGGAACTCTGTCCCACAGCACCTGGTAGTCTGGTATGAGCCCAGGACCAAAGCCCGGTCCCTGGGGAGGGTCTCAGCTGCAGTGATCACTCCTGTCAGCAGGGAGAAGAGCCCCGGCCGCCAGCGCATCGATTGGGACGGCAGAAGGGACCATTACATCATCTGACCCCAGACAGGAGCGAGGTGCTGGTGGGAAACAAAAAGAAAATTGCCAGGAACTGCATCTCTGCGCTGAAACACAGCATCCCTTCGTGACATTGTCAGCTTTGGCAAACAGGCTCTTCCACAAAAAATGAGATTAGAGGCAGGGGCTCTCTGCATGACACGCTTACACAGGGATGTGTGCATCATAGCACAAGCTTCAGAGCTTCCAAATATAATGACTGGAAGTGTATTTTACATGCCAACTGATTTGGCTTTCCATTGTTCCTCCTGCTCTTCATAAGCAGGGTTGCTAGCAGAAATGGACTGCTTTCCAGTAACAAAGAGCTTACTGAAAAAAAGAGTTAAGAGGGAGAAAAAAGAAAGAAAATAGTATGTTTTGTTCAAAATTGTCAGCAGAGACATTGTAAAAAATTGAAAATTTCAGATAGGCATAATTTTCTCTCTTTTATTCCCATTTCTTTGTTTTTAACCTCTGTTTTCCCAATTTTGGTTTGATAGTAGCAAAGGAACAGAAAGGAAAAGGTAGGTGTTTATTTAGCAAAGAAAGTTGGGATGCTGACATGCTGACTGCTCCGAGCTCAGTTTTGTCCTTACTTAACTTTTTTCCAAAATAACCCTTCAGCACCCCTTGAGAGAAGGGCTCTTCCCTTTGGATATAAGGCAGCACCAGCACTCCGGCCCATAGCGCAGGGCCCAACTCACCTGGCTGCACGTCAGTGTGCAGCCTTGCCTTCACCCCCAGGCTCACGGGCCTGCCTGCCCGCCACGCTGCTTAAGCCTGGTACTTCTTCAGAGCACCCATGGTCTCTGAAAGTGGAGCAAACCAGTGCTGAATAAGGGTCTGCAATTTTAAATCCTGCTTTTCCTGATGATAACAATGTATATAAACCCTTTGGAATGGCAGGAGAATGGAGCATCACAGGAGTGCCAGGCTCTGCTGGGACAGGATCTCAAGGGATGAAGAGGGTAAATCACCTCCCCAGCCCCGTGCATCCATCAGTCCACTGCACCATCTGCCACAGGCCAGTGGGTCCTCCTGGGAGCTTGAGAAATGCGTATCTACTGCAGATAGTCACGGATGTCTGGCTTGCATGGTGTGGCAGGGAAAGAGACGGCGTTGTTTGAGGTTAATGAAGTTCAGCACAAAGCTGCATCCCGCAGTAATTTATTGCCTTGGAAAGCAGGGGTGTGATGCCAGACAAATGACTGTCCTCATGGGAGAGCAGGACACCAGGAAGGCAGGACTAGGAGGGTGGGAAGAGGAGGAAGAGGAGGAACCCCCCAGTGCTACCATTGCTGGGGGCAGCAGCAGTGCCCAGCAGAGCTTTTTTGGGGGGGTGTCTGTCACAGCTGACTCCTAGAGAGCTTGCAGGAGACCCCCCCTGTGGGCTCTAAATCACACTGATTGCACAGTCAATAAAGAACATCTCACCAGGCCCCATAACCAGGCTGTTGGCTTTTAAACCTCTTTAGATAAAAATCTCCTTACTGCTGTGTTGTTTGAAGTTGAGAGTCTTGAGAGTCAGCAATGTTAGTATCACAAAGTAGCTTTGGGAAAGAGTTTTAGTATAGACCAGCTCGAGGCAAATTCCAGTCTGATTTATTCCATATAAGCCAGAAGTGACTCCAGTGACCTTGGAACAGCTAGCTTAAATGAAGGGTGCCTCCGCTTATTTCAGAGGAGCCACTCTCTGCCCACGATGAGACAGCAGAGACCAGAAACCCTCCTCTTGCATATACTTGTATGTTCCTTCCCAGCTTGCATGACTGTTTTGGGATGGTGGTGTCCAGGCTGTCCCTGAGGGTTGGGGAACAGGCCCCTGCCTTGGGGCAGGCATCACTGGCTACAGGGGCACAGCCCGAGCCACAGCACAAGCAACATCGGCAGGTGGTTTGGTCTGGCAGCACAGGGCTGCCTCCAAGGGTGTCTGGGTGCTCCTTCCCCTTTTCTCCTGCTCTTCCTTGCTCCCATCACCTCAGTCACCCCTGTCACATCCCCACCTCACCTGTTCCCACCGTGGTGCTTGTACGTGCCGGCTGTACCCGCTCACCTCCCTGTGGGAGGGAGACAGGCCCTTTCCTTACACATTGGGGTGGGGGGCTACAGGTAAGGACACCCTGGCTGGGGTAACCACTGGGGGCTTGAGGCCTGGCTGTACTGGGGCAAAGATGCAGTCCCACTTTGAAGGTGGAGCAGGACTGCCCTGTGGCTCTTGCCCTCTTCTTGCTGCTGGTCTTGGGTGAGAAACAAACTGAGGGAGAGATCCAGGCAAAAGCTCATTTAAAGGACTCGTCCCCTCCAGGAGAGCCATTTCCTCCTCTTTTTGCTGAGAAGCAATGTCTGATGTGCTGGAGTGGTCACAGCTGCCCCTTCCCCAGCCTCCTCTGCACATGCACATGCATGACATGGCTGGGTAAAGGGAAGTCCCCTGGAATTTCAGTTTGTCCTCTGGGAAAACCTCATTGAAGAAAGGCAGCTTTACCTGCAGCACACCTCCTGGAAATCCCCTGGGCTCCCCTCTCTGCTTCTGCTTTTAGTATCTCGTGGGGTTTGGTTTATATGAACGCTTAATGTGAACCCCGTGTTCCAGCCGGTGATGGATTCTTTCAGGAGAAGAAGGAAGTACATGGGTTTGACATTTTCTCAGTGTCTCTCACCTACCATGGTGCAGTGGGGCAAAGAGGCTTTTAGTTTGTCCTTCAGGATTGTAGAAGTAGGTTTGTAAATTTGGGGCCATTTCTGAAAGTCCAGAAGAAACAAAAGTCCAAGGTTTTAGAAAGGGGTTTCATTTTCAGCTAATGCTGGCCACTGCCTGTTGAAGGATCTGGTCACTTATAAGTCTCTCCAGAAGGCCAGATCACATCCCTGTATACCTCACGTCCTTGTAACCCTTTGAAAAGCTTCACGAATGAGTAAAAGAATTGATGGGTTTGTACTTACAAGCTGACAGGACATGGCTAGCCCATTTGAGGAAGAATGACTAAACTCTGGATTTTCAGCTGTTGGGGTGGAGTGCTTTCAGCTACCAAAGGAGTTGTAACTTCTCTGCCACTTTTGAAAAGCAAGTCATTTGGTGCCGGGCTTGCTCAGCACTCTCAGGCCCCTGTATCCCACTGCAATGCAGAGCAGCAGGATTTCTTTCAGGCTTTCCTCCTTTTTTCCTAATTACAGTCGAGTCTTCAGGCAGTTCTTGTGGATGCCTGGGGTGAAGCCCTTGCACCTTGCATGCAGGGCATTTCATTAAGTAAATGGCTCCCGGTGAGAGCGCCTGAAGTCCTGTGATCTGCAGATGTGACCCTAGCGTTATCTGCTGCGCATCTGGAAGTGAGAGCACGTTACAGGCTGGAGTAAGAAGGGCTGGAGTTTAACTTGTGGTTGATACTGTGATATCTTCCATGAAACAAGAAAAGATTCCTGTTAAGGGGAGGAAAACCACCAAAGGGAGAAAGTATGATGTAACTGATAGTCGATACCAGCATAAATGGGTTCAGATTCTCCCAGCTCTTGAACCACAGGGCAAGTCTGGTTTGTCTTCTCCGTGCCTGCTGCGCTTTCATCAGGACTCACAGGTAGCTGTTTTCCCCTGAAGTAGCAGCACCACTTGGGAATAAAGTTTTTCCTCATGGTGAAACATTGTTTGGTTCAGTAAGTCAAATGAAAATGACCACCCTCTCCATGTAAATTAAGGACCAAACACAAAATCCAACAGGTATACTCAGGTTTTGCACCGCCAACACCTGACCATGGCATTGCTCACCTGGACTGACTTGCTAAGGGAGTTCCAGAGAGAGCAGAGAGGTTTTACTGGGAACCACACATGAGGCTGGGGAGGGGACAGCATCCCCAGTGAAGACACTGAGTAGCTTTGAAGAAGCACAAAGGCTGGGAGACAGCTCACCAGTCCAAGGAGGTGTGGGGGGGTTTGGGGAGAGTGGGAGCTTTTTATGGAGCTCTTCTTGCACTGATGAGGGCTCAGGCCACATGGGAACTTTCATGCGAACTCTTCTAACAAGGCATTAATGTAGTTTTTAAAACCATAAAACCTGAGTGCACTTTCCATGTGGAAATAGAGTTCTGAGCCCCTGGACTCTGATGAAGTAATTTACTGCTTTTACCTTAAACATGTATCATGAACTGGATTGATTCCCCTCATCCCAGTACCTCCCACTTCCTAGAGTTAGCTCTTCACTACTGAATGGCAGCAAGAAACCTCTCACCTCATCCAGATAGGATTTTTTTTCAATCCACTGAGCAGATGGGCCATCACCAAGATACCCAGAGGAGGGAATAACTGGGGAGGATTTCTTACCCGTCTCAGCCGGCACCCAGCACACACCTTCTGCAGGTGACAAGCAGCGAGGTGAATCAAGGAGACCTGCACCCCATCCTACTGGCCTGAGGCCCTGCTTCCTCACCTCTGTAAGAAGGTAGTGAACTACTGTGAGCCCTGTGTAGCGACCAGCAGAGAGCAACACGCAATTCAATATGAATTTTAGGTGAAGCCATTTACTAGGTGCAATCACACAGATTCTATACCTTTTTTACTGCAAACGTGGCAAGCTAAAAAACTGCTAATTGGTTACACACACTGTTCACACTGTATTGATTGGTTAGTAATTATAACGAGTTCTGATAACCCTATCTTACAGCAAAATATTGTTAGTTTACCTTTAATACCTAAAAGCATCCCGACACCTGCTGGTTTTGACCATCTTCTTATGGTTGGTTCTTAGCATGTTCCATTACTCCCAAATACCTTCCCATAACTGCTTCTTGGTTTAGGGCAGCCTGTACCTCTATCAACAAGGCTGCTGTGTTTTGAGAATGTGATTATTAGGATCCTCTCAGCGTGAGTAACTTCTCCTTTCTCATGTGAACAGAAGAACACTGTCAGGGCCTAAATCTTGGGAGAAGAGAGCTAGGCCGCCGGCAGGCCTGCTGTCTTCACCGGCAGGCCTGTCCCTCACCCAGAGCTGAGTCTGCTAAAGCACATAACCCAGCTGCAAAGCATGGTGGTTTCTGCAGGACCTGCTGTAGCTCCCCACCCCGCAGGAGTGACACTTGGGCTCATGCCTCAGCCTCTCCAGAGACCCCCCATCATTGCAGCCCAGAGCCAGGTCTCACTCTCTGTTGTATTTGGAGTGAGAGGAGGAACATCAGGTCTGGTATTTTCACGGGTGCCAAACTGTGTGCGTGTGTACGTATATAAATTGAAACATATTGCTCATTTAATCCTCACTATATGCCTTGGTAGATGTAATTGTGGCAACTCTAGCATAACAGGAATAACAGTAATAGGAATGACATGAACAGGAATAATTGGCTTTATACTGGTTCAGGAAGAGGAGCAAACCTGTTCTTCCCACCATGCAGTGCTCTTTCTTTGCCCCCTGGGTGACACATGTTCCCAGGCACCCTGAGCATCACGCCACCACCAGCTGTAACTGCCATCCCCACCCCAGGCAGCAGTCGGGAAGGTTGCATAGCCCTAAGCATCCTCCATCTGCTCTCCAGAGAGAGTGCCTCTGGCTGGCCCGAGGTGGGTTCAGAAATTGTTCCTGGATGACCTCTCAGTGCTGCTTGCTGGCAGACCTTGCAGCAGATTTAAGAAAGTTGTGTCTGCCCTCCCACGTGCAGCTTGTTTGGGGGTCTGCACGGAACAATCCTCGTGGGTTTAAAAGGAGGTGGGAATAACAGATAACACCAATGGTTTTATAGGTTGGTATGGTCAGAGCTCATGATACAAGGGAGTAAGCTGGGGAGAAAAAAAATCTTTGTCTGGGTCAGGATTCTCCCTAACCACCACCACTCCCTCCACCCCCCTGCAATGTGCATCTATTTCCGTCACTAGGTTGGGGATTTCTCCTGATACAGCAAACCCAGTTATGGACAGGCTGTTGTGTGTTCCCACTATGTACCATATTTTAAACTGGAACTGGAGGACTGCCTGAGCTGGAGTTCTGGTGGGGTCAAGTATGTGGACAATGCCCTGTAGCATCTTAGGAGAGTAACTCTTCCCCAGAACATACTTAGCTCTGTGTGCTCTGTAGTGACCTCTGTGCCAGCAGCATGGGCTTGGTCATGTACTGCCTTTTGCTGAGCAGATGATTTCAGAAAAGCTTCTGGTAATGAGTCAACATTTATCAAAGAAAAAACCCATTGCTCTGGTAGCAGACATGTATATGTAATACGCAATTTCAGCGGCACTTCTTTGACTTCTGGTTGTCTATTTTAAGGTATTTGTCAGAAGTGGGCAGCAAAAAGTGCCATGATAGTCCAGGCATGGGAACAACCACTGCCTTCAGAAACCAGCTCCTATGCAGGTATGAAGCAGTGTCACCTGCTCCTGTCACACATGCTCCCACATGCAGAGTGGCCATGGGAGTAAATATACCAGAGTCGAACTCGTATAAACCAGCAGTAAATATACCAGTGTCACCCCGGCATGTGAGTCCATCCACAGAGCCAGAGATACTAGTGTGTGCCCGCCCCTGTCCTTCACTGTTCCTAGCAGAAAGGTCTTTCCTAGTATCTCTCCACAGTGCTGCTGCAGCTTCATGGCCATGAGTGCCAGCGCCTTTCCCTGCAGCAAGAGCAAGGTGGCATTTCCCACCACTGCTTTACTTTGCTGATAACAGCCAGGAGCATCACTTATCTCCTAGAAACTGTATTTACTTTGGGCTACATGGGTCAGGGCACCATGGGGGTGGGCACTTGGTCCCTGACACCCTCACAGACCACTTGGTGCCTGCAGACCTGGTCCACGTTGCCCAGGTGCCCACATTTGCTCTGGGCTGGTTTGCTCTGACTCGATGAGATCTTCCCAGTTTCTGCCCTCTAGGAAATGACTCAGGCCCTTATCTCACCTCCAGCTTTGGCAGCAGCACCTGGTGCACATGTGCACAAGCACACACAGGCCCTCGCACACGCACACGCACACACACACACACTCATCTCCTCTGTCACTCCCAGCAGAAGATTGAGGCCTCTTTGCCAGTTGTCCTGGGAGAGAAGATCTGCAGACACAGGCAGTAGGGCTTGTTTGCTGTCCATACACTGCGTGAAGTGGTATGCTGCTAACAACTTTCAGGAGTGAAAAACTGAGAGTTGGAGGTGAAAGCTACGGAAATGCTGATGAATTTGGGACAAAGTTTCAATAAAAAGCAGATGGCATTTTCAGTCATTCTTCTTCCACTTCATAAACAGGGCCAAATATTCAGAAAGTTGTCTGCAAATATGTCACCCTACTTTTCAGTGATCTCAAAATAATACAGCAATATGACTTTAATAAGACAGGCATACCCCTAAGGGTGGTAATCTGCCCTTCATCGGCCTCATGTCAACGCTTGGCAGCAAGGAGCCATTTCTTGCCTCTGATGCTTCTCTGCTGTGTCACTTGTTCCCAAAATAGCCTCATTCCCTGGCACTAGAGCTCATGTTTGGATGGTGGGTGGCCATACAGAGCCCACTGTCCCAAAACACAGATTTGAGGGATTTGAGCTCTTTAAAGGGCAGGCAGCTCCCCAGTGGATTTGCAGGAGGCAGCTTACCTGCCGTGGCTGTCTCTACAGGGCACCTGGCTTGCTTCTGGGAGTCCAGGCTCACTGAGAGCGACTTCCTCTCACCCTACCTTACAGAGTTAGAATGTGAAGGTCTGTATCCAACCCAGCTGCTCCAGGGGCCTTTTATAGTCAGTGTGGAGAAGCGGGTGCCTCTGGAAAAGGATGTGGCTCCTCCCAAAGCTGGCAGCAGAAGTAGGGAAGGAGAAACGGTACCCTACAAGCATGATGTCTCCCCACTGCCTGTAAAAGGATCTTGGGTTGAACAGCCCCCACACGGACACTGGTGCTGAGGTTGCCCTAATTTGGACAGATGTCCAGTGGGGTGCCTCAGCTGGTGGCCCCATGACTTTGTCCACGGTGCTGTGGCTGTACACCTGTCCCAGACAGTGCTACAGTGCCCCGTCTGCTCCTCAGGGCAGCGGCTGTTGTGCTGACTGCTTCAGGGCTCAGAGCCCTGGCACTTGAGGGGAAATTCTGCAGCACCCAGGAGTTAGGAGCACAAACGGACCTCGTCCTCTTCCCATACACACTTTGTGGCAATGACTCCTCTAAATGCTCAAACCCCTCAGCTTTGTCAGAGCTTTGCTGGATGATGGAAACTGATATCAAACTCATTCTCATTTTTAGCCCCTGAAGACGGTTCATGGCCGCCGCTGTTCAGCACCGTCGCTCCTGTTCAGCAAAGGTTTGAGCAAGCCGTGGCTGCGGTCAGCAAGGTACGTACACCATGTGCCATACACCCAGCGCCTGCACAGATCTTTAATGCTCAGGAGCAAGGCAATATACTCTGGTGTTTGCATGCATGTGTCACATGGTGCCGCTGTCAGTGCCCTGCACTAGAGGACCCCAGGAGAGCCATAGATGGGAGAGCATGCACGTGGGGCAGCTCAGCTGGCAGGGTCGTGGGTGCAGAGTAGGGGCTGCTGTTGTAGAAGGGACAGAGGGGAGAGGTGGTGAGCACTCCATCTTGCATCTCCTGGCATTGCCCTCAGCTGCTCTTCTCACCCTCCCACCAGCCCTGTGGAAGCCCAGCAGGAGCTCAGCCTCCTCCTCCCATGTCTCCCACCCATGACAAGGATTTCCGGTGCCAGGTCTTTGTTCGTATTAGTTTTTATCTGTGCTGTTGAGAAGCCTCTGTTGGCAGTTTTCCCTGCAGAGCATTTAAATTCTTTGTTTTCCGATTGTTTTTCTTTCTTCTGGGTATAAAACCCTGTAAAACAGGCAGAAGAGTTGGCTGTGATATCACTTACTGCCCTGTTTTGCTGGAGGCCAGGGCTTGCCTCGCCAAACCAATAGGAAATTCCTGCTGAGGTCAGTGGCCGTGCCTCCTTCCTTCATTAAAGTGGTGCCCAATAAGCAGAGGAACGCCGTCATTTGAACTGCAGCTACTTCACTGCAGTGCCCTGACTTCCCTTCTGTCCTCTGGATAAACCCAGTCCAGTTAGTCAAATGGCACTGCTCACTGGGCATGGTGGGATTGCAAGTAGGCTCATTATGTGTCAAAAAAATGAATTAATGACACTTACAGAGGAAAGGCAGGAAGGGCATCTTGGGTTTTCAGGGAGCAAAAGTCTGAGTCCTTGAGCATTCCTTGCTTGGGGAGTGGGTTGGGTTGTGCTGTGCTTGCAGTTAATTTTCTTCAGTTATGTCCCTCTTCAGAGTGAGCACATTCTTTGCATTTGTTTCTTGACATGAACATCAGGAGCTGTCAAACTGTGAGAAAGGCTGAGTTTAACACATTTTCCTTTCACTGGAAACATTCCCGATCAAAGTCTGCACAGCAGCTCTGTGTGACACCTCCTGGCTTGCCATATGGCTCTATCTCAGAGCCCAAAACCATCTCACAGCTCAGGGGAACAGGTGGAACTCAGATACTGAATAAGCTCTCAGTAGGTTTGGGCTCACTGCTCTGTTTAATTTGATGCCATAATTTACTAGGTGTTACAAGTGAAAAGTACTATCACAAGCACTCCCCGCCCCCGCCCCCCCCNCTGGCCCAAGCCTGCAGGAAAAAGGGGCTGTCGATGTCTCTATAGGAAGGAGATGGCAGCATCACTGTGTTGGCTAGTGACTGGTGACTGGCTGGAGGGGCAGTCATGCCCCCCCTCCAGCCTCGAGTCCCTGCCTCCTACAGCCTCTAGCTTTGGCTTTCAGACCTGTGTCTGAGAGAACAGACCTGGCTGGGCGGGAAAGTGGTCCCCCAGTCTCATTGCCCCATCATGCACACTATAGGTCCTCCCTTTCATTTCTGCAGGAGGCAGCATTTACCAAGAGCACTGTGCAGCCCTGGTGATGTAATCAACCTTGTTGCCACTGCCATCAGCTAGTTTGCAGCTGGTGTCAACAGCTAACTTGTCTGTGGCCTGGGTGTATGGGTGTGTGTGATATGGGAGTCTCCCCTGTTCTACTATAACTTCAGACAAAGCCAATTTAAGGTACCTCAGCAGGACGACCAAATGCAGGGTGCCTGTACTGAGCTGCTCCTTTGATAAGAGAGAAAGGGAGGGAGAGGGCAAGCAGCAAAACTGGGAGAAAAAAGCCTTTGGGACTTGTGTTTGTCTGTGATTCAGCCAGTGAGCTGGGGCAGGACAGGGGCTGCTGCTCCTCCAAGCAGCAGTTAAGTTGGAGCTGCTGCCTCCCTGCCTGCTGAGCCTTGCCTCTGCAGCCAGCCTGGCTGCCCAAGGAGCACTGCTCTCCAGGCAGTGTGGGCAGGAGAGCTGTGATGGTTTTCCTGCTCTGGGCAGTTTGCTCCCTTGTGTGGCTGCCAGCTTTGCCTGTCCCTCGAGCTGGTGCCGATCCTGCCAGATAGCCCAGGCGGAGCCTCAGCTGCTTTACCAGCACCTGCCACACTGCGCTAGTGGCCACAAAGGCCTTGGGCCACCTCATCTTGCAAAAGGAAGTACCATTTCCACTGGGTATGTTTGGATCAATGGATACACAAAACTTCCAGGGTGCAGAAGAGGCCTGTGTGAAAGTCATGCTCTTTCCCCTGAGTGTGACAGAGCACGGGGACAGGCTGCCCAGAGAGGCTGTGGAGTCTCCTCCTCTGGAGATATTCAAGACCCACCTGGACACACTACTGCGCAGCCTGCCCAAGGTGACCCTGCTTTAGCAGGGGGTTGGACTAGATGATCTCCAGAGGTCCCTTCCAGCCCTGCTGTTCTGTCATCCTGTGATAAATGTCATTTGTATTCCCCAAAATGTTACCATGTTGGACAACACTCTAGATACGCTGCCTGCAGACATGGTTTAGAGCCCCTACAGAAGCATGAACATAAAAGTCTCTATTGCATTTAATAGCAGGGAAAAAGCTGGAATTGTGGAAAGGAACCCATCTTCATAAAGCTGCCACATTTCAGGATTCAGAGCAATGGCAGGTAGAATATCCCTTGAATTTTTCTGTGCCCGTAGTGAGCTATACAAATACCACAGAGCACTTACTGCAGCATTGCCCTTCATAGCCACTGTGCAGTGAGGGTGAATTTCAAATGGAGGTGAAAGCCTTCGTGATCTGCTTGACAGATCTGTGAACCACCCAGTACTGACCTTTCCCGGTCTAAATGGTGACATCCC
This sequence comes from Zapornia atra, assembly GCA_013400835.1. Classification (NCBI taxonomy): domain Eukaryota; kingdom Metazoa; phylum Chordata; class Aves; order Gruiformes; family Rallidae; genus Zapornia; species Zapornia atra. Next base: position 45,557 of record VZTU01034596.1, read on the forward strand.
CTTCTACAGAGGTTCACAACCTACCTGACCAGGCAATTACAAGTGATTGTAGTAACGGAGCCGTAAGTAATTTCTAGAAAACAGATGTGTTTATTCATCTTTCTGATTCAACTGCCCAGAGATTGGTTTCTTTCAGCTCTCAAGCCACCTGAGGGACAAGTGGACCCTCAGCTGGGTTAAAAACTGGCTGGATGGCTGGGCCCAAAAGGTGGTGGTAAATGGAACAAAATCCAGCTGGAGGTTACAGCAGCATGCAGGATGTACTCTAAGCAACTACTGCTGATCCAGACATTGACTGAAGAGTTACCTCATGAGATGAAGTCACTGCAGCTTCTGGTTTCTGGACCTACTGAGCAAATCCTGGTGGCACAAGCACAGAGAAGGGCAACCAGGCTGGGGAAGGGGCTGGAGGGCAAATCATATGAGGAGTGGCTGAGGGAGCTGGGAATGGTTAGTCTGGAGAAGAGAAGGCTGAGGAGAGGCCTTATCACTGTCTATAATTATTTGAAAGGAGGTTGTAGAGAGGTGGGTGATGGTCTCTTCAGCCAAGTGACAGGAGATAGGTCAAGGGGAAATGGCACAAGCTGTGACAGGGCAGGTTCAGATGAGATATTAGGAAAAAATTCTTAACTGAAAGAGTTGTCAGGATGTGGAACAGGCTGCCCAGGGAGGTGGTTGAGTCACTGTCCTTGGATGTGTGTAAAAGACCAGTAGATGAGGTACTTAGAGATATGGTTTAGTAGAGGACAGATACAGTTGGACTCATTGACCTTAAAGGTCTTTTCCAACCTAGTCATTCTATGATTCTGTGATTATCAGCAGCAATAGGAAAAGGTAGCATAAGCAGACTCCCATGCTTACTTTCTGGTTATTAACCAACATGCCAATCAGAAATCCTTTGGATTTATGTTTGAAAACTATCAATGACCATCTTCAAGAAGTAAGTAGGGCAAATCTTTTGTTTTAAAGCATGCATCACCCATAGCAAATTGAGACCCTGAAGGAATTTATTCCTTGGGATGTGGCCTAGAGGACATTTCCTGACAGTTAATGTTGATGTTTGTACCATGCATCTTCTGTACCTCTGTGGCTGAGTTTGCATATTGCTCATTAGGTGCTCATTACCTACTCCATTAAACAAGGCACATCCTTTCAAACATTTATGGGGACAAGACTCCTACTTCAAAGGTTTCCCACTGGATTTTCCACTGATGCAGTGCTGGGAGGGGTAGGTATGCTCAGACCAACTCCTGCCATGCCTGCAGATGCAACTGCAGAAGATAAGAGGTGTACTGAAGATGGCACTCAACTGGGCTTTCAGGAAAGTGAGGCAAGTCTGATCTACAGCTTTTACTGGGACATTGGGGAAGTAATTTCATTAATGATTCATAATCATTTAATGATTTCCAGGCTGATATTGAAGCTAGCACTGCATTTCCTTGCAGAGGGAACCATCTGTTTGGGGGGGGCCTTCACACTGATAGAACAAGGAATGGAGGAGCTTGGGCTCTGTGTGATCTTTTCTGTGTCACCCTGGCTCCTTACCCTGCCCAGGCAGCCAGGTCCAAACAGGGAGGCACAGTATGTACCGAACTCTCTTACAGAGATGCTGGATCCCATCCCAACACTGAAGGTTTGATTCCTGTCATCATGCAACCACATTTAATCCCATGTTATTTTTATTTATTTTATTTTTTATTTCAGTGGTGTGACAGTCTTGCCATGCTGAAAAAGCTCAGGGAAATATCTGTAGAGATGCAGAGGGGGGTGTGAGTCATGCAGAATCTGGGGGCTGACGGCAGGGACCCTTATCTGGAAGGCTATGGTTAAAGGAGGTGGGAGGGTTTCTTGCTGGCCGCAGGGCTGAAGTGGGCAGGTGCAGATGAGTCAAGGCTGCTGCAAAACAAGATCCTTGAAATCAGAGGAGTTACTCGTAACACTAGGGAGTTTTATGGGTCAGCTTGAAGCCTTAATACCCTCCTACTACTTCTTGACAGCCACGCTGCTCCTGCCCTCCACTTTTTCTCTTCATTCACTTTTACTCTCTTCCATTTTCCATCCTTTGTGTGCTTTTACTAGCTAAATGCTTTCACTCCCTTGTTTAACCAGCTGATGAGAATACTGTGAGCTTTCTTTCATGGGCTGACTGATGAGAAAACAGCACGTAAGAAAATAATAGCTGTATGAAAGCACAGTGAGTAGGGTAATGCCTTTCAAGGGAAGAGTGGACATCCACCTCTGGCTCTGCTCCAGGCAACCTGTATCATCTTCAGCGTGACGTTTCACCTCTCTGCACCACAAGTCCCCATCTGCAACGTGGGGTTAATAATGCTGCCTTTCCTCACGGGGGCATGGTGAGGAAAGGAGTAATTAACATCAGGAGGCACTCAACACAGCAATGGGGCTGCTTCATTTGGAGGTGAGGGACTGCAGACATCTGGAGCAAACCCAAAAGATGAGGTTTTTCAGAGTAAGACTTGTCCTTTTATTAACTGTGAGCACAAAAGGACTCTGGTCTTTCCTTTTTTATAATGCAGATCATATGCAGAAGTACTTCATGTTAATTGAGAGCAGTTTACTTGAGAGAGAGTTTAGTGAAAACAGCCCTATTTATAAACACAGAGTAACATATTCAGCATCTCATATGGGTTGGTTCAAAGCAGTTCATAGAAACTTCTGATAAGGAACTCAGAGGTTGGCTGGCATTATTACAGAAGGTGTCTGCTTTCTCTGGAAATGTTACCTTCTTGTTGAAAAAGCCAACACTAAAAATGTCACCCAAACGAAAAATCTTCTCAGTGGGAAAAATATGTCACAGTTGTTGGTAGAGATCTTAAAACTTTCATTATATGTGCTTTCCAATTTTCATGGGAGCTCTAGAAGCTTGTTGGCCTGCGCGATGCACCGCCGCGCTTTTGGTAAATGAGTCTGGTGGAAGCTGCAATCCCAGTTTCTTCAATGAACACCAAAACCATGGTTTTCACACCAGGAAAGCTAACCATGTTTTGAACCAGCACTGTCCTGCCACTGACTGATGTCACCACCCACACACATATGTGTGGCTCCAACATCAGTCACTGGGGGCTACAATCAGATGAATTTGATGGGGTGAATGGAGAGCTGAGGCGTCTCCTGTACAGGGTTTAGCCTGCAGCAAGATGGCTTGCAGAGCCCACACTGCCGGCGTGACGAGAGGTGTCCAGGTTGTCAATGCCAATACATCAGGGCATCCCTGCAGCTTTAAAATGACTGGAGGGACTTCAGGTGACCTGCTTGTCACCATTCACTGTCTGGAAGTTGTAGACAGCAGCAAAGGCTGATGGGAGCTCACAGCTCTGGTACCAATCCTGCTGCTTCTGTACTGGGGTGATGAGTGATGGGGCTTGAACTAAGCTGGAAGTTTTCACCATGAGGAAGCCTGGGAGCCATCACTTGCCCCATTTTGCCTGCAGACTGGTGGGCGCAGGGCGCTCTTTGAGTAGGCAGTGACAAGCAGCATCCAGCTGTCGGGCAGCAGCATCCACCCTCACAGAGGCTGAGCCATACAGTTATTATTCCACATGGGGCAGGGCCTGTGCTTCCACTAACAACCCCTTGTTTGAAGTGGTTGAACTTTTATTATGAGTCCAAGCCTCAGCCATAACCAGCTTCTCTCTGAAGAGCTAATAATTTCATTTTACTTCTAAATGAAACTCTCAGGCAAGCCAGAAAAGGTTTTCCTACCCTTTCTTCGTAGACACAGCTGTTCTCACACATGTGCCACATGCAAGTGCGATGTTGCTACTGGACACATCTAGGACTCAGCTGAGTCCAGCAGCAGTGAAGATAGCTGGAAGCAGCCAGCACTCTGCAGAGCTCACAGGACACTTTTAGAAAACAGGATTCTGTAGGGGGTTTTTTTAAGTGTTGTACTTAGAAAAGAGGGCTTGTAAAAGGTCTCACAGGGATGGGGGCTTCAGTGCTGTGGCTCTGTCAGAAGACCAATCTGAGAAGAGATAGGCTCAAACTGAGAGATGCTGTGACGAAAATCAGGAGCATCGCATCGTCTCGGTGAAGACTAATTAACACCCATGACAGCTTACATCCTGTCTGCTGCTGCAAAGGAAACATGCCGTAGGCGTCCCGAGGCTGACATTCATGTCTGCCATTTCCCCCATGCTGCGGGGTGGGCAGCACAGCCGGCAGCGCTCTGGCACGCAGACCACTGGCACCCCGGCCCGGGGAGAGCTGGCAGGCAGACACCCGGCTGGGACAAGGGGTTTGGGGGAGCAGTATTGCTGATGGCATTCACAGGCTGACTAGGTGGGGGACTCCCTGCGGACGCCTCCTCCTAGTTGACTGCAGTCCTTTCCGCCTCAGCAGCTTTCTCTGCTGGTTGCTGCTGCACTCAGAAGTCTTGGAAAGGCATGTACAGCCCGTTAACATGCAGGAGGACTGGTGCTCCCAAGCCTGCCAGGAGCACTGGTAGTCCTGGTCCTTGCTGATGATGCCTTCAGGGCCTCCAGCCAGAGCATCCCCACACTTGACAGCACAAGGCAGCCCATGGAGGTCTCCTGCCAGGACAGTATCAGCCCTGGGCTCGCCAAGGCACCAGATCTGCCAGCAAACATGGTGCTCACAGGGACTTTCCCTATCATTGGCTCAGGATTGTTCCTGTCAGGAAGTGTTCAGGTGTTTCCAACACAGCTCTGCCTGGGTCAGCCAACCCTTGCCAGCAGCTTCTTGGCACCATCCAGAAACTGGCACGATCTGGCCATCCCCAGTATGTGGATTGCAGAAGGTGTTCCTGCTTGGCAGGGTGATAGCCTTGAACAGCAAAGATGTGGACTGCACAGTGCCAGGTGGCCCCAGAGCCAGGTCCATGCCATATGCCAGCATTACTACAGCCTGTGTTTGGCATCTCCCCCGTCACAGTGTGAGTACACTACAAAGGACCATTCTTTTCCCTGAGCCCAGGATGTGAGCAGGACCTGGCCATGCCAGCTGTACAGTCCCAATCTCTTTAGCTCACTTCCCCACCCAGAAAACCACTTTCCCCCATTCATTTCATAGATTAGACCTGGGTGTGAGATTCTCTGGTGCTATGAGAGTAGAGGCTACCTCCACAGTAACAGCATCGTCTACATCCTCTAACTGGGGCTGCCCTGTGCAGCACTTCAACCCTTGAGTGACTTTCACAGGATGCTCCTTGAGGAGCTCTGGCACATGGCTGCTTTTGGGGCATGCAGGACAATCCCACAGATGCTGAAGACCTTGGCCACCTCCAGTGTGCTCCCTTGTAGGGGTGGAAGGTTTCTCACCAGGTATGAGGGCAAAGCCATTTGCTCTCAGAAGACACCACAGGAGCTTTGCATGTTTTCTCTGCACGCAGAGCAACAGCAGCCACAACTTTCCATGGCAGCCAGAGGCCCTGCCCTGCCCTGCCCTGCTGGCTCTCCTGGCAGTGACTCCTGTCATCTTGTCCACCTCATGGAGAAAAGATGAAGGAAAGCCCTGGATGTTGGGCAGCAGATCCATGGAAAAGAAACCAGGCAGGAGTGGGAGCACGCGAGAAAACATCTCCCCTCCTCAGCCTGGCAGGAGGACCCCAGCCCTCTACTTGCGGTAGGTCCAGCTCACATAGGAGCATTTCAATGCTACAAACCTTGCCTGGAAACACACAGCAGAGAAGCAGCAAAAAAGCATATGTCTCTGTCCTGGCGCTGCCCCAGGAGTTTCCTATGAACTCCACCCTCCCCAATTCAGGCAGGGAAGTGCAACATCCAGGTGGGGGAATTTGAGATGAAGATGGGGTGGAGGATTAGTCTTTTGTGCTAGTGGGGGGTGTCTGTACCCCGGTCCCTGGCTGTGCAGACCCATATGTGCGTGGCAGCCATGAGCCCTCCTGAGTGCAGTGGGAAGCAGCAGCACTGCTGGAGGCCCAGACCCACACCAGCCGTCCTCCTCCTTTTCTGTGTCTCCTTCACTTCAGGGCTGCTGGGTCAAATAATCACAAACACAGAAGTCTCTTTTTCTAAAGCATCTTGAGAGTCTGAATCACTTTTGCACTTGGGATTCTGCCCCTCTACTCTGCTCTTGTGAGACTCCACCTGGAGTGCTGTGTCCAGTTCTGGAGTCCCCAACATAAGAAGGACGTGGGACTCTTGGCCCAGAGAAGAGCCATGGAGATGATCAGAGGGCTGGAGCACTGCTCTATGGAGACAGGCTGAGAGAGTTGGGCTTGTTCAGCCTGGGGAAGGCTTCGGGGAGACCTTATAGCAGCTTTCCAGTACCTGAAGGGGGGCTACAAGAAAGCTGAGAAGGGACTTATTATAAGGGCATGTAGCGATAGGATGAGGGGGAATGGTTTTAAATTGGAAGGGGGTAGATTTAGATTGAATAGTAGGAAGAAATTCTTCACTATGAGGGTTGTGAGGCCCTGCACAGGTTGCCCAGGGAAGTGATGGCTGCCCCCTCCTTGGTGGTGTTCAAGGCTGGGTTGGATGGGGCCTTGAGCAGACTAGTCTAGTGAGAGGTGTCCCTGCCCAGATGGGTTGGAACTTGATGCTCTTAAAGGTCCCTTACAACCCTAACCATTCTATGATTCCATGATTCTATGATCTAGTGGTGGCAGCCTATAGGCCTTTTGGAGACGATGTCCTTGGCCCTCTCCATATTCCTGTTCCCTGGGTCCATCTAGCACTGGCTGTGCAGCCCTGCTGTAGCTACATGTCTTTGAGTCCTTTGTAGCCCTCCCAAGGAGCTTCTTTTCCCACCCTTGTCCCCAACACTGTGTTGTATCTGGGGCAGACCCTGCCAGTCCTTGAGCTGCAGGGTCCTCCCCAGCCCTGGGTGAGCCAGCAAATCTGTGCACCTGCTGGCAGTGGGCTTGGAGGTGAGATCCTCTGATCAGCACTAGTGGGAGGACATCAATAATCTGAACAGGCCCACTTCAGTGCCCAGAGCTGACCAGGTGGGACTCCAAAATAAAGTCAGAGCGAAGCCAGGCTAAATATTTCAGGCTCAGGAAAGTTTGGCAATATCCTTTTCCACCTGATTTTCAGTCCCGCCTGTTGTGCCACTGACTTCCTGCATGCCCAGAGGAAACTCCCTTTGTTCTCCTCCTCTGCATCCTCCCCAGAGAGGAATACTGGAATTTATGGGTGAATGAGAAGCAGCTAAGAGTTGGGCCCTGTTAATACCCCAGTGCAAGGGTACTTGGCACACAGTTGTGCTGCCCACTTGTGCCAGTGTTGACAGGCACCTTTGAGAGCTGGAAAAATGAGAGGTGGAAGGCTGCAGGGCCCTCCAGTGCTATGGCAAACCCCAGTGCCGGGCTGAGCCAATTAACTCATCCTCTCTTTGCTTGTGCGTGCCTGAGGCAGTGCCCATTGGTGCTCTCTGAAGGTAGAAGATCTGGGAAAGTCTCACCTCAGCAGGGTGAGACAGCTCCAGGCTTGTTTGGAGATGGGCTTCAGATGATGCCTTGATGTCAGCCCATACCATCTATTTCAGCCACAGAAACTGTGTCTGAAACAGAGCCAGAGGGTTTCCTCTCACTCCCTGCCTGTACCCTCATATCTGGTAGGTTTTTAAGCCCAGTCACACAATTATCCTATATCTCCACTGCCAGGCAATCTTCTGCTAGCCTGGCCCTGGAGGGTTTAGCACCCATGGTCAGTCAAGCACAGGGGCCTGGAGTCTTGCATGGCTGCAAGGGACCTAGAAGTGCTCTCTCCTTAAGAAAAGCAAGGTTGAAATAGGTAAACATGATCAAACAACCCTTACTGCATGACACCTACTACTCCTACTCTTTCTCCCATCCACACATCACCTCCCACAAGCAGAATCTTTTACTTCAGTCTCCATAGGGCTGGTTAATAGCTAAATGTCAACTGAAGCAGCAAAACCTTTGCAATTCGGCACCAGCCCTGGGCTCCCTGGGACCACGCAGCCAGTGAGAGCTCAGGAGGAAGCAGTGAGTAGTGTGTACGTGGGTGAGGTCTCTCGTTGCACAGCAGGAGGGTGTCAGTGGAATTTCGCTTGTGTTTTGTTTCATTCCACGTGTGACCCTGTCACCTGCTCTGCAGAGGAAAAGGCAGGTGGTGAGTCATGAGCGAGATAGGGCACAGCCAGATAAAGCTGTAGCTGCCTGACCTAGCAGAACCTTAGTGTCCTGAAGGCAGGCTTCACACCTATCCCTCTGACTCTGCTCTCTTTGACGTCCCTGAATGTTTGAGTCGTGCCTCTCAGGGGAACCACCAAGTAGAAAATCCAGCTGCACTTCTTAACCTTCCATGAGAGAAGGCAGACAGGGAGGTGCAGGATCCCAAGCTGGTCTTAGCCTGGTTCACTGGAGGATCTATGGCCACAGACAGACCTGCGGTTTGCCAGAAGCAAACATCCTTACCATCCTTCCAGGGCAAGTATGAGTGTCTGTAGGTCACCCAAGCCAACGGAGGACCCTGGTGTGCTACAGATAGATCTGTACATGGGATCATATACAGCAACACAGACCAACTGCAGGACCTGTTACATCCTCAAACACCAATGTCACCTTCTCTCTTGTCCCATAGTTTAGTCACATCACACTGTGTTACTGCTGGGAAGCTTAGTGGCAGGCACAGTCTCTCATTACATCTTTGAAAACTCAGGCATTGAACAAACTGGGGCTGGGATGCAGTCACAGTTATTCCCCTGCTCCACATGTATCAGTGGGTTAATGAGAGGAGACATGGGTGCAGAAATAAGCCCCATAAAGCTTCAGCCTGAGGCAATGCTGATGGTTTTGCATATGAAAGAAATGACAGTCACTGAGACTTCAAATCCCAGTGAAAAGGGAGTAGGTCCTACTGGAGGGTAAAGTACCTCCTTGGTGCTTCCTGGTCAACCCTTGTCTCTCAGTAGATGTGCTACTTCATTTTAAATCAGTTATAGCTATAAGAGGCAAATGCCATTTGCTTTAATGTCAAAATGAAGTCCTGCTGCGTTGTCCACTGCTGGGCAGCAGGAGTTTTAGACAAACTCATTGCATCTTCTTCTTACTGAACAACGTAATCAATACCAATAATATAAATACTGTGAACTATTGCTCTTCTAAGCCTCTTATATGCAGCCTGACTACAGAAGATCATCGAGGATTATGACTTATCCCTGCTCTCACTATGTATCAACTGTATGCAAGCCTTTTGCTTCTTAGAAATGCTATTGATCAAAATGACTTGTATCCTCTGAGTTGATCTCTACACTGTGTATCCGTATACAGGAAATTTGTTAAAATTCTCTCTGGGTATGAGTTTGCTCATTTCAGCTGTTTGCTAGCAAGACAACCATTTGTAAGGAAGCTTTTTATATACTCAATGCTTGATGTGACCTCTGGGTTTATAAAAAACAATTAGAAGAAGTAATGGTATTAATTTTCACAGAATCACAGAATCGTAGGGGTTGGAAGGGACCTCGAGAGATCATCGGGTCCAACCCCCCTGCCAAAGCAGGCTCCCTATCTCATATTACATAGATAGGCGTCCAGACGAGACTTGAATATCTCCAGAGAAGGAGACTCCACCACCTCCCTGGGCAGCCTATTCCAGGGCTCTGTCACCCTCACTGTGAAAAAGTTCTTCCGCATGTTGGTGCGGAACTTCCTGTGCTCCAGCTTACAGCCATTGCCCCTTGTCCTGTCCCCACAGACCACTGAAAAGGGACTGGCCAATTCCCCCTGCATCCCATGCCTAAGATATTTATAAACACTAATTAGGTCCCCCCTTAGTCTTCTTTTCTCTAGACTGAACAGTCCCAGCTCTCTCAGCCTGTCCTCATAGGGGAGATGCTCCAGGCCCCTAATCACCTTCGTAGCCCTTCTCTGGACTCTCTCCAGGAGGTCCCTGTCTTTTTTATACCAGGGAGCCCAGAACTGGACACAGTACTCCAGGTGGGGCCTGACCAAGGCAGAGTAGAGAGGGAAGATCACCTCCTTCGACCTGCTGGACACACTCTTCCTGATGCATCCCAGGATCCCATTGGCTCTCTTAGCCACCAGTGCACACTGTTGGCTCATAGCCAACCTGTCGTCAACTAGGACCCCCAGGTCCTTCTCCACAGAGCAAAAGTGTTTTCCCTTACAAAAGTGCTTGAAAGTCTGGAACTGAAGGACTCTCGATGAGCTTGTGTCTATATTTTGTAAGGGGTTTAGAAACTTGGTTAAACTGCAGAAAGATCCTGTAAAAACTGCTGCAGGGTTTGAGAAAACCTGAAGGATATCAGCCCAGCTAGATTACTAAAAGGAAGATGAGATGACTCGGGGTATGAGTGTGGATTCATTCATGCAGGGGAAACAGCTGCCACAAGGAGCTTTTGAAAGTAGCAGAAATAGGTGTTCAGAGAACTGACATCTCTATGAGTTGGGAAAAAAATAAACCAGGGAAATAACCACACTGTTCATAAGCGATTGTAAAAGTTTGAACCACAGGGGAAAAGCACCAAGGTAAATGGCAGTATTTCTGCTCAGATCTCCAGGTCCCAAGGAGTAACCTTTGGGTGGAGTGGGGTGAGGTGGTGTATGTGTTAACTAAAAGCAGAAGTATTTTAGTCAGACACACATTGCTGGCTGGGTTTTCTCCAAGACTACACAGATGAAATTCCAGTGTGGATGGGCAGCCAGACTAGATGATCTTGTGGACTCTTTCCTGGCTTGGAATGGTGGATGAACAAGGATCCATGTTGCCTGTTCCCCTATGGGAAAAAAAAAAAAAGAAAACCATATCTCTTCCACTTGATATTCCCTCATCCCACAGTCCTCACCTGAGCAGAATTTCCTTCTGCTTCATCAAAGTGTAGTTCACATAATTCCGTGAGGCCCAGGCCAGAATTCACTCTTGACCATTCTCCTGGCTCAGATCATGACTCTGATGTGCCGCTTTCACCCCTTCATTCCAAAATAAGGGCCCAATTGCAAGATGGGATAAGAATAAACATCTAAAAGGGACCATACACACCCAGAGCATCCAAAAAGACAACTCCTTGTTTGGAGTTGAATTACAGCCAGCCACTCTTTGCTCTTATCTACAATTGTAAGGTTGACCTCATGGTGGTCCTGGATCGCAGCCTCCCAGAAACCCAATGATGAGCATCCATCTCCCCATGGCTAACAGCAGTAACCCTACTTCCTACACAAGAGAATGGGTACATTTATTTCTCACAAATACCCAGTAGAAAGAATTTTCTTACTTCTTATACCTCTCATTCATACAATCTCTAAAAATAATCCCTGAAACCCCCCCTTAAGTGTTTTTGAAAAATAACAAAAAAACCCCCAAGAAACTCTCCAGTCAGTTATAAACAGTCAATGGGAAAATCCTGCACTTGACTAACTGTAGTGCGGTGACCGGGCTTTGTCTTTGGGGATTTCTCACAGTTCAATTTCTACATGACTTAACTAAGACTGAAAGTGAAAATAGTGCTCTGCTTGGAGCCCCACAGAGACAGCCACAGGTCAAATGGCCAAATCTGTGACTCCACTTTTACTGACCAGCACTAAACAAAACAAACAGGTCTTTCTCGTGCTGGCTTGAGGGAAAAAAAAATTGAAGAGAGTTGGATTTCTCAAGAAGAGACGCTCAAAATCTATTTTTGAAAGGCTGCTGAGGACTTTCTTGCTGAAAGTGGAAGCAGTGCAAGAATCTGAATCACATTTCAAATAATTGGATTTCAGCTGAGAAAATCTTACTTTTTTCAGTGAAAGCATTTCATATTCAGTTCAGCTTTTAACGATGTAGAAGTCATTTCCAAAACAGTTTCAGTCTTCCCTTCAGTTTGCAAAGAGATGAATCTTAACCTATTTTTCCTCAGCAAATTTGCCACTTTGACCCAGATGGGTGCTTCCCATGGAGCTGCCTGGGGCAAACAGCACAGTCAGCATGCTGTTCCCTAACTCAGACTCTGCAAACCTGCATGTCAGTGCCCCCATGCTAACCCCAGGGAAATCCACCCACATCCTAACTTCAAAGAGCCTTCTCATGGCAGACTCTCTCCAGCTTAGTATGTTTGGGTTATAAAAGTATTTTCCAGGAAAACAGCCACGGGCTTTTTAGTTTGAGAAGGATTACCAGATCCCTTCAAACTGGTAACCTTCTCCTTGCATGGACCTGCTGTGCTCAGGGAGAAACCTGGTCCCTGTATCACCCGTGGTGCCTTGATTTGGTTGAGCCACAGGCACTGCCCCGTAATAAGCAAGGCTAATAATAACCATGCTAATGGCTAGATCAACAACACCAGAGTCAGCCAAGCATGCCCACCCTCGGACCCCAAACACAGCCTCTCTATATATAACTTACTGACACAGTAACTTCTCCATATCGAAACAATCAATTGACTGTTTATCTAGTGTTCAAGCATTTGTCACCGCCTTTCAAGTCAGCCCTCCGATTTTTCCCAGTTCATATGTGAAAGGCACAAGCTTTCACTTCAGGAGAGTGACTTGTACAAAGCCTGTTCTCACCTTGAGGAAATTATGGATATCCACTGCTCTTGCACGTGGGTGTCCAGCCACAGGCAGCTCTCTTCCTCCTTCGGGTCCACTCATCTAGTTGGACTTCTCCATTTGGACCAGACTAATATAGATTGTGGTTCAGATGGTATCCAATAAGCAGATCCTCCCACACAAATAGTGGTCAGAGAGCCAGCAGCTCTGCTTAGTTTTAAGAAACTTTGAAATGTACAAATTCAGGATGATACGAAAGCCAGGTATTTTCCTTGGACAGACTTAATCTGAGGGGAGCTGCTAGCACAGCTACAGGGAAGTCCACAGCACAGAGAAAGCTAAGTCCAACCTTTAAACAGATTTCATTTGCTTCACAGATGATAAATGTTCCTCTGGACTCTCTTCTGGATAAAATGCTCAGTTAAAGGTCCCAGATCTTTTTTTTTTTTTTTTTTAATTCTTTATTCCCAAATTTTGCAGCTGGAAGAAATTGGAAGAGGCTGGGCACTCTGGGGGAGCAGTGATTCTTAAGCCCTTTATCCTCACAAAAATGCATCCAGAGTCAAGTAGGCTGTGTAGGCCATTTTTCAGAAAGGGCTGCCACTCCAAACAGGTGACATCTGGACACGTTGCAATCTAGCATGTAAATAGAGGTGGCTAGTGATTTTCAGCAAAATATTTGTCCAGTGGACCAAGACGGCTCTTTTGTAGCAATAGAAGGAAATGTTTTCTAAACCCTAGCAGATACAGAATGGGTTATGAACTATGATGATGTATCTGATGTTTGGTTTTGGTTGGGCTTTGGGGTTGTTTTTTTCCCTGCAGCTGCTTTGTATGCATACATCTAAACTCTGTGTGGCTCAAGCACCTCGTAAAAATGATCACTTCCTCCTTCTGTGTCCCCTCCTGGTAACTGTGCCATGTATTTGGAACTTGTCCTGGTTCTGGCCAGGCCAGGGTTAACCTCCCCAATCAGCCAACACAGGTGAGCTGAGTCAGCACAGGTGAGCTGAGTTAGCTGGAGTGGTTTTTCCATACCACCTGACACCACTTGCCCATAAAAGCAGCTGGTTGGGGTAGGGTGGGGGCTGTTTTTTGCCTCTAGGACTGTTGGAGTGTGGCTGGGAAGTCTGGTCGGTTGGTTCTTACTGTTGGGCAGCTCTCTGTCATCATCAGGTCAGTAAGGTACTGTGTTAGCACTGGGTCTAAGTGTAACTAGCCATTATTGTTCTGTATTCACTTTGATATTTGGCAGTAAACTGTCCTTATCCCAACCCACGGAGGCTCTGTCTGTTTCTCCTCTGGGAGTGAGCGAGCTGCTTGGTGGGCATTTGGCCTCCAGCCAGGGCCAAACCACCGCAGAACTGCACCACAAATCAAATTAATTTTCCTTTTCCTGGCAGCGCTAGAGGAAGGGGCTTTGAGTGAGCTTTAGGGCCCAAAGGATTCGCTTTTGCTCTAAGAAAGACCCTCCCCTTGGGTAAAATTATCAGCCTAAGCTCAAAATCCTGGGGTGAGAAAAAAATACCAGCTTTTCTGAAAGAACCTCTGCTGTAGTCTTAAACTGTAAACACCCCTTGGCTTTTCTCCTCACACAGGCAAAGCATTCACACTGCGCACAGTCAGCTAGCCCACCACACTTTGATGACTTTTTAGCTTTCCTCCTACATTCAGGCAATTCAGTGCTTCTTCATAAAGCCTGTGCTTCTTAAATTACTCAGGGAAGAACTTAATTTAACAGCCTGAAGGTCTGGGAAATAACAGAGGCTACGCCTCCTGATTCAGCCTCAGTTGTAATTTTTGACTTACTAACGGATGAGGTACATCTTGTGTTTCCCATCAATACTATTCATTTCTGCTGAGAAGTGACTTATCAGACAGAGCTGACTGAAAAAGAACAGAAAGATCTAAACATATTCCTGTCTAATTTCTTATCACAGTTCAGATGTAGTTTTTAATTTCCATTGTTTGGGGTAATTAAAGAAGTTTCAGTTATCATATTAGATACGCTTCCCATCAGAAATTCCCCTAGATGATACCTGTTATCAGAATTCTTAAAACTGATTTGCAATGTCACTTTTGCAATAGTATGGTACAGGTTTGGGCTTTTTTCTGATGAGGAGCACAAGGAAAAGCAACAGTCTTTCCTGATTCTTTGGAGTGGTTTCTTTTAGGGGTTTTTGGTTGGTTGTTTTGGTTTGGTTTTTTGGTTTCTGGTAGAGCTGTTGGCAGTTGTAAATACTGTCCTTCCTTTTCTTGGGTGACAGAGGAACGTGAGTGGGAACTCAGCTGACAAAGGAGAAAATGGGTACATTTTCATCTATCATCTTGCAGCAGACAGCATTAAAAAAGTGTAATTTGAAAGAGCCTTCCAGGGGGAAAAAGAACCTCAGTATTTCAAAACAGATTTTTGACTACAAGGCCATTCAAGCATTTTTCTTCCTTAAGGTGCATGAAAAGACTAAAGCAATAGCAGAACATATTGATTCCCTTTGTTAGTTGTTCTTTAACATGAATGCACGCTGAGTTACAGAAACCAACCAGGGCCACTCTGGATATGACTGAGAGGACTGAGCGATGTGAAAAGCAGAGGCACTAGCAAGAGAGCTCTTCTGCCTTCAGGGACAGCAAGCTCAGAGTCCTGCTGACAAGACTTAATGCAGAAGGGCAGCATATGTGTCACAGCTTGCAAGGATTAGACAAATATTTGTTAATTGATTCCATTTTGGGGGTCTGTGTCCCTACCAGCAATCTCTCCTTTGAACACTGTGCTCTCCTGCCCATAGGGACAGAAGCTGATGTACTGGTAAAACTGAAATGGTTACCAGTGTATTATTATTCCTGCTTGTTTTAGGCAGGCGGTTTCTGATGAAGTAAAAATCTAAGCCAGCCTTCTCCTATACTCTTTCATCAAGAATAAATGAAATCAATAAACTAGTGGCTTGGAACAAAAAGCTTCTTATAAAGGCATGAGGATTGCAACTACTTCTGAAGCAAGTAGGATCATTTGCCATTAGAGATGGAAACCTGGGTTTAGGTGGCTTGATCCAACTTGCTAATGCCTACCTTCCTATGTTTTATGTACACTTTTTTGCCCAATGAGATGGCTCAAGCTGAATATTCAGCTGTGTTCAAGTCTTCCATGAGCTGATCGGTGTTTGGATACAGACGTTAGTTGTGGTCACCTGCAGGGGCTTCCCACCACGGTGTCTTCACAGATCTTGGTTTCAATTTCAACTGGAAGCAGAAGATTCACAATAGCACAAAAAAATATTATATTCCCCAAATTGTTTCTAAAATTGGTAAGTAGAAGAATGCTGGTAAGAGCTAATACAAACAGTAGCCTCATTCATGTGTTCTTGTTGAGTGCTTCTGCCACCCAGAATTTTGGACTTCCCCATCCTCAAGTATGCTTTAAATAAAAGGTAAGGGGACTACACTTGGATGTTCAGAGAATCACAGGACCGTCCCACACTGCAGAAGCCTTAATGTCTTTTGAATTTGTTATTTGGGGTTTTGCCTCTAGACCCTCAACACGAACAGCATGGAGAAAGGTCAGGGTAGCCCACTTAAATGGGCCCCAGAACTTTTAGGGTGTGAATTATAAATCCAGTCTGGAAACCTATCCTGGGTGTCAATATTTTTCTTCCAAGTAGGAATGACAGAATCGGGTAGACACACAAAGGCTGTCTGTCTGTGTGTCTGCATATAATTACATTTAATAGGATGGAACCTGTTGTCTTTACACAATGCACTTTTACAAGGAGACAAAGATGGGAATATCTAGGTAGCTCTGGTTTAGGCCAGTGTCCCCCAAATTCAGGTTTTCTTGTTCAATTTGGAATGACTAGGTGTAATAAAAATAGCTTTTTTAGTGAAATATGGTCACCCGCTCCAAATACAGATTCCTGCTTTGCAACATCATCAGCTCAGAGCAGTAGCCTGGAGGGTTTTTGTTACAGTGTCTGTGTACCCAGTGTCATCTGATAGCCCTGGGAGGGTGGCTGAGGTGCAATCAACTGAGGCTGTCATCCAAGGGTAAGCTGAGGTGCCTCAGGAATATGACAAGACAAAGAAAGTGCCCCAGTGACTCAGGCTGATAAATGAAAATGGTGTTCAGCATACTTAAAATGCAACCTGCATGAGTGTCAGTGGTATGTCACAGAAGAGTTATTTGTATTTGGGCTGAGGGATACAGGGGTTTTTGTGTGTGTTTTGGTTTCTAAAGGTCTGCCAAGTCTTGGACCCATGTGTGAAAGGTTAAACCCCCGCAGTGAAAAATGTAAGAAAATAGCTTGACGTCACCCAAAGGTGGTGTTGACAAATAACACTTTCTCAGGGATCCAAGAGAAGAGATTTTGCCTCAGTTTGGGTTGGCTGAATGTTAACTGACGAAGCATGAATGTGACCACTTTAGGCTTTGTCTTATCAGATAGTCTGAAACCCCACCTCTGTCTTTATCAGATATTGTAGTTCGTAGTCACTAAATAGTCAGTCAGCTGCTTTGAGGATGACACAAATGATGGTCATCCATCATCTGCTGCACTGAAGACCCAGTGCAGCCATGATGACCTCCATGTCCCAGCAAATGGAGAATTCTGCTCAGGGAAATAAAGAAATTTCTCAAACAGCAGAAGGCACGTAGCTGCTTTCAGAAGAACAGCAGCCAAGCTAAGTCACCTGACTGGCAGGAAAATGAAGAGCTCATTTAAAAGAAACCAGGCATATCCCAGTTGTTGAAAACTTTCATGGTTGCGCAACAAGCCCCTAGGTACTGAGGCAGGACAACGGCCCACTGCCACGGATCATAGGATACCATTGGTCACATGAACCAGCTTTTCAGAGAAAAATCTCTCTGATGTGCCTTTCAGACAGTTACTCAGCAGGTTAGCTGCCACAGCCCTTGCAGGAAGCTATTTATCTTCCCCATTTTGTTCTGTTATCTATCCTTAAACCCTTGTTCTCCTAAGTCCTATAGCAGGGTTAAAGAGGGAAATGGGAAAAGGCCTCCAGTCTCTGTGAGGTGAGAGCAGTCAAACTTTTACCTTTCCAACTCCAGTGTAGACTGCTGCAAGACTAAAAATTATTATACTTGGTCAGGAGACAGTTTTTTCACTGCTTGCTTAGCTCAGCGCAAGAAAACAGACCCCACTTCTAGTTTATCAGCCTCCTGTATACAAACAGTAAGTGCAAAACACCTCAGAACCTGCCAGTTTCTGAGAAGGGTGTGAAGAACTGTAACCAGCAATTGCTTTCTGAATGCAGAGTGGGCTGGAACGTCCTCTCACTGGCACCGCTATTATGCAGCCTTCGCAGGAGCCCCTTGCTGACATGCAATCACCACTGCAGTTCTGCTGCTGCTCTCATTCCTCTTTTTGCCTTTCTGCCTTCTGCTTGGTCAAACTGGAGGTATAAACCCAACTGCTGTCTGGGCCTGGAAGCATTTTGCTCTCACTGTGCCCTGGACAAAGCGTGGGAGAACCCAGTTTAGAGCATCCCCGGTGGCATGATGGGTGCCTGAAGGAGCTATTACAGATTTGGGAATCCCGGGCTTCTTTCCTCATAAGGGATGTGTGAGAGTGGGACAGCCCAATGCTGCTGAAGGGAACCCGGGTGAGTAAATGAGGCACGTCAGTGCCTTTCTTCCATCTCATCTCCTTTGACCGTTGCAATCTGTGTATTTCTGGGGGCTGTGACAGCCTCTTCTTAGAAAGACCTAAGAGCAATGGAGGTGTCCTGTTTGGACAGGAACTTCCGGCATCACTGAGACATGGCCCTGGTCCTGGCCTCCGACCTCCCTTTCTGTATGATCAGGAAGACGACTTCCCATTGCTTCCACTCCCCATTTGCATCAGAGTAGGTGAGGGAAATGAGGCATCTCCCTCCTCAAAGCACCATGAGATCAGGGGTAAGAGGTACCTCAGGCTTTCACCTACCCTTTAGCCAGCAGCAAGCTGAGCCTCTAAAACTCTCTGTGGCTGTCAGAGATGAGCCCAGGTAAGAAATTAGCTGTGGCTTGATGGCAAAACTGTTTTCACTGACAGAAAGTCCCCAGGGTACAAGATAGGGGCAAGTGATGCCATGTCAGATCCTGTTACCAACCTTGCACAGTCTCTGCCAGAGCTGGTAGGGGAGAGCGTGGTACTTTGGAAAAGCCCTGGTCACCTCTGTTGGACATTGCCATAATCAGTTTAAGGGACAATCCTGATGCTGCAGGCCCAGTAGACTTTATATTTGCGTGGAGAGACTCCAGACAAACAGCAGCCTTACATTCAGCAGAAGTAAGAATGGAAAGTGAAAGGGGAAAGGGCCAGTCATGTGGATTTCCCATATAGCAGCTGTGGTCCTTCATCCTGGGATTGGGGTGGGCTGGCACAGGCACGTGCAGCACCAACAGTGCTCCAGGCGAAACCTACAGTCTCTGCTCAGAGCCAAAGCGTGGTGGGATTTAGGCTTGCTAGCTCTTGGTGGCTGACATTCAAACCAAAACCTCCCTGGCCTCCTCAGCCCCTCTTCTGCGAAGAATTCCTGATCTGTTCAGATATGGGATGAAAAGCTGGGTGAAAACCACTTTACCCATCCCATGACACGTTTCTGAGTCTTTACAATTTTCAGAAGAAGATTTCATTCAGATTGCCCAAAACACCAGTTCTCCCGAGGTCCTTCACAAGAAACTGAGAGGGAAGATTAAAGAGCTTCACTGAAACAGCAGTGGGAAAATCAGGCTGGACTTAACATCAGTCACAGATCTACCAACATTGGGCCACTTTCCCATCTTATGTTGCAAACTAGTAAATCGAAAGTTAAATTCAGTGGGTAGATTTTAATTGCAACATCACTCGCCGTGGTGCCTGTTTGTGGAAATGTTGAGCCTCAAAGAAAAACATCTCCATGAACTGCAGAAGTAAGGGCCCTTCTGCCTGCCCCTCTTGCAAAACATATTCCAGGAAATCAGGAGGGAAATATGTCTAGTGAGGAATCCTTTTCCAGGAAAAACCTCTCTGTCTGGATGAGCCAAAGAGAAGAGAAACTCAACAGTGGGAAGGGGAACCATGATCACCGAAAACCGCGTGATAGCTGCGTATCTCAATGCAGAAATACAAATGTGGTAGAAAACATCACATGGGTTTCAATGAGATGTTGTAACATTTTTTTAACTAAACCAGACACGAATATTGTTTAGATGTATCTGAAGGCCACTCCTTCCTTACACATTCACTTCACATCCAAAATGAGCCAGGGATCTTCTGAAAAAAAGATTAATCTATGTAGTCATGTCAGCAGAGGCATTATGAGTGTTCATGGAGACAAGGCAGCAAGCATAGGTTTGCCCATAAAACCATACTGTGGACACTTACCAGGCACTTCACAGTTTGACTTGGCAATCAAGACCACTATGTTTCTTCAAAGTAATTTCCCAGGTTTTTATTAGAGGGATGCCAGAGACACCTTTATTGCTTCGTTGTGCAGGCATATGCATGCATCTTTTCACTTCAGGTTTTTGTTGTTTGAAAGCTGAGGCTCCCAAGCCCCTGACAAGGAGAATTAGCTATGTTTATAAATCTGAATGGAGGAGAAGGGATGACTTTCAGCCCTTTGTGGCCAGGAAAGTCAATGGCATCCTGGCTTGTATTAAAAACAGTGTGGCCAGTAGGTCTAGGGAGGTGACTGTGCCCCTGTACTCGGCATTGGTGAGGCCACACCTCAAGTGCTGTGTCCAGTTCTGGGCTCCTTACCATAAGAAGGACATTGAGGTCCTCGAGCGAGTCCAGAGAAGGGCAACTAGGCTGGGGAAGGGGCTGGAGGGCAAATCATATGAGGAGTGGCTGAGGGAGCTGGGAATGTTTAGTCTGGAGAAGAGGAGGCTGAGGAGAGGCCTTATCACTGCCTATAATTATCTGAAAGGAGGTTGTAGAGAGGTGGGTGATGGCCTCTTCAGCCAAGTGACAGGAGATAGGACAAGGGGAAATGGCACAAGCTGTGCCAGGGCAGGTTCAAATTAGATGTTAGAAAAAAATTGTTTACTGAAAGAGATGTCGGGATGTGGAACAGGCTGCCCAGGGAGGGGGTTGAGTCACTGACCCTGGATGTGTTTAAAAAAAGGTAGATCTCGGGTACTTAGGGATATGGTTTAGCATAGGATGAGAACAGTTGTACTTGATGATCTTAAAGGTCTTTACCAACCTTGTGATTCTGTGACTTAAACTAGATTAAGCCAAATCCAGGGAGGTGGCCAAAACTGGACAGCATTCCCACCAAAGTAACAGATTCTCATTCTTCTTCTGTTTGGGATAAAAGTGTCCACAAACAGGAGAGAAAAAGAAAAGGAACAGTGATAACTAATAAAGACAGCCTACAGATACCTTTCAGGAAACCCTTTCTCTCCCTCTCCTTATTCAGATAGCTTTTTCTCGCTAACTTCAGGTTGGTCTACAGAAACCCTGCAGATTCCTTCCAGCCTGTCTTCCCTCTGGATAGTCTCTATTGTGGCACTGAATCTGTCTGCCAAAGGGAGAGCAAAGGGACAAACACATAAGTAGCTGAGCAGTTGGAGGACAGATTCTTCCTTCTTGTCACTTTTCCTGCCTTCCTCCTATGGGTCTCTGACTTCAGTGCTACCACTGCTCCCAACTATGCGTGTTACTCTAGTTGGGTAACATGGGGGTGGACCAGAGCTTCCTCACTGAGCACTCCCTTTGTCTATCCAACTTCTGCATATCATATACTTTCACTAGTATCTGCATTTCTTACTCCACCTCATCGCCAGGCAATGACATAAAAAGAGAAAATAAGGGAGAAAAAGAGAAGAACACCATATCTGAGCAGGTATTAATTCTTTCTCTCTGCTAATAATTACTTCACGTGTTTGTCTCCCTGAAGATGTCATCCAAACGCCCTGGCCATGAGCCCTCCCACTGCACAGCAGCTGATGGACTTGAACATGTTGCCATTGTAAGTTCTGAGTCAAAAAAACAAGTCATGGTGGCTTGCACCAAGCAAAGAGTGCTATCTCAAAGATAAGAATGCTTATTTGCATCTGAGGATTCAGCCTTCTCCTCACTCAGCATCTGTAAGCTGCTGCTTCTCCTTCTCATGGGCCCAGCCCAGCCCACTACAGGTGGAAGCTCTTCAAATGACTAAACCATTGCCCATCTCAGTTGCAGCCATTTTGACAACTGTCATATGTTCTCAGTACAGCTGCTGTTGCTGGGTTGATACTGATGAGAACTTGGCCTGAAGCGTTCCTGTGTTTAGTTGTTGTTTGGACAGGCCAACCATGTGTTCCTGAGGCAACCCAAGTTTGAGAAGGTCTTTGACAATGTTTGGTCTTTTCCACCTCCTCCAAAGCCTAATGGACTTTAGGAAAATAATATGAAGGTATTTGTATCATGCTGAAGAATAAGGACACTGTGAAAGTTTGTTGGTCCCTCAGATGACATATTGGAAGATTTATACATAGAAAAACCAGGGATTGCAATCAATTCCACCTTAAAACATCTTTACCCCACTTCTAAAGAGGGCTACTGGTGGGTACATGGAATCACAGAATGGTTTGTGTTGGAACTTCAAAGTTCCAACCCACATGCCATGGGCTTGGGACACCCTCCGCTAGACCAGGTTGCCCAAAGCTCCATCCAACCTGTTCTTGAACACTGCCAGGGAGGGGGGAAAATTTGTTATTAGCTGCTCTTAAGTTGAAGTGTACCCATTCCCTGAGGTGTTGAGAGACATGTGAGCGTACACACACTCTCCTGTAGGACAGCTGATTAATAGGAATCAGGTAAGCCAGCATTAAAGGGGTGAGGCCTGGTAATGACCAGGGAGCCTGTAGTACAGACCACATTTGACACATGCAAGTGCTGTTATCCATAACCAGCTGATACAATAGGATGATTTCTTGGTGTTCTCTACACCTTTGGTATTGTTGCATATTTTTTTGGCAGTTCTAAACACCTCCTGAATTCCCACAAGAGCTTAGCAGGATTCGTATTTTACACTTTGCATTATAATGCTACTTATTAAAGAAAATGGTACCTTCCTCATTTTCCTGTAGCCATGCCTATCGCTTTTCATGGACCTAGTGTGTGGAGAAGGAATGGCTTCTGCCCAGACACAGTCTTAACATGTCAAAGTCCTGTTGACACAGCATGGCACTGTGGTAGATACTGATGAAGGACCTTGGTGATCCAGTGCTCACTTACAGTGAAGGAAACATTGTGTTGTGGCCCCATAAGTTAGTCAAAGGCAGAGTTCATTCAGAGAAAGATTCCACTGGGGACACAATGAAATCTCTTCATTCATAAGATTTTGGCTGGTGGTGGATCATACTCATTTTTTTAGTGATGAGTCACTGACTAAAACTGGATTCAAGCACCATTTGGAGCAACTTGTCTCTGAATTCTAGCTTTGCAGCACTCCTGTGCAATATTTCTGTGACAATTCAAATCAGAACCTAGATCCCAATCCCCAGCCCTTTTCTTTCTGTGTCCCCAAACCGGGTATTCCAGACAAGCACCCTGAGATTAAATCCACCTTCTGTAATTATCAGATGTGGTCAAGGTCATGCTTTTACCATCTGTTTTCTGTAGAAATGACTTGGGGAATGCATCATGTAGATTCCCTGTACCTCCTTTTTGTTGGTACTGGAAAAAAAAAGATCTCAATGAGAAGCACTGGTCAAGCACAGATTAGTTTTATCTCAGCCATGCTCAGCAAACAGGGGCCATGAAGGAAAGCAAACTGAAAGGAGTTACAGCTCACACTGCCAGAACCTGCCTGCCCTCTCCCTGACACTGATCTTCTCCAAAGTTTGCCAAACCAGTTAAGTTCCCAAGTCCTATTTAAAATCAGGGTGGATAGGTGATTAAAAAGGCAACAGGTCCCTAAGTGTCTTTGAGGATCTGATCCTTGACTCCACTTCCTCACCGGAGGCCTCAGTGGTAACTCCCCATCACACAGTCGCCCACAGCCACCAAAGGCAGCTCCAACCTCTTCCTGCCAACATGGAGAAGTCACGGCAAAGGAGATAAAATCCCACAAATAGGCAAGTACTGTTTCTATCCCCTCTTCTAAGTAACAGAGACTAGTGTGGTACCATAACTGTAGAAAGTAGAGCCCCCATATATGTGTATCGTTGTGAAGAAGTCAGTGGTTTGTAATGGAAATTCCCTGGTGAGGACAGAATTTTTACTGAAAGTGATAGAATATTTCATGACAGCAGGATTTTATAGGCGTTCTCTCATAAAGGCACAATCTGACACCAAAAGCATGGATTTTTTTTTCCCCATTCTTGTGGTCGCCTATCCCTGTTTAAAGTTAATTTTGAACATGACCTAAATCAGAATGGTGGCGTGTTATTCCTGGGGTGAATGGAGAGCCAGGCTGCAGGAACCGGGCCCTTTTCAGTTATACCGACGTGGACACAGGAACAGCCGCACAAACCACCGTGAGGGAAGGCATTGTCTTGGCGGGAAAATTCATGCTGGAAAGCTTCCAGATGTGAACAAGTAGTGGTGTCTTACACATTGAGAAAAAGAGAACCAACAGAAATTGCATTTTGAGGAACTAAAACTAGGGTCTGCTAAGCGGTAATAAAGAAGAAAAAAAAAGAGAAGGAAGAGGGCAAAACAACCACAGTGTCAGACCCAAATTTCCTTTTAGAGGATTATCTCTGTAAGAAATTAAGCAACACGATAAGTTGATGAAAGTTGGATTTTTTCACAATCAGTACAACGTAATTTAGCATTTAGAAACTAAACTGGAAATCAGTGGCATTTTTTTGCCCCTTAGTTTCATTAAAATTATTTTACTTACATAGAATAGTGGCCAAACCCCAGCCAAAATTCTCTAAGGTGAGCTGAGCGAAAATGACTTGTTGACCAAAGAGAATATACTGTTCCCATTTGACATTGGATTCTTCCTTGACCATTACAAAGAAGTAGTATTTGGGGTATAAAATAGCCCTTTGTGTCTTGGCCAGGTACCCCAAGTGTACTGAAAATGGAAGAGGGGAGTTTCAAACTCTGAAGTGATACATGATCCCAAAAGGCCATTAATTTTTATTCAGCTCTTTGCTGAAAAGTGATGGACTGAATCAAGTGTTTTGATACACTCTGAACATCTCTGTGTTCACACAGATGGTGTCATGCTGGTGGAAAGGTATGTTCTCTGGCTTGTTGTTAGAATAGAGAGCGAGAAGTTTACCTCCATACACACATCCCTCCAGTCACCATCCTGGGGTTTTTTTAGAAGAAATTTACGAAAATTGGCAGCTACCTCTTACCTTCACGACTTCTTGTAGGTTGAATATACAAAAAGTTATTGTATATTCTGACAGCCCTTCAGACATTTATTTGATGACAGAGTCACACCTTGGCACAGGCATCATTGATAGATATGATGAGCTGTCCCTCTAACCACCTTCTACCCTGTTGTCATTTAGCCCCAGCTGTCAACTCAGCCCCATGCAGCTGGTAACTTACTCCCATGTAGCGGGATAAGAGAGAGAATCACAAGAGTAAAAGTAAGAAAACTCATTATAAAGATAAAGCCAATTTAATAAGTAACGCAAAAGCCACATATGCAAGCAAGGCAAGACAAGGAATTCCATCACCATTCCCCGTGGCTGGGCAGGTGTTCAGCCATCTCCAGGAAAACAGGGCTGCCCCAGCTGCATCCCCTCCTAACCTCACTGGTGAGGTGGGGTGAGAAGCAGAAAAGGCCTTGAGTGTTTAAGCACTGTTCAACAATAACAAAACCATCTCTACATCATCAACACTGTTTTCAGTACAAATACAAAACACAGCCTCACACCAACTACTATGAAAAAATTAACTCTATCTTGGCTGAAACCAGGGCACCCCCTCTGTTTCCTCATCTCTGTAGCTCAAAACCTGAATGCAGTCACCAAAGCTTTATCTGAAAATCTGAGTAAGCTATTGTGGGAACAGCAGAACCAACCGGGTGAATGTTTCCTGCAGACTTGTGTCCTTTTTGCCCTGACCCACCTGTTTGCAAAGACCTTGATCTCCACCATGATTATATTCTATTTCCATCAGACCCACCACAGCTAGCCCAGAGCTGTGGGCACAGTGACAGAGCGATGCCCATGCTGATTAGCCACCCAAGACTATTTAATGACTATTTCTCAGAGGAAAAAAAAATCTCCACCACCCACTAATATCCAAAATGTTTGTAGGAAGTTCACTGGCTTAGGGAAGAGTTGTTCACTTGAGTGTTATGACTAAAATTAGAGACTAGAAGTTACTAAGGGTGGTAGAGTTGTAAAAAAAGCCTTGGAAAAAAGTGTGAGACTAGGAGCCCAAGATTAAAATCATACAAAGGACTAAATCAAATTAAATCTGGTAAAAGTTCTGCATAGCTAGAGATAAAGGATTTAGGATAGGAAAATAAAAATTAGAGGATAAAGAATATTGCATATGAGAAGTTAGTTACAGACTGTCTTAGAGGGCATAGCTGTGGGCTGGGGATTTCTGAGGAGCTTCCACTGAAGTCACTCAACCCCATGCAGAATTAGACCCTCTTTCCTAAGGTCTTAGCCTCCTTAGGAGTTTGAATATACACAGTGATCGATTGTAATGACGTCAGTGCCATGTTGCCCTTCACAAACTCTTTTTGAAGGAATTAGCTCCTCAAAGACCATATAGACATGGTCTGACACCATATTCCACTGTCTGCCTGATGTTTAAAGCATAGTTTTGGCTGTGACTGTGCTGGTGTCCTCATGTCAGACTTCTTCCCAGATGTAAGACAAAGGGAGGGGACCTTGTGCTCATAAATATTTTTATTACAGAATCTAGAGGCAGTGGTTGGTTCAGTTACCATACTGAATGGTTACTTCATTGTGACATCGTCCTATTTCCTCCGGAAAATAAGCTGCGTGCCTAAAATCAGTGACCATGTGACCTAGCCAGAAGGTGACTGTCACATTTCGGTGTGGTAAGTAGAACAGCAAAGACCTTGAGGGACACAAGTAACACCCAGAAAATAACATTGTCCTCACAGATGATGCATTTAAAATTTCTTCATTTGCCAAAAATTTGGCACTAAGGCTAAAATTAAGGTCTTCTCTCTGCTACGTGGCACAAAGGAGACAAAAGAAGCAACAGCTGCCAAGCTTTTTATGGGGTTCTCCTGTATGTATCACTTGTCACTAAAGGATATCAAAGCATCTTAGAGAGTGTGGTGATCTTTCCTTTTCGGCGTGTTCTTCATGAGAAACCAAGGCAGGAAGAAGGCAAGCTCCCTTTCAGATGTTACATGGAAAATCAAAGAGCAGATCAAAGCATGGCTTGGAGTTCACCCTCAAAACCCCAACACCAAGATGCCATTGCTGCTTTTGGTTAGTGTGAAAATTCCCTAGTAGGGGGATTACTGAGCGCTCTCAGTTTGATGACTAAGCCTGTTCAATTGCTAAAGTAACAACTTTTTCCATGCTTGTGCTGTTTGTTGGGATTTTTCCTTTAAGGTCAGGACAGAAGTATTATCTGCATTGTTTATGCATGTCAGTCTCACAGTTCTGACAGGTTTACGCTGCAGCACGCTCTTGTCCAACAGAAAGCTGTGGGAATGCTGGGTTCTGGAAGCAAGCAGAAATGTTGCAGGGAGGTTGTTGGAGGGACAACCAATGGGACATAACACAGGCCTCTCAAACTCCTCTTCTAACACATCTGGCTCTCCTAAAATAGCACAGACAGGAGTCAATTACGGCAATACATTGCATTTCAGTGCCTGAGTTTAGCAAACATTTTCACTGAGTATAGCGTTGGAGGTGACTAGATTAGAGCTATAGTAACTCCAGGGGGGTATTTTTTGAAAGACACACACTCTGGGGAATTTGTGGATAATGCAGTAAGAATAGGCACTTTGACACGTTACCTACCAAATGCAAGCAGGACACTGTTGCAAATGTACCAGCATCTTAGGTTTGGCATAACTGACAGGATAACCAGTGCTCACTTTTACTCTCTGAATACTAAGTTAAATGAAGTTAGTCAAGGACAGGATTGGTTCACAGTGTTGCACAAGCAATATTAAGACTCTCTGTAGCAATGTGGTCATTGGTTCACAGAAATGTAGTTGCTGGACTGTACATCTTTTGGCTTAGTGTTTTTATGTCTTCTGGTGCCTAAAGGTAAGAGGACTCGATCTCTCTTAGAAAAAAACCCTTCTTGAGATACTTCTGGGGTACCTCTCTTGCCTCCAGAAGTAATCATGTAACTAGTCAATGCATCAAATAAAATTTAGAGCATTTTTTCTCAACTTGTCCTTAGGTTGAAGACAGGCATTTCTTTCCAGACTTAAGGAAAGATTTTGCACCTATATCAGTTGTCCTGGTTAAAGATACATCCTCCTCTCACAAACTGCTTTGCTAATACTAAATAAGGCAGTTCATGACTGTAAGACCACACACAGCGACTGTTTTCAGAGAAAAAAAATCCCAAACATACTTGCCTGATAAATGGAAGAAAAAGGTAAAGCTCAAAGCACAAACAAAACTTTAAAAGGAAGTGGAAAGGGAGAACAAAAATCTTCTGTTCAAGCCTCAGCCACCGTTGAATGGGGAAATGGACACGGCGGTATGTAGGTACCTTCTCTACATACTCCTAATTGTCATCTCTGTGCAATCACCACAGACCTGAAAGCAAAAGCAAGGTTCAGAGCAGGCACACACACATGGAATAAGCAGACTCAGCCGTAGCAGTACCTGGTCTGCATGGCAGCAGCAGTTATTAATGGCTGACTTTTCAGGAGCACAGGCCTGAACAAAACAGCCTGGCCTCTAAGCCGAGGTGTCTCTGGGAACTAGGTGATATAGCTGAACTCAATCACAAAAGCATTATTTCCTCTCCCCATCCTGCTCTCGCTAGCAGGAGATCCCAGGTCCTGCTTCCTCTGGGAGGTGGGAATTCACAAATCACAAAATATTCACAAAATCACAAAATATTAGGGGTTGGAAGGGACCTTGAAAGATCATCTAGTCCAACCCTCCTGCTAGATCAGGATCACCTATATTAGGGTCACACAAGAACACGTCCAGGCAGGTTTTGAATGTCTCCAGAGAAGGTGGTGCCGCAGCCTCTCTGGGCAGCCTGTCCCAGTGCTCTTGAAATTCCTCTCTTATTCCCAGCCTGAAAGAGTCACCATGCTTTTGCAAGCGTGGAGGTGAGGACGTGGCTGCCCCTCCTGGAGTAGGGGCAGACCTTGCTGCCCCCCCAGTTGTGCCGGTCCGTGCTGGTGCCCAAGGACGGCATGCCCTGCCCTATGGCAGCTGTGTATCCCCTCTGTGGCAGTCACAACAGTCCTGTTTGCCACAGACGTTGTGGTGCCCTGCAGCAGGAGGCAGAGCTCATGCCACAAGAAGCATTAGCTTTCTGAAATCCTCATAAGGTAGTCCTGCTTTAACACGGGACAGGGATACAAAAGAGGAGTGTTTATATAAAACACTAGCACAGCAGCTGTTGCTACTAGCAACAATATGGCAATCACCAGCTAATATGGAGATGTTTGTTTTGAATTTATCATCTTGATTTTGATGGGTGGCCAAAACTTTGCAGAAGAACATTTTATTTTGCTGTGTGTGGATGTGCATGCACAAGGACAAAGGGCACAGCAGAGAATTACTCTCCCAAAATACAAGGTCAGATGTGCTCAGGGGAGTTTAACTGCAGCTAGCAGAGTTGTGCTTGCAAAGATTTGCTTTGCCTGGCAATGCTTTTGCCAGGACGATGGAGTCCAGGTGCCTGGTCATAAACGTTCTGATACATGGTTAATTTAGTGGTGATGAAGACCTGGCGACCATCAGCTTTACTTGTTACCTCAGTACAACACAGGAATGACAAAATGACAAGGGTAGCACTATGATGAAGAGTTTGGAGATATCCCTGTCATACCACTGGGGCTTGGGAGAGGCCAACCAGAGGCAGATGATGGGGAATTTCCAACTTCTTCCATTTGCTCCTCCTGGGTGCCTAAGGTGACAGATGTGTTCACAGCTCCCACTCTGCCAAGGGAATTGTAAGGTCTTGCCACTCCTGAGCCTGGCTTTCTTTTCTAGTTTCAACAGGGTATGTACAGAATGAAACCCCAAATTACAGAGGGGATATATAGAACAAAACCCAAAATTACATGGGGGACATACAGAATGAAACCCAAAATTACTCTCAGACCAAGTTTTCTTGGTCTTATTCTGGACTAGCTCCTGGGTTATTGACAGTCTGCAGACCATGACTTATGCCTGAAAATCACGTGCAAGTTAGAATTCAGTGTGAAATCCAGGCTATCTCTGGTTTCCAGTGATTCTCATTCTGAGATCTGAGATCGTTTTGATGTTGAAGTTCAAAACAAAACAAAACATAAGGTGCAGAAGCAGGAGAAATACATCAACCAAAAGCGAAAAGAAAACATTTGTATAAATCCTGAAAAGCAAAATCAAGGCTCACATGTCTCTGGATTCATTAAAAAATATAATCTGTCCCTGAGAGAAAACAAACTTGGCAGAGAAACATCATCTCAGTTTCTGATTTGCAATGGACAACAAAAAGCAAACTGAGAGAGAAACCTGCTGGAGTAACAAAATAAAGTGAGTAGCATCTCACTTTTCGTTACTTTTTTAGCACCTTCAACCAGAAATCTTGAACAGAATAGAATTCAGACTTTATTACATGTGTTCTCTATTATCTTATTTATTCTAAGTGAGTAAAGGTTTAGATATGCACCCACTTGCTCAGAAACGATGGGCAACTTCAATTCCCTGATGCCATGGTGCTGGCTATCTCGGGGAGCCCAGTGAACGAGGGATTCTCCAGCGCCGCTGAGATACAACAGCTGAATTCAGACAGAGCTGAACATCAGCACAAACCCTTTGGAAAAATGGCCTCTATGCACCCCTTTCTGCAGATAAAAACCCTCCCATTGGAACCAGTCACTGATGAAGTAAAAAGCTTTAGAGCTGTCAATTTAGTCTTGGGGGGATCACCCGTGAAGGAATACACAAACCATCCTGCAAGGCAAATACAACCCAAATGGAAGGGCACAGAGTACACCTTGGGCTGTATTTATGGTACTAGTTTCGGTTTGTAACTGTTTCGTATGCAATAGTAACCCAGTGTGTGCTGAAGGGTGGTGCAATCTAACCCACATTTGCCATCTAACCTTGGGATCTGATTAAGATCAGAATCAGATGAACAGGGCTGGTAAAAACTCACAGTGGGTTTCGCTTTCCAAAGGCAGGGTCAGTGTAAGCCCAGGTCCCACCTTACTAAAATTGCAGGAGTTCAGCACCAGTTGCCTTGGTGGATCTCGTTCCAACCTGTTGCAGGTAGGAGGTCAGGACTGGTCTGATCAAAACTCATACCGCCCTCTTTTCTGTGATCAAACTCCAAACCGTGCCCATGCAGCCTGCAAGACACTCTGGAGAGCAGTAGGAAATTAGAGCTGCCTTTAGAAGACGTGTAGGAGTGCCACCAATTCTGAGCAGCCCATGTGTCACCCTGTTTGAGACTGCGGATAGATGGTGAAGAGCTTTCATGAAACCCCACCCAGCTCTCTGACTTCAGCATAATCGCTTTCCTTATTTTGGTAAATGTTCCTATTGTCCCCCAGGGAGACTACAGTTGTGCCAGTGAAGACAAAACTGGAATACAACCCCTTTTCCACACAGAGGGGCACCGATGAAGGCTCTTTCTGCTTTATATGGGCTTTAAAGAGTCACCGCCCCAGGGGCATCCTGCTGTACGCTTGTCACAGCTACGCTCCTGCTGTGTCCCCGCAGCTTGTGTGACAACAGGGTGAAAGCAGGTTTCAGGATTCGTTCACACAATACCTTGTTTCTACGAACCATCATGGCAAACATTTGTGAAAGTAATAGAAATAAACAAAAGTGAGCTGTGGCTGGGATTTTCCCACTTGTGGTTTGATAAGGAGAGAAGAAAAGAAATGCTTTCCACCCACAGCAGATTAGGTCTTTTGTTTACTATCAGCTTCTGATTCCTTTCTCCTCCCAAGTGATGCTACCCCTTCTTTTCTACAGTTTGGGGTCCTTTCCTGAGCCACGGTGAGAGAGAAGAGGAGAAAAGAGGAGAAAATGCCTGGCTTGACTGCCACTCACAGAAAGGGGAAAATCACCATTTGGTCTGTGTTGGCAGCAAGCGCTATATAAACCCTCTCTCCAAAAACTGGCTGGTTAAAGGGCTTTGGAGTGGACCATAAAAGCAGCCATGGCCTGGGAGGGGAAAAGGGCTGCCTGGAACCCAGGGGAAGCGTCTGATGTCCTGGTTTCTATGAGGAACATGTATCACATCTCGAGGAGCAAACCCAGCCCCGAGGGGCCTGTGTCTAACCACAGTTGGCTGCTCAGCCATGGTATGACAAACACATTGCTCTCACGCATCACGGGGTAAGGGCTGTACCAAACAGAGGGGCAGACCATAGCAAAGGCTCTGAGTCTGCAAAGCAGAGTTGGGTGGTAGAGAGGGAGCCGATCCCTTCAGGGAAAGAAGCAGCTGTTCGTGTAAGGGACTTTGGTTTGTAACCATCCCATGAGCCAAGCCAGGCCTTTTCTGTTAATGTTCAGCACAGAGACCAGCTTTGGGAGCTCCATCTCTGTTACCTTTTACACATTGGTGGAGGAATTTGTGAAGCCGCTCTGGCTGGTAGCTGTAAGGGCAGGTTATGCTGTGCTGGTCTTCTTGTCTTCACTGACCTGGTGCAGCAGGTCCTCTGACCCTGGCAGAAGCCAGCACATACTTGCTTACAGCTTTTCACAACTACAACCAAGCTTGGTTCTGTGTGGCTGTGCAATTACCCTGCCAAGCCACAGCTTTGTAGGATGCATGCTATGCAGGTGGGGTGTGTTTGTAATGAAACAAGCTGCTTTAAAATAATTTTACAACAAATTAAGTGTTTTTGATACACACCATGAAAGACCTATATTAAAAAAGGATGGTATCAGGAGGGTAAAAAAAAAAACCAACCCAGTTGTTTTCCATATGGGCAGGCAGGCAGATACATGTACCTTCCTTGTACATTGTATCCCCACAACTGGTAATAGATGGGAACTAATTAGATAGGGATACAGCAGTGCGTGCCAAAGTACAGTCTGGTGATGATGCGCTATCAACACACCACCCATTACTGTACCTTTTCCTCCTGGGAAGTTCAACCATTATGCCCTGTGTGCAGCTGTGCCCTATTTGTAATCCAAGCTTCTGGTCTGGCTCATCACCCACCATTAAACTCACATTTTCTTCATGAGTTGCACGTTTTCCAGATCAAACCCCGTGTCTTAATTGTGCAATGGACTGATCTCAGAAATACATCTGCCTACAGTGCTGGGAGTGAGGGCATGGCAGAACTGAAATGCATAGGTCCCCTAAGCCTCCGAGATACTTAGCAGGCAGATATGTTTAGATACACATTTAAAAGGTCTGCCCAAAAATAGGTGCCTCTCATCTCAGAAATCATGCCCCTGGAACTGAGTAGGGAAATGACAAATGTCATGGGACAGCTAATTAATAAAAAGCAGTTACAGTGGTGAGTGACAGATCAGTGGTGAATGCACAGGGCTGCAGAGTAATCAGTTGAGATTCCTTAAAGTTTCAGCCCTAAACAAGTCTACAGACCGGTGTGTCTATAGGAGTATGGAAATGATGGGCCTCTGGAGGACTTGAAAGGTCACCTGCAGCATCTACCCCCTGAAAAAGCAGGGCAGCTCTCCCTCCACCCTTCTGAACGCATCTCTGCCTAGCCAAAAGTGAATTTTGCAGCTTGGATTTCTGCCAAACAGAAGTTGAGACCGCTTGTCCCTTTTGCATGGTAACCCGGGGTCAATACTACAGGGGACGCTGATGTGGTTAAGCAAAGAACGGCTTTCAGAATGACATCAGCAACAGATGCAGCCATAAGGTGCATCTGCCAGGAGCTGTGCTATGACAAACGTGAAACAGACCATCCACTGGGGAAGCAGCAGAGAAACTGCAGTTGTACAAGCATGCCTTCCACCTGAATCCATGACGCCTTCCCAAACCTTTGACTCCCTTAGCCTCTCTTTTTCAATAGATCAGGGTCAACAGACCCTGAAGCTGTGCAGGTAGGACAAATGCAGATTTTTCCTGGATTTTTTTAACTCCTCAGTTGAATAAAGCTTTATTACTTACATAACTCTCACTAAGCCATATTTTAATCAAGACTTTTTACTACATATTGTCACACATTACTAAATTATTACATAACACCACTTCTATAGAAGTCCAGTGCTTAGCTTCTCAAAAAGTAGTTATACAGATCACAGAATTACAAGGTTGGAAAAGACCTTTGAAGATCATCAAGTCCAACCAATCCCATCTTAAGCTAAACCACATCCCTAAGTACCTCGTCTACCCTTTCTTTGAATACATCCAGGGATGGTGACTCAACCCCCTCCCTGGGCAGCCTGTTCCAGGCCCCAACAACTCTTTCAGTAAAAGATTTTTTTCTAATGTCCAATCTAAACCTGCCCTGGCACAGCTTCATGCCATTTCCCCTTGTCCTATCACCTGTCACCTGGCTGAAGACGGCACCAGCAAAGTGTGTGTCTACATCTGCTTGCAGACAGTAACTGTTACCATTAGTTTTTCAAAAACATATAAAAACATTTCCCCGAGTCTGGGCTATTCCACCCCCCCACCTTTTAACTATTCTTACTGTAACCTGATCTGGTGGTGCGTCTTTAAAACACAAAATCTAAGGTCTCTGAGCAAAGGACACTGCCCTTACACGGTAAGGAGAAGCTGCCCACACTGCACAGTGCCCCCTGCACATCCCACCTGAGGC
The DNA here is from genome assembly GCA_013400835.1 of Zapornia atra. Taxonomy (NCBI): domain Eukaryota; kingdom Metazoa; phylum Chordata; class Aves; order Gruiformes; family Rallidae; genus Zapornia; species Zapornia atra. Next base: position 79,845 of record VZTU01034596.1, read on the forward strand.
TGATGATGCTAGACGGAACCTTTACCTGGCAAGCGACTCATCTTTTCCATCCATAACAGCTACAAGGGCTGCTGCTTGCCTTTTTTTTTTCTTTAAGGAAAAAAAAGTAGTTCCTATAAAAGGAAAGAGGAAGCCAGAAATTTCTTAGCGTCTCAGTCCTGCCCCATGATGCTTCTTCCTGTCTGTGAATTTCCACCTACCCCTTCTGTGTATATAAGGCAGCACACGTGGGGTAGAACTGTTTAGTCGCTTGCCTCCACCCAAAGGATTAGTAGCCCTGGGGAGTGATGCTGTTTCTCCTTTCCTCTGCAGCTCGCGGGAGGTGAAGGAGCTCTGGCTGGACTCGCTCCTTGGGTAAGTACTCCCAGGACACAGTCTGTGGTATCGCAGTTGGAGTCAGTGGAGGGCTCCAGGTGCAGCTGGATGGAGATGTACAGAAATATAGACAGGGGAGAGGTGTGCTCAGTGCTAAGCGTAGCTCGTGGCCGGAGCTGAACGAGCTGCTTAGCCTTGTGTTTGCAGATTAACAGCAACCTCACCGCAGCTGTCACCACTTGCTCATTTTTTGCATGGATTAAAAACGGGAAGCTGCTTTTTGACTGTTTTAACCAAGAGGCAGAAAGAGCAGCAGGGCTGAGTGCCTTCCAGAGATGGGCTTTATGACTGACGTGTGTGGGATACCTTGCTGGTTCAGGAACATATTTAAAAATGCTAAACCGTGGCTTGCATGGGAAAGAGACAAGGGTGCTGTTTTACAAAGCTCTTCATCTGTCTGTTCCCTCTTCAACAAACAGGCAAGCAAAAGGATCGAAGGAAACTAGAGTGTCCAGAGCTCCCCCGATCAAACTCCTCATGAAAGTGTTAAGCAGCTGTAATATCGTGAGTGTCTTTATTGTTTCAGCTCTGACAACAGAGTGATTTTGAAAAGCTCTGATTTCTAACCCATAGCACTCAGTTACTCACACAGTGTCTTTGTTTTCTTGCCTAGTCAAAGACACTAAATGCTGGGAACATGGAGAGTCTGATTGAGTGCCAGTTGGAGGTAAGCAGCTGCTGCGTTTCCCCCCCCCTCACCCCGATCCTTTTTGGGTACTGATGTGAGATATCCTAGCAAAGTGTGGGTGGCCCCTGTAAGAGCTGCCTGCTGCCTACCATTGCCCTCAAGCGGGCAGAGCCCTTTGAAGGCAACTCTGTGCAGCACCGTGCAGAAGGAGCTGGGCATCGCTGTGAGCAGCCAGTGCATTCCCTGGGCTCCCGGGGAGATTCGCTCCTCATCTGTCAAGCTCCGAGGCCATCAAGGCTCCCCAGAGAAGTTTGGGAGGAAAGATTCAGTGCCAGGGGAAGACACAGAAGGGCAGGCTGTGTCCAGCTGTGGCTTCTCTGGATCAAAAGAGCAGCCTGAAAGAGTATGCGGTTGTGACCTGCTGGGCAGGTCTGAGGTGTCCAGCTGCAGGGTTTACCACAAACCCCTCTACTGGGCAGCGAGGCAGTGTCACTCGTAGGCTGAGGCACCTCTGCAGCAAGTATTGGGTTTGCTCTGGGTATTCCCCAGAGCCTCCCACAGATTCTGAGGAGCTGCAACAACTCATGGGTGGCCCGTGCTGCTGGCGGCAGCTCTAACTCCAACATGCTTCTTGCAGGCTAATGCCAAGAAATGCCCCCCGCTGGTCCCAGCAGATATTGAAGATGGACTTTGCCACCCAACTGGTGAGTTTTAAAAACAAACTGAGGAACTGCCTTCTTATATAATGCTTGCAATCTGAGACTTCTGCAAAACCACCCGAAACTGCCCATTTCACCTCCCTGAGAGCAATCCACAGCCCTCAGCCCCAGCCAGGACATGGCTTAACCCTTGAACTGCCACTTGCTTGCAAATGACCTCTTTCCCTTGCACAGAGTGTCAGAGGTGACAGCGCTGAGAGCGAGAGGTCTTGTATCCTTGTTCCCTGGCAGTGATGGGATGTAATTGTGCTCCTTTCTCACTTGAGCATCACCACTGAGGTGTGGCACTGCAAGCGAGTACCGCTACCAGCAGTTGCATGGCAGAGCAGTAGAAGGCAGGTCCTTTATAGAAGATCTGTAGACAGCAACTCCTTTAGGAAGCTTTCCAGTAAAAAGATCCTTCTCTCAGTGTTTCTGAAGGGTAAAAAAGTGCCACACCTCATCCCAATACAACTATCATCTCCAAATTCCTAGCATGCCCTCCCCTTTAAGATGTAGATGCAAATCCCATGTTAAGAGATTTCTGACTCTGAAGCCAAGACAACCCTACTGTGATGCTCCCATCCTCTGGAGCAAGCATCACCTTCCACTGGCTGGCTGGGGGAGCAAGCAGTAGCTCTGTCAGGACTACTATCATTAGAGCTGGCTCCCAAGCTGACAGAGCTGGAGCTGTATGTTTCCATTTCAGCCCAGGGAAGAGGCTGGAAAGCAGGAGCCCCTAGTTCCTTTCTTGCTGTAAGGCTGGGGTGCAGTCAGATCGCGTAGTGAAAATGGTTATCACTGCCAGCTGCCTGCATGACATATCTGCCTTCTCACAGAAACTGATGTGGTATCAAAAATCTCTATAAACGCTGTAATTTCTATGCCTTGGATGTTCCCACTCTTTAACAGTGACTAGAACTTAAAAATAAACCCCCAAAACAGGAAAGGTGGTGTCCTTAGAGGGGTAGTCATGGTTTTACAGTTTAGGCAGTTGTTTCCTTAGCAACCTCTTGTTGTCTTTCAGTTTCCCTCTACTCAGTTAGTGCCATGTCAAGATGCATGCCCGCTCTGCACACAGACGAACGGCCGCATGGCGCGCTCTGTTCCTTGGGGTGGGGCTTTTTAAAATCGGTTTTTTGCTTTGCTTTTGCTTGCAGCAGATGGAACAAAGAAAAGAAAGAAGGTGCTGTCGCAGTCATTCACTCTGAGACGAAGCTCTACCAATGGGAATTCCCCAGGGCAGCTGGACTCAGGTGCCAAAATTGCTCTGTTTGGCCAGCCTCTGGCAATTATCTGTGGGGAAGATGACACACTGCCCCAACCAGTCCAGGTAAGCAAGCCTTGCAATTCAGACTTTACGCCTCTGGCTTTCCCAGTACTTGTGCTGCAGCACCCAGGAGATGTGTAATTTTGGTGTTTCCCCTCCACACACACTTTTGATAAGCTCAGGGTCCATCCCACCTGTAGAAAGGGTCAGGTTTTTGGGTTTTGTCCAGCCTACAAAACTTTCACTGGAAGTAACTTTGAGTAGAGACAGCTCAGGCCCAGGAATAGGAGAAAGATCTGCTCCTTAGTGTAAACTTCTGTGATGCTACAGAAGTCATTTATGCAAATCTTTCAACGGCATAAACTTCCGAAGATTTCTACATTTCCCTGAAAAAGGTGTTCAGCTATGGACTGACAAATACCTAAATGTTATCTTCTAGATAAAAACTGTCTTGTGATGGTTGTCCCACTGCCTAGGCTTTTCCAATAGACTTCTTTTGCAATATTTGCCTGGCTTGGGAAGGAGGAGGTATGACCCAAACCTTAAGCCATCTTTTGTTTCCTGCTGGAAGGAAGCAGGGATGACTCTGCTGAAGTTAGTGGAATCACCAGTTCAAAAAGAGGGAGGGTGGCAGGAAAACCAGGTTATTGCTCATGTAATCTACTTGGAGCAAGAACTAGATACTGACATAATCAGAGCACCTCCAGACAGCTTTTCTTCTGTTTCTAAAGAAATATTCACTTGCTAAATGACCTTTCTTGCACCAAATAACCATTCTCCCATTCCTGTCTCTTTTTTTCCCTGTAGGATCTCCTAGCTATACTGTATATGAAAGGACCTTCCACTGAAGGGATATTCAGAAAAGCTGCCAATGAGAAAGCACGGAAGGAGTTGAAAGAGGATCTGAACAAAGGCGGGAGTGTTGATTTGAAAAGCAAATCTGTGCACCTGCTGGCAGTGGTCTTGAAGGTGAGCTCCTCTGACCTGCAGAGGTGGGGTAACATCACTAATCTGAAGTAGCCTGCTTCAGTGCCCAGAGCTGACCTAGGTGGGAATCCAAGCTAAAGCCACAGTAAAGCCAAGGTTAAATATTTCAGGCTCAGGAAAGTTTGGCAATATCCTTTTCCACCTGATTTTCAGTCCCGCCTGTTGTGCCACTGACTTCCTGCATGCCCAGAGGAAACTCCCTTTGTTCTCCTCCTCTGCATCCTCCCCAGAGAGGAATACTGGAATTTATGGGTGAATGAGAAGCAGCTAAGAGCTGGGCCCTGTTAATACCCCAATGCAAGGGTACTCAGCATGTTCTTGTGGACCCCACTGCTCTACTGGTGTGATGGTCAGGTAGCTCAAGCCAGCTAGTAAGCCCATGTCACAGTGGTCCTCCCTCTGTGCTCAAGGGTAGTGTCCAAAGCCTCATGTGAATCTCTTGGCCTTGCAGGACTTCCTCCGAAATATTCCCTCCAAGCTCCTGTCGGCCGACCTCTATGAGAACTGGATGCAAGCTCTGGAGAAGCCAAGCAAGGAGGAAAAAATTGAAGAATTGAAAGAGTAAGTTTTGCAACCAGGATCTTCTGTGGTCAGCCCCAATGTGATGGTAGAGGCCAGTGACATTTCCCCAAATTGAGTCTCACTTAGAAGCCTGTCACTTCTATCAGCCTGCTCTCGCTCCAGGGGCTTTGGTTAGGGGGCTCTAGATCAGCCCTTCCTGTAGGGATCTGAGATTGCCCTGCAAAACCACTTGCATAGGAGAAGGAGAGAGGCTGCTGTGCCTCAGCCAACGTAGTCGCTGTGCTGTGGGACAGGCACTGACAAGGAGCTTCACATCCACTGGTGTGGGTGTCAGGCACGTGGAGACCACGGCCGTGCCCGGCTCTGTAGAAAGAGCAGCCGTGGAGGCTGGCTGGGAGTGCTCTGGAGCTGCCCAGCACAGCCACAGGCTTTCACGTGCCTTTGGGAAGCCTCCAGTGACATCTCCTGATGCCATCTCCCCTACTCAAGGACATGGGCTGCTCTAATGCTCGCCTCCCAGTCCAGCCCTTGTCATTCAAGACCTCATCACTAACCCCACGCTCAGCTGCTGCTGGGGGTTTCTGACTGGCACTTGTGCTGCGCAGGGGAGACAGCCCACGCGTGCCGCCTCCTGGAGGAAGCGTCTCCTGGCTGAGTGCCGCTGAGCCTCACTCAGATGAAACAGCTGCAGCCACCGCTCTGTGGATTAACCTCCCCTTGTGCTTGTGTTTGTGTTTGTGCAGGGTGGCTGACAGCCTGCCCAGACCAAACCTCCTCCTGCTCAAGCACTTGCTGTCTCTGCTCCACCACATCAGCCAAAATGCCGAGACCAACAGGATGGACTCCAGTAACCTGGCCATTTGTGTTGGCCCAAACATGCTGAGCCCTGAGACGGACAACACGCTCCCGCTGGAAGTGCAGAAGGAGATGAATGACAAGGTGCGTTGAGCTCAACAAGCAGCCACCCACTTCGGGGCAGCTCAGAGGCATCCGTAGGGATCCCACTGCCATTGCAAAAGCTGAACAAAACAGCACCCGTGGTCATCAGGGCTGTCCCTCAACTCAGGTGCCCACAACCTGACGGGCAAGGCTGCCCCTCGTCTTGCTCCCTCGGAGGAAAAGAAGCAGTTGCCCCACAGTCCCTCACACCATACCACAGCTCCTGAATTCTTTGTGCACAGAGAGCAAGGGGCACATGGTGGGCATGGCCAGCCATGCCCCTCGGCACGGTGAGGCCGAATCTGTGGCTGATGGCGTTTGGGTTGTATCAGGGCATGTTAGTCTGCAGCATGTTAGTCTGTGGCATCTGGTCTCATTATCCAGAGTGGACTCACCCTCTGGCCTTAAGAAGGGTTGTACCAGATGATCCCTGAGGTCTCATTCAAACCGGTATTCTATGACTCTATGATTCTGGCAGGAGGCACCCTGCTCTGTGCTGCCTTTCATTCAAAGACAGCAGGAAGGAACAGGAAGGATACTTTCATATGTTTCCAGCCCTTTCGACTCATATAAAATTTTTCCTGTGTGCAGGTGACAGTGTTGGTGGAGTTCCTCATAAACAACTGCTCAGAAATATTTGGGGAGAACATCGTCTTGCCTGTCTGTGCCTCAGCTGAGGAGTCCCCAGAGCACACAGACAGCTCCACAGGTATGAGAATAGACTGGGGATGCACAGATGGGGGCTGCTGGACCAAATTCCTTAACTTGATATGGGAATACATCTGTGGAAACACAGAGAGTGGCAGAGGGTTCAAGACACTGTTGCCCCACTCTACTACAGGAGCTCTTTCAATGTAGTTCCCTTTTACTCAGATGGTGAGTGAAAACTAACAGGTGTTTTCTCCCCACAGAACACCTATGTGCTGCTCAGCACAATGACTCGGCCTATGACAGCCCAGATCCTGAAGCTGAAGGCAGCCCCTGTACCTCTCAGATGGAGCAGCCCAAAGTGAGGAGCACTAGTGTGAGCAGAAGATATCCAGCATGTGTCTCTGCCCCTTCGCTGACAAATTTTGGAAATGACATCAGCACAATGGACAGGAGGTACTCAGAGCCAGACCTGTCCTTCCAGAACTGCCTTGAAGTCAGGATAAGAAAACAGAAGCTAAACAAAAGTGAGGACAATTTTCCTGTTCGGGAGAGACAGCTAGGTCTGGAGGCACTGGAGAAACATCCTGCAATCTTACCTTCACAATTATCAACGGACTCTCTACCCAAAACATCCTCCAGTTGCTCCCTGGAGAGCTCTGATGGCTCAGTCTTCACCAGCTCCCCAGTAGTTTCGCCCACTAGTCCCAAAAAGACCTTTTTAAATAGGCCCCAGTCCTTTTCTACCAAGGCCACCGAAGACTGCAGTGTGCCTGTCTCTCTGATCAAAAAGCATTCCTTGTCCTTCTCTTTTACAAACCGCAGGAAAAGACTAACAAAAACCCAGAGCTGGGGGCCTGGAAGAAACTTGGCTTTTCAGGGAGACAGTTTCAAAAAGAAAGAAGATCAGTTCTCCTGCAGAGTTGTCCAGGAGGACAGCCCTGATGATGACAAGCCATTGCCTGCGGTGTATCAGCAAAGACCCCGCTTCAGGTCAGCTGATGAAGTGTTCAGAGAGGTAGACCAGAGGAATCCTGGAAGCCCACCCTCCTACGAAGAGGCTACTAAAAACTGCCTGGTCACTGAAGTTTCCTCCCACAATCTCACAGTTCAAACTATGAGATTAAAGGTGTCAAACCACAATGCTTTGCCGCCTCGTCCATGCAGCAGCTGTGCACAGGACACAGCACATACGGCTCCACGGGATCTACCCGCTGGCAGAGTTTCTGCAGTGAAGGATTCTGACCTGGAAACCGAAAGCCTCAGCATCACAGTGGGAATAAACTCCCGTGTGAGTTTACCCGTCACCCCGGGAGTCTTCCGACTGAGAACCATGTCTGAGTCCTGTCAAAGGAACAAACTGGAGTACCTGGCTCGGAGGTGCAGCCAGCCAGTGTTTGAGCTAGACCAGATCCAGCATGCTAAGGAATCCTATGTTTAAAAAGCCTATCCCTCCTTTTCACACTGTACAATGTAAATATTGTAAAAAGTAGATGTCTTCCTCATCCTTTGTAAGATTTTACTTTCAAGAGACCAGGACTAAGCCTCATGAACATTTTTTTACCTTGAGGCCCCCCTGAAGTGTCTGTCACCTTGATATGTCTCATTCTTTCACCAGAAGAGGTGGTGGTAGGGAAGATCTGTGTGTTACTATGTAAAATTATAAGTGCATATACTGCACATAACCCATTGTGTGGGAAGCCTAGTTAGTAGTTGTTGAACAGTGTTGTGTTTATGTCCCTGAAAGGACAATTAAAAGGTTGGCAGGGTCAAACCTTGTCCCGCCTTCCTTTTATTTTCTGTATGCTCAGAGTCTCCATGCCAATTTTTTCATGTGTATGACAGGCTGATGCAATGCTTTCCTGATTTTCTGCATTAAGAAGTGAGCTGGAAGTTACTCCAAGTGAAGAAGAGATGTTCTATCATCAAGGCCATTTCATAACCCTCTGTATCTGGTGCCATTCCCTCTTCCTGCTTGGTGGTGATGAGAATGATCTGACCACAGACCAGCATTAGTGTTGTATACTGAGCCTGGGTTTAGAGCCACTGAAGCCCCACTGAAGGTCATTATGGGAGTATATTAAGTAAACCTCACGTGGCCTGAGGTGCTTTTAGTCTAAATAAACTGGACAGGCTAAGCAGAAAGAGTATCTTCATGTTTGCTTTTATGAGGGGAACCCCCTCACCCCTACCCAAACAACAAAACCCCGTAAGGAAACATTATAGATCCCAGCTTTAAACAGTTAAAGCTGCAGCTCATTGGCAAAAAAGAAAAAAAAAAAAAGGAAGAAAAAGAAGAAAATACCAGGTGGTGTCCCTATAACCTTGTGAACGTGACTGGAAGTGCAATGTCTTTTTACATGTAGGAACTTGTTTTGGTTAGCACTTACCTCCCCTTCCATGGCTCAGCACAGCCTTGAACCGGGAGCGGGGAGACTTTTGTTTTTCTCCTGTATAACTTCACTACAATAAAACATTTTTCTGCATGAATGCTAAACTGTCCATTGTTTGTCTTTAACACATCCAGGCCCTACATGTACTGTGCCTACTTTTATACCCTTCCAGAACTCCAGCAGGTCTGCTTGAATGACATGGGATATCTAAGTTGTGGGAAGGAAAGTAGCTGACCAGCGCTACCACAACTATTCTTGTGAGAGGCTTCAGGCTAGATTTTGGAAAGAAAGCAACGGGTAAGGTGAAGGAGATGTAGCAAAGAGTGGCCCAGCCCCTCTCACCTTGCATTTCTTCAAGTCCAGGAAACACCATGATTGAACAAAATATGAATGTAAACATACCCCAAAAGCAATTTACTCCCTCAGTGACAGATAATTTTTGCCTTCCTCCATCTCTTAAGACTTGCCTGATCATTCAGCATTATTTTCACACCCCTTCACACAGGGCATTTCTTTTCTGTATAAGCAATTAAGACTCCTTAGAAGACTAGAATGACACGGAAAGCAGAGAGTGTTGATTTAGCACTGGCTTACCTGCCTTCAGCTCAGAAAACAGCTTTATTGTACTACCAACCCTGCTGCTCTCAAGTATCCAGGCCAACTATTCTGACCTCCAAGGTTAAGTCCCTGAAACTGCTATATCAAAGAAGTGCCGCGTCTAAGTGCCTCTGCCAGAGCTGTCTTTGGCTCCTCAGCCAGAAAGATCAAACACCCATTTACAGCTGGGTCAGCTGGAGCTGGATTTGGCACAAGAGCTGAATGATGACAGCAAGCTTCCTATTCTCCACAGGTTACTCCCTCCCTCATCAGCATTGCATTGCTTGCTTCACACATCCAATTTTCTAATTAAATGTCATGAAAGCATTCTAAACATAGATGGCATGTAGGACTGAAAAAGGGACAAAAGCTATACTAAAGCAGAAGATCCCAGCCATTGCTTTGTAAGGCAATGCTGGAATTAGGGCTGTTGGTGCAGCCTGAACCCAGTTCCCCATCTTTGCATCCTGCTGTTGTTTTCAATCTCGTGGTGTGCTCTGCTCTTCCCCACAGGACGCACCTGCTCTGGGGAGGAACCAAACTTGTACACAGCAAAGGAGAAAGTTTTAATTCTGGACTCCCCCAGCACGGCTAGCCTAGGAGGGCACCCAGGCTTTTGGACGTATGGCTGTGTCTGAATTTCTAGGATCTGAAAGAGCCAGCAGAAGAACAAAGAAGTTTCTCATGGAGGAACATGTTCTCCTTCTTTCCTTCCCCGTGTTATGCACCGGGTAGTTGCAAACTCCTGTTCTCTGCCACTTGAAGTAAGACAGCAACTTACAGTGAGAGCAGGTTCCAATCGCCTTTATGAGACGTTAGTGAAGACCAAGAGAAACACCAAGCCTGCAGGTTTACAAACATTCAGACTGGCACTCAGGTGCACACTGCAGGCATAGTCACTTACATTCAGTTGTCTGCATACAAGCATTTATGTGAGCCTGTGTCTGACCTTCTGCATTCAAGTGTCTCCCTGGGTCCCTGGGACTGAGTGGAGCGCAGGTTGGACACAGCTGCCTGAAGTAGGTGTCTGTAGGCATTTGCGTATTTTAGGGCACCGTGAGGAATTTCTAAGGCATCAAAAGCAGATGCAGGTCTAGATGTTTAGGCAGCTGAATCTTTCCCTAAAATCTTTGCTGATGTGATGGGAGCTTAGACTCCTACCTCACACATAGATGCCACATTCAGATGCCTTGAATGGGGCTGACACTTTTACTGACAGCACAGAAACAGCAAAATGGGGGATTTTAGGCTTCTTCAAAGCTTCCAAAGGAAGCATTCTTCAGCAGGTATGGGCCTTCCTGCTTCCCTTCCTCCAGAGCTTGGGTTCTTCTCCTCCATCCCACCATAGACAACCTTGTCTCAGACTTTCCTCTTCTCCACTCCTGACTCCTCATTTCTTCTGCCTCCCCATTCCCAGCTTGCATTCCTCACCTAATCCAGTTATTTATCTTTTTATTGAATTAAACTCAATCTATCCTCCTGGACATGCTGTCAGACTCCCAATTTAATTTCTGTCCTCTCCATCCCCAGACCCACTTCTCTCAGTCAGCCAGGTTCAGTTTTCCTCTTCCAACTCTTCCACATTTTCTCTCATATCTGCACTGGTTGTTATTGCAATAAAACTCACCAGAACTCATCCAGTCCCAGTCCCACCCACATGCACCCCTTGTTTCAGACTCTGTATATGCAGGGGATTGGAATAAGAGAAGGAAATATCTCTACAAGCTACAGGAGAAAATATGCAATTCATCAAGTCCAGTCATGACCTTGATTAACAGCTGTAACCACGGATGAAACTTCCATTGAGGGAGGTTCTTGACTTGATGGGAGTTCAACAAGGTGTCTGTACATTTCATATTGTGGGGAATTATGGGCTGTCAGCTACTTTGGAAGGAGATTTGGAGCTAGACTAAGGTAAAATAACAAATCAAATTAAGCCATGGTTTAGTTAGTAATATAGGTGGTAGGGGAATGGTTGGACCAGATGACCTTGGAGGTCTTTTCAAACCTTGATGATTCTATGATCTCTGAGAAAAGGCATTGTCAGTATGTTGATTTTTGCTGCCTCTGTGGCCAAAGTCTTGGTGAAGAAGCTTTCTCACCTGTCTGACCTCCTCTCAAAGCTGACACCTGAAGGGCATCTTTTACTGAGAACTGTGAAAATTGAAAGGATCACAAAGCCTTCACACCTCAGCAAGAACAACTGCCAGCCAGTTAACAATGATAAGAAAGAGAACTGTGGACATCTTCTATACTATCTGCCAGAACATAGGGCAGGAAAGCTCTTCACTGGAGTAGTCACAGAACAGAACACAAAAGCTGGTCTGCATAAGATGTTTTTTGCCTCCTGTGATTGCTGTCTGTATATCCCAGGCACAAGGTGCAATGCTGAAATTGCTGGTACCAACCCGTGGCAAAATATGAACAGAAGGAATTCCATCAACTTTATGCTAACCAGTCACTTGGAGTGTTACAGCCCAGTCTTTGTATTTGGCATTTATTTCTTTACAGTGTGGAGACTTGGCTCAACAATTCTGACACCTAAAATAAAGCCAAGAACTTGGGAAATTTGTTCTTCAGCCTTTTGGTCAGAAATAGTTCTCTATATTTTCCTGTAGCACTAAAGCCAAAGTGGATGGCTTCAGGATTCCTGCTTGGACTATTTATACTTTAATGTTAAAAAGCTAATACTAGTGTTAAAACCTAATGATAAAATTACTGCTTCCTAAGTGGGTTACATACTGTAGGGGTTCCACACAAACCATATTTACCATAATGTTATGTCTTGTAATACTGCTATCAAATGTGTCAAACTACAACAGGAAAAAGTGTCATAGCAGACAGAAATCCCATCTGTGTTGTTTTTAGTCTGGGAATGGGAGTTCTTATTTCTCTACTGCCCATTGTGGTTTTGGAGCTGATTCTTTGCAGGAGAGCAGGTGGTTTACTGCAGTTCCACACCAGCACTGCTTATCCTTGGCCTGACTCATTCCTCACCCATACGATGCAAGTGACAGTTTCACCTTCCCATCACACCCAGGTAGTCTCCTGACCCAGAAAACAAAATTATCAGCCCTAGTGAAGCCAAGAGATTACAGGATTTGGCTCTCACAAATATAGGTAGTCACCCCAGGATCCTGAATGACAGCCTATGGTAAAGAGAAGAGATCTCAAGTTAAGAAACCACAGATTTCCAGTGCCTCTTTTCAAGGACCTCCAAGCTCAAGGGTTCCCTATTTTATCCTCCTGCCACCTGAATGTGTTCAGAAACACTTCCTCCCTCGTGATTCCTGCAAAGGGAACTGCTTCATAAAATAGGCCGAGAAAATTCCCCCGTGGCTCATTGCCAAAAGCTCTGTAACAGTATTATCTTTCTTCTTTCCAATCCATTCATTTATTCCATCTCTCATGAAATGAGGATGTTTTCAGGTGTCATTCATGCAGCCCTACATTTCAGTTCAATATAAATCATGCCGTCGATAACCTGTGCAGGAGCCATTTCACCTGCCTACCAAGACATGTTCACGACAGCGGGCCTGCTTAGCCATTGCTCTGCAGACTCAGGGGGCACCGAGAGCTCCACGGAGCGGGTCTGAAAACCTCTTTTCTTGGTACACATTCCTTCTGCATGGCAGAATATGCCCGTCTCAGGTGGAGAGCAGCCCAGAAACTCGTTCACCATGTTGACTTGGAAACTCAGCTACGACATTAACCAAGTTCATTTTGAAGTTGGCTTAGCTGGCTGTCCGACCCAGCGAGCACTTCATCTCTGTAACTGATCGGGTCTAGTTGCAAAATTCAGGTGATTAAACCACGCTGCTCTCATGTGTTTCTACGAGGGCAGTTTCTGACTACAGGAAAAGGAAAACCACCTTGCTCACATTTTCTCTGAATTCTGTAGCAGCCAGTCCTTATCGCGTGTGTCATCAGAACAGAGCGAAAGCTTCAGGGGAACTTCTGAAGGCTAAAAGTTGAGAAGAGGAAGCAACTTTTAAAACAAATAAAATTTGTTATTGTCAAATTTTTTGACAATAAAACAGAGAAAGAATCTATGGGAAAGGGCAGCCACTGTTGGAGAAGTGATACAATCCTTACATGGATAGCTGTCTCTCCTGTACATTGCTAAATGCAAGTCTCCATGGTTCTTGGGTGCACAACTATTTTTTATGCCTCCCTGTTACTCAGAAATGCTAATGGTCTGGTCTTTTTTCATTCCTCTACAGAACGTATCACTTTTTCTCTTTCAAACCAGTCTTTTCCATTTGCTGTGATAAACATACCATTTTAAATCTCACTTTTGAGCGAGGGCCACTCCAAATTCTTCATGTCCTTCTACAAGGGGCGAGGAAACCACAGATTATTTTCTGTTTCTTTTCTGTTCAGAAATCCCAAACACCGTTTGACATCGTTGAGCTCTGCTTCCTCTGCTGGGCAACATTACAAAAAGGTTTCTCTGAAGGGTTTCACACTTTCGAAATAAAACATGCTCTTTAGCAAACCAGCTATTTATAGAACTGATCCAACGGTTGTTTCAAACTCTTCCTTGTTACGACCCAGGAACCTCTCATCAACTTCCTTGGCAGTTGCTACAGTTCAAATTCAAACCTTGCACCTTCACTCTCACACAGGCCAAACTGAAAATTAAAAAACCTGCATTCTTAAAACATTAATGATAAATATTAGAGATTTGTCTGCTTTTCCACCTGCTTGCTGCACAGTCTTGGGCCATGCAACTCAATCCCATCATATACAGGGCATAGCCCTCTCTACTTCCTCTGTGTACAGGGAAAGGTTTTCGCTCTCACCTTTCCCCCCACTCCTCCAGACGTGAATTCTGTCCCTCTACCATAAAGCTATGGCCTCACACAGCAGGGGCAGCTGGACAGCATTGCCTGCAGTTCACCAACCAGTTCTCTTTAGCACGAGGTCATAAGGTGAGAAAGTAACCACAGGATTATTCAAGAACATTGCAGAGCACGGTACTCTGTGGAGCACATAACATCACACAAAACAATATATAGATGCACACACAGAGCTACAGACACCAAAAGGCAGAGCAGTCACTAGCTCTCCATAGGTGATCAGGGAGGATGGTCTTGAGATAGAGACTGAAGACTTGTAGTTAGGTTATTCAACATCAGGGTCTGCTTTTTCCATATGCCTTCTGCCTGTGCAGTTCTTGAACCGGACAGTTTAACTCTGATAAAGTGCAGATGATACCGCTCTGCCTTCCAGGGATATGATAAAAGGCAGTTTGTTTCATGATGGACAAACACCAAGGCTACAGCAAAGGGGCAACAGAAGCAGATGAGTCTTGCTTCTTACTCAGCGAGTTTAGTGCAGTTGAACATGATAACTCTTGATACAGGGAGATGGAAAGTAAGGCAAAACTTCCTGGGCCCAGGAAGACAACTGAGAGACCTTTGTTCATGTCTCTCAAGGGAGAGGTGCATAGGGGCTGGAGAGGGAGTAACAGCTTAAATAGGAAGGTCACCAACAATTGATTTTCCAATTAGCAGTTTAATGAATGATAGTTTAAGCGTGTACTGCTCCAACCTCTAAGGTGCTTTCTTACACCTCCAGAATTCTTTCCAGTCACTGGCTCTTAAGTCAGAGCAGGCTCATCATGCTGTAAAATGAAGCTTGTGGGGGATATGGGGGTAAGGGAATCTAGGGAAAACTGTGCTGAGAGTAAGATGAGAAGTGGTATTGGAAAGCAGGATTGATAATTTTGGCTTGAAATCATGAATAATAAAATCTGTTTTGTGACTAGTGACGGAGAAATGAAAACTTTCAGAACTAGAGTTTCCTAGTCTTGCCCAACCCCGTGAACTCAGGACTGGTATCTAAGAGGAGGCTGTGCTGCCAAAGAGAAAAGGAAGTTTAATGATTTTGGCTTGAAGATATGAGTGATAGGATCTGTATTTTTTTCTTTTCACCATTAACATATCAAGATTAACAACTCTACTTAGAAAGATATTGATTTCACCACAAGGACTCAAGTTTAGCTCAGGTATTTATTTATTTATTTTCCCTTCTGTCTCTCATCTGTCAAAACTCTCAGGCTGGCACATGTTTTTAAAAACTAAGTGTCTTGCTATTCAGACCAGGCCTGTATGTAGGCAATGCCCATGTCATGGATGCACTGAACCTAGGGCCTATGAACAGCAGCAAGGACACCAGCAGCCAAGGTCTGGCAGACACCAGTGATACTGGTGCAGCCTTGCTGATCCGCTTTGATGATATCACTGTAGCAGTCAAAAGGAGGTTTCAGGGCACTTCTATTAATTGTTCTCCAACAGCATTGGGGCATATAGCACATATGCACCTCATATGGGCTCTGCAAATCTTTCATCTTGGCGGTCCCACTGATGGCTCTCCATGCTTGTACTGTGGTGGGCGTAATTCTGTCAGGCATCTCGGGGCACTGATTAGCAGCAGCATGATGCTTTCTGGGATCTGCAAGGCTACCCCAAGCACCTCCATCCCTGGAGATTTTAAAAACCTGCAGGAGAAGGCCCTGACCACTCTGATTTATCTTATAATTTGGCCCTGCTTAGGCAAGGGGGTCACACTAGAGACCTCCAGAGTCCCTTTAAATCTAGACTGGTCTGTGGTTTTGTGACAGCTACTCAAAGGCAATAGCATTTTGGCCTGAAGTAGAGTTACTCCCAAGAGTGGGAGCCCCATCCCTTTACCTGCACGTGTAGAGGGGTAAAAGCTTAAAATCTATCTCAGGACAACAGACAACCAAATCTAATCCAAATTCAGGTAATTACACAGCATTACACCAGGGAAGCATTCTTGTCATTTTAAAAACAACCATGTCTCTCTCCAGACAGAAGGCAATACTCTGAGAAGGCAATATGCCCCTCCATGTCCTTCCCCGATAATTAAGCATCCTCTGTATCCAAAATGGCTCCATAGACATCCTTTCTTAATTATGTGATGTTGCAGAAAGTTAAGTGGAAACTGGACACAGAGAGTCTGCTTGATATCACGTTATTCAGTGCACTGTGACAGAAGGTCTCCCAAGCTAGTGATGTCCAAGGAAGGGCCCCAGGAAAGCCCAGCCTCAGCACTGTAGACCCCTTATACTGTATTTCAAGATGCTCAAGATTCAGTAGTTACCGAATGCATCCCACATGCTGGAAGAAATAGAGGATGCATATATTTTGTTACTAGATGCTGACACCTTCACACTTGCTTTGCTGTGAACAAACTCATTTCCCATCCAGAAAGCCAAGGAGTATTCCGTAAAGCATGGTACAATGCCAGTAAATTCTCATTAAAATAAATAAAAATAAAATAAGTCTGTTTGTGGCTCCAAGGCATTTTAACAGACCCACAGCAAACCTGGAAGGAGATAAAATCCTTGCTCTGTATCTTTTAAATCATTTGAAGACATTCCTTAGCTGCTGTACAGAAGATGGACTGATTCATTCCTTGCTAAGCAGACCTTCTTCCCAGGAAGTATCTCCTGCCCTGAGATCTGCGCAGGTCCCAGGCATTCCTCCAAGGAAACAGACATGATGACTGAGATCGAGGGTGTGGCTATGGGTACTAATGGCAGCCAAGCCATCTGATTACAGTCAGTGTGGTTTTGGCTCCTGCTGTGATCAGTTTAGTGATGGCACGAAATGTTCCAGAGCTCAGGGGGTATTTTTAGAAGAAGAAGAATAAAACACAAAAGTAAACCCAAAAAGGGGGCAAAGAAGAACAGCTGAGGTTTTTTTCTAGGCATGGCTTTGTCACTTACAAAGCTCTGTCAACCCTCAAAGCCAGAGACCTTTGCCTCTCCCACAGAGTACTTGCAAGGCTTTTGCTCTGAACTGGTAACTTAGGAGAGGTAACTTACGTAGGAGAGTTGCTGCCATTCAGTCAGTGCACATACTAGGTACAAGAGAAATTCACCCAGTAGGTGAGACAGCAGGCTGGGGCCAGCTTTGCAGCATGAACCTGCAGTGCAACACCTTTGTCATCATGAGATTTGTGGGCAATGGGTATGTAACAGGCAGCTCCTCTGAAATCCTTGCTCAGGTGGTTCCTGGCCCTCTTGTCGCCTCTTCCTAACCTACCCAGTTTATTATAGCCAGATCTCTAGGGCAAGCACACTCAGTTCCTTACTGGACATGTACAGGCTGATGTTTCTGAAGGTTACACTGCAGCTGGTTTTCATGAAAACAGCCTGGAAATATCTACCCAGATTTCAAGTCCCCAGCCCAGAAGCAGAAATAGCTGCATAGCCAAACTCAATTTTTCAGGAAATGTGAATTGGGTCTCTGAAATCAAACAGTTCTACAGGGTCTGGTCAACTTTAAGGGCACAGTGCTCTGGCTTGGCTGGTCTGAGCTGCTCATTTGTTAACATTACTTGCCCAGACACAAGGAAATATTGCAGGACTGCTCTCCTCTCCCTCTCCAGTGACGCTTGCACTGTGGTCCTGCAGCCCCATATCCTCTTGTCCCACCACCCAGCTGGTAGCTGTGCAGTCAACACAACTCCCCTTCCTGCAGTGATGCTGCCAGCGGCCTGCTAATTAACAAACCATTCCATCCTCTCTTCCTCTGCTTCCTACACCTGGCCTTGCATTTTGGTAGGGGTTTTGTTCGTTCATTTGGGCTGGGTTTTGTTCACTTCTCTTCTCTTGCTTCTCCGGTGCCTTGCAGGCCTCCTGTGAAGCGCTCTCTGCTACTTGCAGTTCTGGCTACACAGGGCTGTCATGGAGCACAGAGTAATGTAACTGAGCTGAAATAAATAGCCTTTCACCTGTGAGTTACACTTGAACCAAAGATCTCAGCAACAAAGGACATGGCTTATTTCATATACTCAAGTCCTGCCAAAGTAATACAGGCTTCACAGCACTACCCACAGAAGTTTAAAAAAAAATTTAAAAAAAGCTGTGACAGTATCAGTAACCCTTAATTGCTGTTATGTTTTTCTTAATAGAAAATTTTGGCAGAACCCTTTAAAACGCCCTTGTGACCTGTGCCTGAAGGGCGTGCAGCTCCCTGCGGGCCGGGCCGGCACAGCGGCGGCACCTCACGCTCCTCTCTCTGCCTCCCAACACACGACACCTCTGCAGCATCCGAACCCCCTCCTTGTGTGGAAAAACACAGGAGGCCTCGGGAGCGCAGCTGTTTGGGCTGCCTTTCAGGAGCCACCAGCTCTCCACGAGCCAATTTTGGCATCCCCAGCGGCGCTGCAGGCCGGGGTCGGCCGCTGTCCCCGCAAGGGGGAACCTCTCGGCCCCACCGGCGGGGGCGGAAGGGCGGCTCACGCCCCGCGGTTAAACTCCCTTCGCTTCCTCGGCGCAGGGCGCACGCCTCGGCCGCGGTCAGCCCCGTGAGCTGTTGGAGTGATGCTTTGCTCTCAGCACCCCGCTGCCTGCGGGCTGGGCGCGCCCTCCCTAGACTCCCTGGGGCTCAGCTCCTGCCTGGCAGGGAAAGCGGCGTGAGAGCGCCCGCCCCGCGGCCCGCCCCCCTCGCGCGTTGCCCCGGAGACGGTTGCCGCGGCGCGGGCGGCCGCTATAGCTCAGCGAGGCCGGTACCCCCACCGAGCCGTCCGGCTGCTGCGGTCCCGACTCGCCGCGCCCCGGCCGGACCCCGCCATGCTGTCTACCCAGGACCTGGAGGTGGTGGTGGGACCCGTCGTCCCCTACAGCTACAGCAGCCGGCCCCGCGCCCTGTCCGCCCGCCCCAGGTACCGAGGGCCGCCGGGCGCCGCCGAGCCGTGAGTGCCGGTGTCCGGTACAGCCCCGCGGCCTGCGCGCCCCGAACGGGCACCGCTACCGCTGCCCCTCCCGTCCTTCCCTCCTTCTCCCTCACCCCAGCTCCCTCGCTGCCCTTCCCGGGAAAGGGGGAACTCGCACCTCTGGTCTTTCAGAGTCCTTCTGGCTCGTTGCGGGCTGGAGGTCTGTAACCACGGCTGCCTGTGCTTGACGTTGCAGAGAGAAGGAGCCCATTCGTTATGTCAACCTCATGTATGAACCGAGAGTGGTGCGCGGCAACACTTACGCCCTACAGCTCATTCCTGTGGTATGTTCGTTTCGTGGGGATTGCGCTTCAGCTGGGTGGAAAAGTAGTAAAGAAGAGGGGAAAGCTGTTCCTCTGTAGTAATTCTACGCACAGTTTGACCCCCCAGTTAAGCTAGCATGGAACTGCTTTCAGCTCTTCTTTAAAGCCCTTCGTTTCACATGAACTTCTGTAGCTCTGATATTTTGTCCCCATTAACTACCTGATATCCCCCCTCCCCGTTTCTTTAGTGTAATGAACCTGGGCACAGACCATCACTGCATAATGTGTTCCCATATGCAAGGTGTCAGCAGTGAGAACAGCAGCTCATGGGAAATTAAGCTCTTGGGGCAGACTTTGGCTTATCCTATGGAAGCAGAGCTAAATGGTCCAGCTCTGTGCAAAAGCTGCCTGTACAGAGGCAAAAGTATTTTATTTATCCTGATGTAGTAGTAAATGTTTTAGTGATACTTTATTTTCAAAAAATATTTCTACGTAGATAATTTGATCATACAAGAATGTAAAGCAGTCTGTATTTTTAAAAGCTGCGTTGTGGAAATTGTAGCCAGAAGATCAAGAGAGGTGATTCCCCCCATCTACTCTGCTCTGGTGAGACCCACCTGCAATACTGTGTCCAGCTTTGGTGCCTCAGTGCAAGAAGGTCATGGACCTCTCGGAGTGGGTCCAGAGGTGGGGGCCATGAAGCTGATCAGGGGGCTGGAGCACCTCTCCTATGAAGACAGGCTGAGAAAGTTTGGCTTGTTCAGCCTAAAGAAGGTTTAGGGAGACCTTATTGCAGGCTTCCAGTACCTGAAGGAGGCCTACAGGAAAGCTGGGGAGTGTCTGTTTGCAAGGGCCTGTACAGATAGGATGTTTTTAAACTAGAGCAAGATAGGTTTAAATTGGACATTAGGAAGAAAGTCTTCACTGTGAGGGTTGTGAAACACTGGAACAGGTTGCCCAGAGAGGTGGTGGAGGCCCCATCCCTGGAGGCATTCAGGGTCAGGCTCTATGAAGCTCTGAGCAACCTGATCTAGTTACAAGGTGTCCTGGCTCACTGCAGGGGGGTTGGACTAGATGACCTTTAAAGGTCCCTTCCAATGTAACACCATCTATGATTCTTTTCTATGATTCCATGAAATAACTCTGTGGTGTTCAGTAGCAGTTTCTTAGAATGAATTTCATGTGTGTTCTGTTTAGGAAGTTCAAAACTGATGTTCATTTCAATCCATTAACAGAATACCGAATTTAAAAGTTAGATTGAGTTTCTTCTGCTTCATCAGCAATAAAAAATCTGTAATTTTTATTTAGAAAACAAGTCCCCTGATACTATAAGTGAACTTAAGTCCATTTGGCCTTTTTAAAGCTTTACCTAGAAACTCTCACTCGTCAGGAAGAGCATGCCGCTTCAATAGATTTTATCTCACACATCAAAGTTCTGTATACAATATCCACTTCCACATAACAACTAATTGCTCTTAGTGTGAGCTGCCATTAGTATGTGCCTGTGGGCAGCTGGAATACCTTATTAGTTTCATGCTCTACAGTCTGTAAGGTAACAGAAAATTTCGGGTCAGGACCCAGAAAAGTGTTACCTGAAATACTAGATTTGTTGCATTAAAATCAAACCACAGCCTTTGTTTTTCTGCTGAGGTAAACTAGTGTCATTTTTGAGTACAAAGTGTATTCTGTTTTGGGGTGGTTTTTTCTTCTTCTTCACCCCTGCTCAGAGTACTCAACCCAATGCCCTTGAGATTCAAAGGCAGAGGGAAGCACGGAAAAGAGCACTGGCTAGAAAGCATGCAGAAGAGCAGATGCGACAGAGAACACCTGAGCCTGTGGAAGGCAGAGAGCACATTCATGTGCAGACAGGTAAAAGCTGATTTATTTTTTATTTGTAATTAATCTGTAAACAAAAACTTGATCTATACTTACTTGCTGAATTGATGATGACTGCATCATCAGGTAGGATCACAAAGGGTTAAGGTTAGAATCATAGAATTCTAGAATCATAGGTTCTCTAACCCTTTCCATTATAACCACTTATTTTTAGTTGTATTTAATAAGCTGGGCTAATCAGTGATATTTTACCAGAAGGTGTTTTTCAGTTTTCTGTGTACATTCTTGAACAGTAGTCAGGATATCTTAATTTTCTTTCCTTTTCAGTATCATCAGAGAAGTTTGTTACATGCTTAAAATTGGAGTTTTGTTTAAAGAAATCTTGCTTAAAAGTTCAGGCACATGTAAGAATAATACTCCTATCAAAAATTGGGGGGTGTGTGTCATACCCCAATTTAAAATAGGAAACTGCCCTGTTTGTGGGAAAGCAATTTTATTTGTAGGAAACCCAAAATTTGGCAGTAGGGTAAATCAAGAGATGAATGTAATGTATTGCTATCTCCTCTCTAAAACATTTCAGGTTAGACTGACTTACAAACTGGGAAACAAGCTGTGTTACATGCTAATCAGACATGGTCCTTGGTTTCTGAACGTTCCTTGTGTCCCAGCCTCGCTGAACCTCCTACAACACCTCCAATGCACACAGTAGCTTTTCCCCATTCAAACACTGTTGGATGCAGGAGCAGGCTATCTAATGTGGCAGTTTTGGTCTTGCAACCTTCCCACTGACTACTGCAGACAATTTTAAGTACTTCACAGAACTTATTTTTTGAGCCAGGCTGTTTATCTCTGCAGAAGGAGGTAGACAGTTAAAATTTGAATCAAGCACATGATGGTATAGATGTGTGGTTACCCCAGGGTCACTTCCAGTAGGGCCAGAAGTGGAATACAGTATTTTAAACCCAGCAGATAATGTTCTATTTTGCCATGTGCAGGGGAGAAAAATGTGTGTTTTCAATATGACTTGTTAATAGATAGGCAATCATCCCTTTTTGAAATTGTCTTATCCCATTGACTCTACCAAGTATTGTTCACTCTGCAAGGTGGCCTCTGACTTTTGAAATCTGCTGAGTGAAATGCCCTTTTAGGAATCGCTTCCAAGAAGCACACCTGAATTACAGAGAATGTAGCATGAAATATCATATAATATCATATGGAAACCATATGGAAGACATTTTATTGCACTCTTTGCATAGAATTCGCCCTGTAGAGTGAACAGTTGGGAGTTAAAATAATCCAACTTTCATCATTGTGGTTTTGTTTCTAGAACTGTATTTGGAAGAGATCAGTGACCGGATAATAGAGGTTGATATGGAGTGTCAAACAGATGCATTTTTGGACAGACCACCCACTCCGTTCTTCATACCAGCCAAAACAGGAAAAGATGTGGCCACACAAATAGAAGAAGGAGAGGTATGAAGTAAAGTCAGGTTCACAAGTGCTGTTGAAACATGTTCCCATTCAAAACACACCTCTGATGCATAACTGAGGCAGAAACAGAAAGGAACTTATTCTCACAGAGGTTAAGTGCAAAATTAAGGAACGTGCTTCTCCATGTGCACTTAGCTTTCAGCTAAGAACTAGAGTGCTGTTAAATGCTCTCCCTCATAGAAGGTGTCCAGCCAGAGAACAAGTTGAGAACGTGGAAACAGGGTCCAGGAGAGTGTTCTGCTTGTCTCAGTCAGTCCCTGCAGTGGCTGTGGAGGGTGTGTGGTGCCCACTCATCATGTGGCCCCCAGATGCATTCATGTTTCTTGCCTTAGCTGACACTGGTGCCCACCTGTACTTTTCAGCCCTGCCTTCAGCACAAGGGCTTTGATCATCCTCCTGTTCTGCTTGCCAATGTGTAAAGAGTGGTTGTGATCAAGGGTCAGTTATCTATCTCTAACTCCCATCCTCAGTTGTTTGACTTTGATATTGAAGTCAAGCCGATCGTGGAAGTGCTGATTGGGAAAACAGTTGAGCAAGCTTTGCTGGAAGTCATGGAGGAAGAAGAGCTGGCCCAACTCTGGGCACGTCAGCGTGCCTATACAGAGCTGCGTAACGCAGAGCTTGCTGAAGTACAGCGCCTGGAAGAGCAGGACAGGCGATACAGAGAGGAGAAGGTAGGACTTGCTAAGACCAAAACAGGCCTGTCTGAATGCCCACGAGGGGAGAAGAAACCATTTCCAGTACTGAAAGGGGATCTGTGGAATAAGCTGGTCATGCCCCAGAAGCACAAGTTTGATATTGTGAAAGCATTTTGATGCCATACAGCTGCATTCTGCCATTTGCTCTCATGCACCAGCACCACACTGCTGTTTTTAGTTGGAGCAGTTGTGCTTGCGAGCCCTGGTTTACTCGGATGTCTGATCAAGAAGCCAAACCCAACAGCATTTTCCTCTGTACCTGGTGCAGCTGTTACTCAAGCCTTTCCATTAAAAAAGCTGCTAAATGGAGTGCTTGAAAGTAAGAGAGACACCTTCTAGCTTTTCGCTCCCAATGTATGCACTACTATGCGTGTACACATACCTCTCAAGATCTCCAAGTATTATTCTATGCGTACCATCTAATAAATAGGAATAACCAGAAAAGGCAAGTCTGAATTATTCACTTTTCATCAGCCTTGCATAATTGGGTTTTTTTAATGTTTTCCTGGGCAAATTTGAGTTTAAATCTTTTCTTACATCAAACAGGATATGTTATTGGAAAGATGAAAAGTTCAGGAAATCCTGACCCAACTTCATCTCATTCCAAGGTCAATCATCAGCTTGATCTGCAATAATAAAGCAGAGCCATCATATCAGTGCATACTAAGGTGTCAGAGAAGGGTTTGATTTGGCCAGTTGCAAGGCCCTTATTTTACAGACTTGCACAAATCAGAAAAGGAGCATGTCTCACTCTAGTCCTTGTGGATTTTAGTACTCCACAGACTAAGTACAAAATTGTTTACAAGCACTCTTTCATGAGGACCTTTTGCAGAAGTTAGAGGCCACAAGTACCAGGGAGAGACCATAATTATCTCTACTTTTGATTATCTTGGCTATTTATGACTCTCACACTGTGACTGATCTTCAAAGTCTAGATCAAAGGAGTAACAGCTAAAGGCCAGAAAGGTTTACATGCAATACTGCCTTGACAGGAACGTCGCCATCGCCAGCACATGCAAATGCTACAGAAACAGAAGGAGACCACAGAGAAAATTGCAGCTCGGGCATTTGCTCAGCATTACTTGGCCGATCTTATTCCCTCTGTTTTCAACAATCTCCGTGAGAGTGGATATTTTTATGACCCTATAGAAAGAGGTTTGTTTTCATTATTTCTTTTAATAAGTGAACTGAGTAATATGAAGGTCAAAACAACCATAAAGCATAGCTTATTGTCCTACTATTTAGAATAATGTCATAAGACTTTATTCCTTTACATTTGTGGCTGAACAGATAGTTTCCAAACTCACATTTTTAACACAAATGTTATTGGTCATCTGTACAAGTAGCCAAGAATAAGGAAGAGCTGACAGTGTGACAAAGAGAATAATTGCTTTTGAACTGGAGAGAATGGGTGGTAGAACAAAGAGAGAGATCCAAGTTGAAGTAAATATGTTTTAACAGGACAGGCAAGGAAAGCTGTATGTCATTCTGAATCTGTTTTTAATGGTTGTCAGAGCAAGGGAGAAATCAGTCAATTGGAATTAGGCCCTGAAAGTAATTCTGGAACTGCCTATCTGTGACTGCCAAGCTTTTAGGATCAGCAGCATTTCATACGGGCTAGTTTGTTGCACCCCACTTCCCCAGGCCCCAGAGGGGTGCACAGAGGAGAGCTTGGCAGCGGTTACTCTGTCCAGAATGAGTCCCGGGCCAAAGGCAGACCCGGAGGGTGTTTTGCAAACAGGGCGGGCTTGGTGACCATGGCCTACAGAGAGCACGGTTTGAGAAGTACGTGGGTAAGCGAGAGCTCTTTAGTCACACAGAATAAATGCTTTCAGCAGACCAGAAGCCAGGCATCTTTGGAAAGCAAGGCAGGAAATGTTATTCTCCTGACATGTTCAGGGTATTTTCATCTCACTAGAACATTACTGTGTACCTCATCTGTGCTAGCCCATCACAGGCGTCAGGCCCCTTTGAAAGATCACGCTAGTTGAGAGGAGACTGGTCTGGGTCTGTAACAATGTGGAGCCCCAGTAAGAGAGGCAGGAGATAAGAAACCTAATGACACCTTAGAGATTTCATCTGGCTCTTGCAAAGCAAGGGTGTTCATCCCTTAATGCTTGTACCAAATGAAAACCAGACTCAACATCCTGTCACTCATCCTTAATAAAAAGACATTTTTTCTTTCTTTCTTACTGCTAAATTCCTACAGATATTGAGACAGAATTCCTGCCATGGCTGATGAGAGAAGTGGAAGAAACACTGGAGAGGAAGGTTCTGGGGAGGATGATGGTTGACTGTAAGTTATCAAATCCTGGAATGTAATCTGGGATGCTTGATGTTTTTGATTATTTTTTTCCCAATCAGAACAAACATCAGATTTAAAGGATGATTCTGGGTTATGATAGGAGGTGTCATTTTAGCAAGAACTCCAAGCACCTGTGGCTTTTGGTGTTTGTTTTTATTGTATTAAAACATTTTTACTGCTGGAAAAATACTACTACATACATCTAGGTGATTGATTTTCAGCTGAAATAATCAAAGTGGCAGTCATGCTGCACTGTCCTCTCTCTGCTGGCTTTACACCATTTAAGGTGTGTCGATGCTGGGAGATGCAATACATTTGACAGGAACAGAATGGTTAAAGAACACCAATTCTTTTCTCTGCTAGAAAACTTTTATTTCTCATGTGTTACACAGCCCTCATTGCTGTTCTCTGTAGTGTACCCGATTGTGCCAGTGGTAACAGAGAAGCCCATCCTGCCTACAGCCACACATACACCACAAAAGCCTCTTAACTCATTTGGGTAAGCTCCTTGAGCTATGGCATAATACATTTATCCTACATGAAAGGAGAAGAGAAAGATAATCATAGTCCATGGTTGACTGAAAAGTCAGGTGACCGACACTTTTCTTCCAAACAAGGGCTTACCTCCTCAGCAGTCAATAATAATGCCCTTGCTTTTGAAATACATGAGCATATCAGTTGTCCTTTGAGCTAATTCACGCTAAGTATTCAGGGTTTTTTATTAGTCAGTCTTCAGAGGCTGTAGTTGAAATACCTAAGAAGCTAAACTCTGTCTTGTGAAGAAAAACAAAATTATGATGAATGCCTGTCCACCATGGTGGTCCTAGATCAAACCACTTTTAATACTTGTGTTAGGTCTTTCATTCCTGTGTTTTTCCTCCTGCTGTGATTTTTCAGTTTGAATTTACAATTGTGTTTGATTCCTTTGGGTTTATTTTCAGTTTAACTGGGATCCTTTGTTGGGGTGTAATTTGGATAATTACAGCTGGTCTGTAAGGTATTTTATCCTATGGTATATGTGCCAGTATGTACACTCAAGGATCACTTTTTCAGGAGGGAAGGCATTTTCTCTTCTTTTAGGAAAGAAGTATTATATGTGACTAGTGAATAAACATCCCAAGGAGAATGATGCTGCAGGATATACAATCGAGAACATCTTTCATATTCCTGTTAAATCTGTAATTTTTAAGCCAGGTATTATGGCCTTGCACCAGTCCTAAGAGCACCTGGAGCAGGCCAATAGGTAATATCAGCAGCCCCTGTTTTGCTATTTACCCTCTGTATTTTCTGGCTTATCCCCAATCACCCACTGCTGAGTAAACACCATCTCTGCAAAAGAAACTGCAAATTGCACTCTCCAAGTTCAGTGGAGGCAGACACAGCCTCAGCTGAGATAGTTCATGGCTTCTTTGCCCCTTATGCAGAAGTATAGGAAAAGTCTCTGAGGTTCCATTTTTAGCCTATTTGAATGAAGATGCTCCTTAAAGGCTTAAATTTGTCACTGTCCAATAAAAGA
Source organism: Zapornia atra (assembly GCA_013400835.1). NCBI lineage: Eukaryota > Metazoa > Chordata > Aves > Gruiformes > Rallidae > Zapornia > Zapornia atra. The sequence continues at coordinate 106,764 of VZTU01034596.1, forward strand.
CCTGTGAACTGCAAAGCAAGCACTCATAGTGTAAGGCAGCTATATCTGTCCTCTTGGAAATGACTGTTCCTTCTTTTGCTTGTTGGGAGTCAACCCATGAATTAGCAATGAAGCTCTTAGTCCCTGTATATTATCCTAGTTTTCTGTGTTAAACCTCTCTTCTTTCATTGTTGGCCTCTATTTTTCATATTTAAATGATGTATATCAAAGTGAGTTGTTTTGTTGTGTCCATTTGAAGTGGTATAATGTTTAGAAAAAAATACCAAGGGTAAGCAGCAAAAATAATAAAGAATAGGTGTTTCACAGCTGCTTTTCAGAAAGAGAAAAATCCTTTGATGACTCCCATAGTTCCAGTATTTCCCACAGCCAAAAACATCACGCTGTGTACCACCTGGCTAGTCCTTGTTCCTGGTGGGGTGACCTGCTCCAGAAGTGAGGAGCAACTGTGAGGAAATGAACAAACCACTCCAGGTGAACCCTTCCAAACTACTGCTTTCAGTGTGAACAGTTAATTTGGCTGAAACTAGGTGACAGCAGCAGGGATGTTATTTCTGATTCAAATATTCTTTCGTTTTTAGTGCTTTCAGTTGTTTTTCCTAGTTTCAGAAGTTACAGGTCAGCCATGTATAAAATAATCCTAAATCATATATTCTTTTGTCTCCTCCAGTTTTGTTAATGGTGGCTTTCTGTTTCAGCCTTGATTTGTATGGTGGTTGGCAAGCGCTTAGATGCATTTAGCCATGAGCCTCTGCCTGGCCAGACAGAGGCACCTGCTGAAGAGCCCAGGCCGGCAGACACAGCACCCCAGGTGGCCGGTGAGACAGAAGCTGCTGAACAACCGGTCGAAGAGAAAGGAGAGACCGACCAACCTGTTGCTGAGGAACAGCCATCACGTCGCATCTCTTCCCAGGTGGAAGAAACAGATGAAGCAGGAACAGAGGATTTGGAAACCAAATGACAAGCAGGCAAGTCACCAAGCAAATGCAGATGAATGGCTTAGCTGAAAGAAGAAATCAATTCCTGCCTATTTAGAAGCCTTGTGCCCTAGCCATGCTGAAGGATGAACCAAAACAACACTAGAGCATTAAAGCGTGTTTTCTGATTTCAGGCTGTAACAATCAAGAGGTTACTAATGCAATGAATGGCAGGAAAATTCTATCCCCTTCTGCACAGTGTAACCCACCAAACTCTGGGATGTTAACAGTTGAAAAGTAATGCTGTCCCCATGCTAGAAGCTCATGTGAAGGAGATTGAGAGTGTCATAGTAACCTTTGCAAGAATTTCCTTCCTTTCCCTATTTTGAAATGTAGCTGCTATGGCACTTAGATAAATTTCTTGTCACTCACGTTAGTCCCTCTTTTCCTGACAAACCATCCCAGTAGCTAACAGAGCAAAGGCTGTTGTTCCTGAAGCTCTTCAGATTCAAAGAGTTACCTGTAGTGCAAAATCCTCCTCAGCCTCCTGACTTCCAGAGCACTGGTGGGGGGCTGGAGACTCACACCAAGTCCAGCCTCAGCTTTCTTTGTAATCACCTTTTCCTGCCAGTTCACTGGAAACGGCACCAGACATGACTGACAAAATGCACCCATGCTGCCACACGTATCTGTCTGTTTACAGGCCAACTCCACAAGTGGGGTATTCCCTCTCATAAAAGTACAGCTGCACTTGCAACACCACTGTTTCCTTGCTAGCTGTGCCTGTGGAAAAAGTCCTGCTGTGTCCCAGACTGCTTTGTGCTACCTCCTCTCTGCAGGTCAGAGATGTGTGCTAACCCAGTGGAAATCCTGGTCTGAGAGCAGGATGTCAGGAATGACCCAAAGAGACAAGTGCCTGCTCCACATCTCACACCTTCAAAAGGGATGTCCAGGCTTTGCCCTGGACCACTTGTATGTGTGGCTTCACAGGCAGAGCTTGCCTTCCCTCTGTCCTGGGCTAGGGCATCCAGTAGTTATCAGGGAAACTATTACTTGCATGGAAAATCTCCCCTGGATGGTGTCAGGTATTTACCTCTCTGTAGGTAGTTGAAAATCAGAAGTAATGAGATGTAACCACCAACAAATCCACCAAGTGCTTTGATGTTAGGTAAGTATGTTGAAACTGAGTGTCTGTAGTTACATAGTACAGATCATAGACAGACTGACCCATGGATGCTTTTCAAAGATTAAATATTCCCCTGTAAACTTGTCCTGTTTGCTGAGTTGACAGTATTTCAACACAGTGTACTTGTCTTTTCATTTATGATTGATTCCTCAAAGCATCCAGCAAAATGTGTTATATGTGTGAAATGAAGGCAGTTGGTGCTTACTACATCTGTAAGTTTCTAAGAAGAATTTATTTTTACATACATGACGGGAATTGAAGGTTTGAAACAAACTCTGGTTTCAGCACTAGAAGTCAATGGGAGGTTTGCCTCAGTTGCAGTAGGACCAAGATTTTGTATTGCCTTTTTTTTTTGCCACATGATGATGGAGACTTCTGTCATGACTTCAGGTAAATCAGGTAAATTACTTCAAGCTAATTTTATCTAGAGAAATAAAAAGGCTTTGTGACATGACTCATGAGAATTGTAAATGTCTCAGCTCATTTTTGGAACACTGTCAGTTTTAAGGATTCCTTGTTCCTGAATGATTGTTTTGTCCTGTATTTTCAGGAGCCTTACCATAATCAAGAAGGCTTCCGTGGATCATTCCTGAAAAGAATCAGGCAAACGCTTGGCCTGAGTATTTGGTTTTAGAACACCACCAGAGGAAGGTGATCACCAGGAATATTTTAATTTTTGTCACTCCTGCTTTGTGTTTGATTGCTAGAAAACTTACTTGACACATTGCATCATTCTATTAAAATAGATTGTGGCATTATTGTGTATTCTTATATTAAAATAATTGCATGCCCTACATTTTTACTTCATCAGAACGTGTAGATGCAACTCGAGCACCGTGCACTGGGGTAGTTTGCTGTAATAGGGCACGTTTTTACCGGGCCGTACAGCCATGAGGCTGGACGCTGCGCTGGCCATGTCCCACTAATAGCCCCAGACGTGGGCAGGGGAGGGGACCCCTCGCGTCATGTTGGTCGCCGGAGAAGCAGGAAACCATGAGCAACCGCAGTTAAGGAGGGGGAGAAGAGTGTGGGTAACTGCGCAGCTGTCCCTGCCTGGGGTGGTGCCGGCGGAGAGGCGGGCTGCGGGGCACGGGCCTTGCCGCCGCCGGGGGGCTCGGGCCTGGCGTGCAGGCGGATGGGGAGCCACCCCGAGGGGCCCTGCTTCGAGCACCACATCCCTCACACCACTGCCCCGCGGGGACTCCTGACGCCTTTCCCCTCCGAACCCCCCTTCCCTGGGCAGCGTCCCCAGCACGGCGGAGGGCCGAGGCTCGGCAGCGCCTGCCTGTGCCTGCGAGGGGCAGCGGAGAGCGGNGCGGGCGGAGGGAGGCGGGCTGCGGACACTAGAGGGCAGGACAGCCACAGCAATCCGCCTGCAGAAGCGCGAGAGAGCCGCTGACGTCACCTAGTGCACCCCTCCCCTGCTGCCGCCGGTCTGAGCTTTCCCGCGCTGCCGAACCCCGAAGGCGCCGACCTTCTGCAAAAGCTACGCGTATCTGTATTATGAGGAGCCTCAGAGAGTCCCCCAACACAGTCTGCACTCAGATCACAGAACCACAGAATGGTTTGGGTCGGAAGGGACCTCAAAGCCCACCCAGTTCCAACCCCCTGCCATGAACAGGGACACCCTCCACTAAGCCAGGTTGCCCAAAGGCCCATCCAGCCTGGCCTGGGGCACTGCCAGGGAGGGGGCAGCCACAGCTTCTCTGGGCATTCAGGCCTTTCTAATGCCAGCTGCTGAGGTTTCCACACTGTGTGGAAACCTCAGCAGCTGCAGTTTCAGCCTGTTCAGCTCTCTCAGCCTGTCCTTTGAATGAGACTGGCGAAAAAATGCATTTCCCTGCCTACATCCAACCATATATTTCATATGATAATGTTTAAGACGTCTGGGTGCTGGCATCGGGATGCAGGCTTCTGGGTGCCTTCTCTCAGAACTGTAAGAAAACAGGAACAAAATTCCTTTTGGCATTAAACTGTGTCCAAAGGACCACTTGCAGCACAAAGGCATTTAGCTGGTACTTCTTCTAGTGATGCCCAGGCTGGGTGGCCATCATTAAAAGCCTCACATGGTAGCGTGTGTGCACAATGAGACTTCCCATCTTTGTGTGCTTTTATCAAAAGCAGCTGGTTACAATTCATCTGTACCCATGTGCTTTCCATCTATTGATTTCCCTGCAAAGAGCCAAAGCATTACTCCAACAACCAACTCAGTGGTTTAGCTACACGTTTACTTCAACACACACCTGAGAAGTGGGAAAGACACTGAGACTTGCTGCCTGGCCCTGAGTCACTTTGGGAATCCTCTTGACATTGATGGACCAAACCGGGCTCTCCACATTTCTCCACTGCACACTGACAGACTGGGATGTTTTGGTGAGAATCAAATTCATGGCTGGTTTGCTGCTGGCAGAACCCATGGGTTTCAAAGAGCTGTAGAGAGAGTGAATAAAAAGAATTCGCTGATGACAGTGCTCATGTGTTTGAATGCATACGTTAAGCATGAACCTCAAGTTACCCATCTTTAATGGCTTGGAAGCCTGCAGAAGCTGTACTACTGCAGCAGCAGCAGGACATAGCCCTGTGGTGCTCACACAGCCTGTGAAGATTCCTGTCCTGCCTGCCCCCTTGCAGGAGACACTTTGAGACCAGCGTGACAGTATGTGTCATAGGGAGATAGTGAAACTATTTCAGTGTGGTTTCTCACTGCCGGGGTTGCTTTGCCGGTACAAACCAGCAGCTTGGCGTGGACATTTCAGTGGTCTAGCTGTGATGCTGCTCTATTGCAGTGTTGTCGTGGTTATAAACTGCCTCATGTCGCCTCACTCTGCCCCAGCCCCACCACCACCATTTGTCCCTTTCCAGTTGCCCAGGCTTTAGTTATTAACATATGATAATATTAGCATACCTGTATTATTACCAGCAGTTTAAGCTAATAAATTTGACAGCAAACTGTAGCAGCCACGCTAGCAACATACCCCATGCTGCTGACTGCCATGGGGTTCATGACTTCTGGCAAAAGGTCTGGCTGAGAGGCTGATGCAATAATGCTTGAACCTGTCCCAGAAAAATTACTTTTATCAGAGTTCTAGCTGGATTTTGCAGCCACTGCTGAGATAACATATACTCTTAAAAATGACCTCACAGTGGAATTTGACTCAATAGGAACCGTGATTCAATCATGTTTTGGCATAATACTTGTTACCTACAGCTCCCCAAAACACAACACACTGAATCACAGGATCACTGAAAGGTCTAGCTAGGCTGGAAGGGATCTCTGGAGATGTCACCTGTCTGAACCAGACTCTCTAAAAAGACTTTCGCTGGGTGGGGCGTAGCACTGCTGGATTGGGCTCCAGGGGGCTGGCAGCCTGCAAGCTGAGCACCCATGCTCCTAGCAGGTATGAAAGCAAACTGTGTCCCAAGTTGTCAGCAGGAACGTAACCAACAGATCAAGGGTGTCATTATTCCACTCTATTTGGTACTTGTTGGTCGACACCTGGAAGACCAAGCCCTGCTGTGGTCTTTCCCAGTTCAAGACGAGTTCTGAAAAACTGGAGAGGGTTCCACAGAGGGCCAGAAAGATGGTTAAACAGGGAGAACGTGCCATAAGAAGCACGACTGAGGGAACTGTGTATGTTCAGCCTGGAGAAGGCTCAGCTTGGCTCTGAGAGTGGTTTCCCAGCATTGAAATGGTGGCTGTGGGGAAGGTGGAAGCATCTCCACGAGGATGACCAGTGAGGGGGCAAGAAGAAGCAGCAGCCACAAGCGGCTCCAGGGGCAATGCCAGCGGGCGATGTGCACGCACGCCCTGTGCCCCTCAGCCTGACAGGGTGCAAGTCTGCAATGAAATCCCAAGATAACAAAGCCAAATCAGTACCTGTACAGGAAATTCCAAGTACCGAGAGGGCCCTTCCTTGGAAGCAATTACTGACCACACCTGAATGTGAAAGGGCCTGTGAGGATTGTTAGCAGTAAGGACGCGTCCATGCGGCCGGAGAGCCTCGGGCCGGGATACTCGCACCTCGTTTTTAGCAAGTTTCTCGGCAGAGCAAGCCCTCGGGCACCAGCGGCCGAGCTGCACCCGCTCGGCCCTGCCCTTCGCGGCAACTGCCGGCCACCTCCGAGCGCCGCTTC
>VZTU01034596.1:113255-187531 GCA_013400835.1 Zapornia atra
GGGGCTGGCGGGCCGGGAGGGCCGCCCGCCGCCGCCGCAGGAAAGCGAATTGCGCCACATGTGTCCGCCTTCAGGGGGAGGCTCGCTCTTTCTTCTTTATTTCTTTTCCCCCTCTCCCCCTCAACTTTTCCCGAGCCCCAGCCGCTGCGCAGGCTTCTCGGTTTCTGTCCTCTGAGCCTCGCAGCGGGACGGGCTGGCAAACGCACCCGGGCCCGCCCCAGCCCCTCTTGCCTGCGGGACAGACAGGCCTCAGGACCGGGCGCGTTAAGGGACACCCCTCCCCAAACACACACATCTCTTCATCAGCCTCCCGTGCCTCTCTTCAGCCCCACGGTGCCCATGGGGCTTTCCCGGCAGAGCATGGGGCAGCGGGCAGTGCGCATTGGGCCGTCGCCCCTCTCTGGCGTAAGCCTGTGGTCGTGGTCCCGGAGTTTTGTTCCCGCGTGAGGGAACATCAGCGAGCCCAAATGCACGCCGGCCGCTCGCCAGCGGCTCTCGGTGCGATGCCTACGTCAAAATCCCAGCTGACAGAAGCGGCCGCAGCGAGTTTACATCGGTTTTTCATCCTTCTTCGGCAGGGTGACAGCCTGCCGCGGGCGAGTCTTGAGCTGTCATTGACTTCTACGGGAGACGTGACTTTCTCTTCTTTTGTTTTCCTGTGGGGAAGAGGGATTTGCTCCATTATATAATTAGGTTTTTTTCTGAAAGTACATAACTTTGTTAAATTTTAACTTTCTGGGGTTTATTTCTGTGTCCCGTAGTCAAATGACAGTTCATTTACCATAAGGGTAAATTTGGGCCAGCCAAACTCTTCTCTGAGGGCTGCTGCTTTCCCAGTGTGACTTGAGCATAACAAGTGTGTTCCCTCTTACAAAGGAGGGCAAATAAGGCTAAGCGCCTTTGTAGAAGATACTGAAAGTAGTTGATGAAGGGCACAAAGTAGTAATCATCTTTAAAATGTGAGTTTAAATAAAATCATCTTGGATAATACTTTTAATTTATGAAGGACTGTATAGGACAAAATCCGAGCTATAGTTTTGGGTACACAACATATCTACATATATATTTGTGTGTGCCCACTTCATCCAACATACTGGGTTGTTCACATCACCTTGAAGATGAAGGTCTTCATGGATAAATACAAATGGTACATACATTGTCTTTCCAAGAAGCGGTAGGAGAGGATGTGCTCAGCAGTATTGCCAGAAGATTAGTAAATCCAGCCCTGACAGAATGAGGAAGGAAGAGGTTCCCAAATCTGAGCTCTCGCATCTCCTGATACCATAGTTGTAAAATTAACATCCACATGTGCAACCCAATTCTTGGTTGTCCCAATGCTTAGCAGCAAATCTGGCTGTTTAAGTCTGAGATAGCTAATCACGTGCAGAGGCACGAAGGGTCAAGCGGTCCTGTCCTGGCTTGGCAACTCCTCCCACAAAACAAGAGCATCTCTTGGTGAGGTCTGCTGTACGCCACTGACCCCTCTTGTGCAGCACCTCTGTTGTGCTCTTACCCTTCCCTTGGAAGAAATAAAGATGCTGTCATTGGGAATTCCCTATCGTGGGTCCTTCAGGTCCTGTTGTTGGTTCGGAGCGCTGCTGCACCTCTGTATATGGGGGACAGTTGTACGAAATGGGGCTGTGCTGGTCAGGTGGCTCTGGGCAGCACACAGGTGGTTCCACTAAACAGATGTATAGGCACATTGGCAGGATCAGTGACAAATTGTGGGATTATTATTTGGTATTGTGTGTGTGCTGCTGTATGCACGGTGTATTTTCCACCAATGCTGTGCACTTACTTGTCTTGCGTTGTAAGCCAAAGTAGTCAAAACCTCAAGATCTTGGAGTTGCCTAATTGTGTAACAGGCTGATTGCCACTGCGTTTTGAATTGTTGAGTGTTCTCAAGGTGTGTGTCTGACATTTAAACAGGGCCTGATCGTTCTGATCATGCAGATGCTGCAAATTGATAATAGGATTATTTGTGTAAGTAGAAAATGGGATGAGCGTGAATAGAAGCTAGAAACAAGATCAGAAGGAGTGTACCAGCTTTTCTGGAGCTGTGCATCAGAGCGACAAACAGTAATGGGAGGGCTGGATACAAGAAAGCACATAAACACAATAAAATAAACAATTATTTCCTAAAGGCAGAAGGGGCTAATAAATAATGTAGTTAGCTCTCCGTGTTTAACCAGGTTGAAGCCTTAGATTGGCATCCGTAATTTTATTAGAAATTCCTTAGTTTTTAAAATAAAAATTAAGAGTTAAATCATTTTGAGTACACCACTAGCAGATAGACCTTCTTTTAACATGGACACTTGTTTTGCATTCATTTTGGAGACATGTAAGCCAGCAGGTCACAGATTCATGCTCTCTAACTAAAGACAATAACTTCTATTTCTTTTCAATTCCGTAATCTGCTCTGCAGCAGGAATCTCCTTGTTGTAAAGCTCTGCGAGCACACACGCTTTTCTTCTCTCCCTGCTTGCCCTTCTGCCAGGACTCAGCAGAAAGGAAAACCGGCATAAAGATAATTCCCCTCCACCCCCCACTGTAGAGACTCGTTTATTCTGCAGCGTGTTGCAGGGGCTGGGACCCGACCCACTGCCCCTTTCCCTCAAGCTCCTAACTTCTTGGCTGATGATTAAAACCCAAAAACCATCAACCACCAGCCCATAAGTGAATGCATGTGCTGTACTTAAGACCGTCTGTGCCAGTGTTTGGTGTATTTCCATGTGGTGCTTGATGTTAAGTTCTCATTTGTTTGAGCACTCCAGGTTACACCTATCTTTACGAACCCAAACAGCCCACTTGGGTAAGAGCAGCGTAGCTCACGAGTCGTTCGCAGGACCAGAGCATGTTTAAAGCACACGTTGCCAACTAGTTCCCTGCTGGCTCCAATGAGTTTTTATTTTAAGATGTTCCTGCTTTCAGAGATAAGCACGAAGCAGACAAGACTGCTCTAAGTGCCAAGGGAACAGCAGTCACACATTTCTACTTAAGCACGTGCGACTGTACAACTGGCCACATCACTTTGCTGTCACTAAACCCGGGAGAAACTGTTTGTTCTTTTCTTGAACGTGTGGAAAGAAGTAGGAAATCTCTTTAAATGATGCCAAGGATACTGCTCTATTTTATGATAACTGGCAGGAAATAACAAGAGTTAGGACAGAGTGAAGGTCAGTCTTCTTGAGTTCTATATGGGAAAATCTTGAGAGCTGATCATAAAATTTCATTCCACGCATATCCTGAGAATAATCAAATAAGCATTTTGCTTCTAGCTTTGCTTGCTTGCTGACTTATATCTGTCTTCCATGCATTTATCTGAATATGGGCTACTTGGAATTTGCTGTGAAAGAGCGAGCGTTTTGTGTTCCAGATGTCTCTGACATGACAATCTAGAAGTGGCAGCTCTTTTCAGTGGTCCCTGTCTATATGTGTCTCATATTTCCTGTTTTTCCTTGCCTTTTCTTCCCGTGAAATGGCGTGAGTTGCAGTGCTAAACCAGGATCAGGGATGCCTTCATGTAAACTCATTCTGTCTTGGAGGACAGAGCAGGTCTACTTTTATCTTTCTCCTTCCTGCACCCAGAGCACAACTTGAGTTTTCACAAACAACTTGAGATAGCAAAATTTAAGATTTCCAAATAATTAACTGTTCCTAATTCCAAGCTAGGATGATGATACAATAGAGATTTTATCATATGACATTGGTGTATAATTGTAGTGAGTTGGAGTGATTACTTGATGACACTGATTACCTCCTAGTGTTTTCTCCTGTTCAACTTCCATGGTTTTTCAAAGGATGCTCCTGAGCACACTGGTACTGTGTATCCCCTTGCTTGAGCCCTGCAAAGCTGCAGTGGGAGTAAAATGCAGAAAAATGTGCAATGGGTTGTTAAAGGGTTTACATTAAGCTCAGTTGTGCGGGGTTGGTAGCTCAACATCCTTGGCTGTCATTTTTTACCTCTGGAGAGCCTCAAGTTTCAAGTATAGAAAAATTTGGCTCTTTGAGTTGCTAATAAATTCTTGAGGATACTAGACAAGTCTAAATGAGAATTCTAGGTTTTGTCTGTGTTAGTGAAGAGCCTGGAAAGGTAGCTGTGCAGAAGAACAGTGTACAATTTCATCTTGTTAACTTAGACGCTGCTACTGGAGTGTAAAACAAGATCTAGGGAGTATGTCAGGAATATCACCATGATCTCCTGTGAGTGGCACCTAGTCCTGATTCTCCAACAATTGAGTGCTGCGGAAGAAGACCACCCAGCTCTGTCTGACCCACAGGGGTCAGAGAGTAAGTGCTGACCAGCCATGGGGAGGCAGTCCTCTGTGTAATGTGGATGGATTCCCTATCACACTTGTTTTCTCCTCAGTCTCCTCTTCCCCCTGCTCTAAGGGATGTCAGGATGGGTCTGTCCTGGGAGGATGGTTCTTCATTGCATGTTCTATGTGTGTCTTGGGGAGGAGCAGAGGGGTTGTCTCTTTTGTGCATTGAGACACAGTAGGAGAGCAGTCATGTCTGAGACATCTAGAGCGATAGCATTCTTTTTGCTCTTGACAGGGAAACTTGTGCTCATGGTTAAGGTAGTTCAGCTGGTGGCTGCCCAGACCTGTGTGTTGCACACAGAGCTGAGTGCTAAATGTCAACTCTGTGTGGTGAGGGTTGTTGCAGGTGACCTGCATGATCCAGACACGCCTCATGCAATCGCTCACCATGTTTGCTGCACGGATGGCACTGTGCTTTGTCTTCACAGTGATGCCATTCATGTTGAGGAAGGCTGTGGGCTGCTACTTTGGGCCAGTTAGTCACTCCAGAATGGCAAGAATCGTCCACAGATTAGTAATTCTGCTGCATTTATCCTGTTGGGAGACATTGTCCCTGTCAGTCTTCTGATGTCATCACCTCTCAAATGATCTTCTGAAGAACTGTAGCAAGAAACGTGTTGGCAGCAAATGCAGAATAGCAGCTGGCAGAATACATAGGGTGGTGCCACCAGAGTGGTGAACTGTGTGCATTGGGTATACAACTCATGGGCATGGTGTAGGCAGGTGACAGAGTCCTGTAGTACAGGCAAACAGAGAGTGCAGAGGTAGCCACTGTGCCCCCATGCAGGCTGTCTGATACCTGGAGCAGAAGAGGACACAGCACAGCGTTTGCTCCAAGTCTTTTACCATGGCACAGATAACAAAATTGGTGTAGGGGTGCTTTGCTTCTCTTCGGGGCATGTAATTGATTGCACTTACTACTAGAAGAGCAGTATCTAACCTGTGCTAGCATATACAATAGCAACTTCTTATACTTTGCTCCTCCACTTGGTCTCTTGTTTCCAGGTTCCTGTTGCTATGATTGGTGTTGAGGGACTCTTGAGGGTAAACAAGGATATCTTCTGCACAAGTCGTGTATATCTTTCAGAGAGAGGTGCAGCAGTGAAAGTCCCACATTCTGTTTTGGCCATAAAGTCTCACTGCAATTTTCTTGGTTTACCTCAGCTAGAATGTTATTTCTTGTCACTGCAGCAGTATAATGGGACAAACAGCATCAGTTTCTCCTGCCCTACAGAAATAAGTATCATTAAAACCAATACGGCTCTTTGAAGATTACAATTAGAAGTGATGCAAGGCTGAGCAGTAAACAAGTGATTTATAAAGCATCAAAATTCTATTTTGCCAGTGTCTTGACAGATTGATGCCCCAAGGAGACACTAGAATTATCTAATCCTTATATTGTCCTGCAAAAATACCAGTGAAGCACACGTTAAAGACATAGCTAAGCTAGTTCAAAGTTTGTTTTGTCTCCAGAGAGGTGCATGATGTTCCTTCTTTGTCAGATGGAATTACCTCCAGAGCCATTGCCAAAGATGCAGAGTGCAGAGAAGGGAGGAAGCTGAAGCAGTGATGCTAAACAAAGATCTGGAGAGAGGCAGTAAGCGAAAGGCAAAGATAATGAAAGTGTTAGCTAAAGGAAATGGGTTACTAAGAACATAACTGAAGTTGGATCAAAGAAACAAAAGAGAAACTGTTAGGTGGAAGAAGAGTGCAAAAAACCTCAGACATTCGTTTGTCAACATGAGGAGTTCTGTTTTAATTCAATTTCCATTTCATTGTAGCACCCAGCTCAACATTCTGTGCAGAAAGGTAACCTTGCAATATTCTAGAAAGCAAAAAAGCTACATCTGTGCTCCGGGATGCTTTCTGGCTTCTGATTCTTTTCTTGCATCTTGGTGGGAGCCACGACTCACCTGCAGCATGGAGTAAGTAAAAGGCTCTTGAGCCTTTTAAAGCAATTAAGACAAGCTAAGGAGAAGTAACATAACTTGTTTCTGCTTCAGCTGCACTTAGGTACCTCAGCAATCACCCATGCTAATTAAACAAATGGCTTAATACCTCTGACAGTGAAACAGCAGCAGGTGATTTACTTGCTGAAACACTGCCTTTTCTTGAGAAAAGACTGAGGCTGCTGGCCAGAATGGACCCAAAGGTGCTACGATAAAACCGCTCCTCACTCTTCCAGTGGAAGAGAACTTAGAAAGCAAGTATATGAGGTAATCTGGCCTGCTGCATCATTTGATACTTGTCCACCTGGCAGCCAAGTAGCCCTTCCTCAGTGCTGGTGGTGCCAAGCACTGGAAAGAGGTGGCTCAGTGGTTGGTTCTCCATCGTAGGTGCCAGTGAAAGTTAGAAGGATCAGGTGAGGATTTCCACAGCCCTGGGGGATGAGGCTGCTATATCCCAAATGAAGGAGGATGGAGCCAACAACACTGTCAGTGAAGTATAACACATCCTGTAGCTCTGATTCATCCCAAAGGCAGTGAAACTGATACATTTCTGCAAAATGTTTTGGTTTCAGTTAACTCAGCGCATTCAGACAAAAATAAGTTTTACTGGAAATATTTTGACTTGCTCATGACTCACTTGTTTTTATTTTACAGACCTAACATTCTTTTCCCCACAAAAAAGTAAATAAGCAGTCAAAGCAAGCAAACGTTCAGTTCAAAATCCATGATCTTGAAATTCCCTGGTTCTGAGCAGCATCCCCTGCATTCCCCTCTGTGAACCCGCTGTGGAGCGATGCCTGTGAGAAGTTCCTTACCGCTGTGGTGGTGACGCACCCGGAGTCCTGGTTGGGAAGTCTGTGCCTTTGCATTTTTACATTTGCTTAGGACAAAAGATTGCCGGGGCATTTTGGGGCTCTTGGAGGCTGCAGATGGATTGTAATGATATTCTTGTCGCCGGGCGTGCTCGGCGAGGCTTCTGGACCTCGTTACATCTCGCGTAACAGCTGCCAGTGACAAGAATAATTTTCACGCTTGGGAATCATCTTTACTTGACCTGTGCCCGTTTCCATGCTGTTCTTCTCTCTAGAATATTCTTAGTGTGAGTGATAGATGGAATCATCTCCCTCTTTAACACGTTAATTTGGCCTACAGATTTTTCAGCGGGTCTGCTAAGGTATGTGGAGGTTCTTGGTTAACAGAAATGTATCCTGGTTTTCAACCATTTATTAAATAAAATTACAAGAGAGACTGCGCTGACCAAAGCAGAGAGATCGACAAAGAAGAAAATGAAGCAAGGATAAATTGGAGAGTAAATTGGTTTTCCCTCTTTATCTTATTCTTTCAGGAAAGAGAAGGTTGTGAGCAATTCTCTTCTGTAAGTTGTTCTTACAGTTTCAGCAATTTGTCAACACTGAAGCCTGAATCTCGGAACGCTTCCGTTTTTGCAGACCTCGGTGGCCATACAGGCAAATATTTGCAGATCTCTGGATGGCTAGCAGAGATGAAATACTGAGTTACAGAGTGCATAAGAGGATGTTAGAGGTCATCAAAGTGACTTGGTTGAGAAGGGGTTGTGAGTTGTGGTCCTTTTAAAAAAAGCCTCAGATTGTAGCTAAGTTTTTCATGGCATTTTTATCAGCATTAAAAATAGCAGCATTTAAAAATAATTTTAAAATAGGGCATTACAAAAATGAGCATGGACTTGTTAAACTAGTGGAAGGCAGAGTATAAAAGTAAGGTTATTTTAAATATTTTGTTCCCAGATCAGTAAGACGGTTCACAAAGTAGTTGAAGACAATGCAGAATTATTGTGTTTTTGATCAAATTTTAGCAGGATATATTACTCATTTTACTTAAAAACATTTTTTCAAATTCACAATTTTTTAAGACTAAGTCTCTGAACTGTTTTTATGATCAGTTATTTGTATTGATTACTTTTTTCTAAATTAGAAAGGAAAATAGATTAATAATCTATAGCTTATAGTTTTTAAAATGAAAATCCAACCTGATAGCAAAAATTGCCAGACATCTACATACGTGCTATCAGGCTTCTAATAATATATTTGGGTCTCAGAATCTTAAATTACATTAAATTGCAATTTGAATTTCATATGTTTTGTCAAGGATGTTCCTCAGAAGTTGAATCCGGGGAGTTTATAGGACAGCTTCCAACAGCATCTTTGTGGAGAATGTGACCTGTGCCTTCAGTCTGTCCCAGCAGGGTGCTGACTCTGGAATCACACTGGCTCTCCGGATGCGAATCTGGTTAGCAAGTCGTCAGTGAGCATTTATTAGAAACCCCTTGGGTTTCTGTTAACATTGTAGTAGATGTTGGAGACCAGAATGTCATAGTGCATCAAGTAAAATACACTTCAGTAGTTTGTTGACTGAAACCATTTAAGGATTGGGTAGGAGACACCTTTTGATAACCCTAAGTTCTTCCACTTGCAGACGTCACATTCCATGTGAACATCTGACAGTATATGTTCATGTAGGTTTTATAAATTACTAAAATGACTCTCTGGTAACGTGGGGTTCAAATGTCAAACCTCTGAGTTGTTTGAGGTTATTTTTCATTAAGTCATTGAACCATTCTGAATGAATGTTTCAAATGTCAAAGTTGGAGTTGAAGAGGTCATTCAACTGGGTGAAGAAATAAGGACAAACGACCTCTTGGTGAACTTTTAAGGAAAGGTTAGCGATCACAGGATTTTTTCTACATTATTGTAACAAGCTTTTCTGTATCAGGATAGCTTTCACAATAAGAAATGGTGGAGAATATTGCAGTTACTCAATTTAGCAACAGAGAATATTTAGCAACATGCAATATTTCTCATATTCTCAACAAGACAATGAACCGCAGGCTTCCTTAGTGACACTGGGCCAGGATAAGCTTGGGTTCAGAACAGTCCATTAGCAGTACTTAATGGATTTAACTCTGCCCATGCCCCTACTTCGGGTGAGCCCGTGCTTGGTCCTGCCAGCTTTTGCAAGAAATCTGGTTTAGAAATTGATTTTCTTTCTTGATGAAGAAGCTCTTCATGAGCTTCAAATTTTAGGCTTTTCCCCCCATATCTGTCATTGAGATGAACAAATCTTGAGAGAAATAATCAGAAAGGGGGGGCTTAGGGGAGGGGGCAGACAAGTCTTCTCTTTATCTCTAATCTCCTAGTTATGGCCAACCAGTTAGGGCATAGCCTTAGGATGGGAGAAGTGCAATGTTGAGGACCCTGTTGTGGATTGCTTAGACTGGGTTTCTTGTTATTGGTACCCAAGCTCAGCAGATTAGCCAGAGCATCAGCAAACCCTCTGCTGCTAAAGCCCGTGGAGAAGTTAAACAGATTCCAAGACTGTGTCTGAAAAAAATGACATATGGACAAGTGGCTGTCATAAAAATGACAAACTGCTGAAACACAAGGTGTATTTTATATCTGCTTGCACTTTGCATCCGTTAATCCACAGTGCCCCAAATTTCAAGTTCCTTATTTAGTGTTGATGCGGGAGTTAACGGTGACCTATTTCTAAGTGTTTTTTCTCATTCTATGGAGGTAGTGGCTGAAGTCTTCCTTTACCGGTCTGTACTGGGCTTTTCAGCATTGGCCTTGTTACTCTGATTTCATAATTCTGTTTGCATTCTCCTGCACTGAAATAAGAAGCTTCCGAAGACAAGAGCCAGTCTCCTTTAATTTTTTCAAGTTTCTGTTTTGCTGGAGGAAAGGGTAGAACTGATGTTACTGTGCGGGGTGAAATTTTAAACAAGCACAAACACTGTGCATGTAATGCCACATTTTTTGGCTTCTTGTTTGAGTAATGCACAAGGAGCAGCAGAGGATACCAAGAAGGTCTGTATATCGTACAATTACCGAGAAGGCTTCCAGCCCTGACCTCAGAAAGCAGGAGTCCAGTTATGACTCTGTATTACAAGATGCCAATATGAGAGAACAACAGGTTCAACTGATCTTCAGTTGGCAGCAAGGAGCAACTTCTCTCTCCTTTGTCTGAGAAACAGGTTACTGTGCTAAATACAAATGGTGCTTCATTGTGTTCGATCTGCATCTATATCTACATTTATTCAACAGTAAACTGAGGGCCACAGTTGGCAGATTTTTGAAATCATCATATGGCTTTGTAATCAAAGGAAAAATTAAGGAAACAGCTAGGTAAGATTTGGGAACACGTATAGCTTTCATTAATCAAAGCATGTATGCAGTGTTTGTAGGATCTGGCTGTTTTCAGAGTTGTGCGCTGTAGTCATTCTATGCACTACTATGAAAATACAACCCCTAAAACACCAACATACCCTTTAAGAAAAGGCAGTAAGAAACCACTCCCCAAGTTACAGTTTAATTCCAGCAAACTCAGTCCCAATGATTTAATGAAATGACTCTGTTTTGGTAAATTTGTTTTAATAATTGCCCCTTGCCTCTGTCCCCTGTGGAGTGGTAGATGGTGATTTCCATGCAGTATCCCACTCCAGCCAGTCCACGCGTGTGAAGGGGAGGTGTCACAGGCCGTGGGTGGTTTCGCTGCCGAGTTTGTCCTTGGCAAATCCAGCTGCTGCTGGCAGAAAATCTGAGCGTGCGGGTTGCAGCCAACAGAGAGATGTGACAGGCAGCTGTTACCCAGTGCGACGCTTCTGGTGTTTAGTTACAGCTACTGTTGCCTCTCTACCTCAAGTATTAACTTCTTGGTGAAAACTCTTTGCTTATGCTTTAGTTTGAGTTTTGAGGACGCATGAGAGTTATTGCTTCCTTCAGAAGGCTCAAGTGATTCTCCAAAGCGGAGGCTTTTCGAAGTGGACAGAGGAAAGAAAATGTTTGTGGTAGCCAAGATGCTGTTAACAAACAGTGGGGCATATTATGGAAGAGCATTAATTATGCTTTGGTACATAATTTATGTGTAGAGAGATCCAGCTTTTATGAAGTAACTAAAGAGAAAGCTGCGAAACCTGTTGAAATCACCATTAAGATCATATGCTGCATCTAAAATACCTGTAAAAATACCAATATTCTTGACCTGAAATCCTTTTTCAGGCAAAACTGAAGTTTTACCAGTTTTTCAATGAAATGGTCTGAAGACTCTGAAAGTGAAATTTGGCAAAATAATTTGAATATTGATATTTACGTAATATAGCAGCAATGTTACACACTGCGTTAAGTTATTGTAGTAGCGCTGTGGGACACATCTGGGTGATGTAGGTGTGTGCAAAGTTTGTGAGCATCTGAGACTGTGAGGTTTCAGATTCCTGTGAGGTAAGGTGTTGGCTTCCGGATGACAAATCTGTTTTTATGATTTCCTGAAGTTTCCTGACGTGTCTGAAGGACTGGGTAAATGTGTATCCCCCTCTCCGGTCACGGGAGCGACGGTTGCACTGTGTGGGGACTCCTCGGTCCCTCTGTCTCAGCTGTGGGTTTCACTCGCCGCGTTTGGGAAGCTGGTGGCTGCTAATGAGCTTTATTTGTAGCAAGCTTATGAAAGGAGAGTGTGTTAAAACCAAGGTTTCTGTAAAAACTTGTTTTGAAGCCGTAGGAGACTTGCTGACTCCTTGCGGTGTAGGCTGCCTGAGGAGGATGCAGGGAAGGGGAAAGAAACCTCCCCGCCACCAGCTTGTCCACCGGAGAGAAGCAGCAGTGCCCTTCCTGAAATGAGTGTTGGGATGCAGGCCTGAAGCGATGGCAAGAGTTTAGCTAAGGTATTCAGGGTGAACAGGAAAATGTGCTTTTCACCTGACGTCGTAGGAGTGGGTTCGAGTGGGTTCAGTTTTTGTTTTGTGCCTGGTTCAGTCTGAGTTTCTGGGAGTAGACCAGAGTCCTCTCTGCAGGCTCATTGAAATGGAAATGGTTTTGCTGCTGTGGAATGCAAATTATTTTAGGAATGTTCCTGGGTCTTGAGGCTTTTTAAAACTCACACTTTTAAGATTTTTGTAAATTTTTTAATTTTTTTTTTTAGTTTAGTTTAATGAATTCTCATAGCAAAACAAGGACCCAGAATGATGAGCGGTGCCTTCATCCCGACCCAGCAAAATATGAAGCGTAGGTTTGTTTCCATGCATACAAATAGCTCCCTACAAGTCAGTGGTGGAAAGACATGGGAAATGCTTCGCTGGATTGCAGTCAAAACGCTGAGTGCTTTGCAAAGCCAAACAACAAGAGCAGCCCTCAGTAAGACAGGCTGGCAGGAGATGCCGTTTGGTATCATGCTGTAACGATTTGTCTCCCGCTTGTCACTATCACTTCTTAAAAATACCATTTAACAGCATTTCTTCTCTTACCAGGGCACTGGAAATGGGCAGACTTGTACTTGATACCTTCTCTGTCATAGGTCTGTTGCTGACCAAAACCAGACCAAGATCACGTGGTACAAGGTTGGCAAAATTTTGATGAGAGACAGTGCAGGAAAAGCTGGCTTGGAAACAAGGAGTGGGATTTGTTGCTCTTTGTGTTTCTGGTATCAAGACACAGGATATAAAATGCATTTAGTTTTAATGAAAATTGTTGTTTTGCTTTGAACTGAAAATAGACTTGGATAGATTAGGTACATATGTACATGAGGTACATAATTAGGACCATACTTGATGATGATTGTAACTGGGTTAGAATGCTGATAGGTTGGTGCAGGGACTTCTTTACCTATCCAGATTTAACACTCAGTATAGCTTTAGCAAAACAATAACCAACTGATCCAAAAATTATCGATATCAATAGGATGTCACATTGTCTGACCTCTTGAAGTCCCTGGAAAACTGACAGTGTCTTGGTTGCTTGTATACCAAGGCAGTTAACCTGTAGAGATGTGTACATAGTTATGAAGTTTCCTTCAGGAAAACAGCAGGACTAGCTTATATATTTGTATTGCATTTGTGTGTGTTTGTACACATTTTAAAACTGTATCATGAGGGTAAGCACAGTAGAGAAAACATATCCTTGAGTGCATTACTTTATCCACCCACAGCCTGCCTTGTGATTCTGTGCACTGCTCTTCTTGTATCTTATGCATAGTCCTGTGGAAAAGAGAAGCATTTTCCAGATATAACTTCGGGTTTTCATTATTTTTTTAGATTGAAAAATAAGACTTAGGTATGAAGAACTTCTGCAGGGTCAGTGAGCTGGGTTTCTGGATTGGGGATGCCAGTATTTGTGTGTTGTACTGCTGAAGTTCTATGTGTAATTAAGGGAAGGATGCAGAATCCTGCACATAAAAAAAAATTATTATGATGACAAAAGAGTTATTCTGGTTTATAATTGTAAAATAATTCCATGATTTGGAAAAATGATGCAATTTTGTAAAAGTACAAGTGTAACTATTTTATATGATAAATTAAGGAGTGATTTATAATTTCATGTTTTCTCCAGTGAGGCAGTCTACATGTTGCAGATACAAACCACACAGTATTTCCCTGTTGGACATGTTTGATGAGTTGTACTTAACATGTGCCAAATCCTGAGTGTGGATGCACATGTGGGACTGACACAAACTTCAGAAAAATCTACCTAGGTTTCTCTGAATGGAGCTTTTGGCCTTGCATATTTCATTTTCACCATTAGTACACCATTAATACTTAAATAATGTCTGTATCTGTCTGACTTTCCTTCCTGTTCATGAATTTGGGAGAAGAGAAACTATGTCAGCAGAAATGCAGTTAGCCCAGCACGAGCACTGGCAGCAGCCAAAAGAGAACAAGTAGGGACACCAGTGGAATGCTAATGCCCTGTAATAGATGCGTTGTCTCCTGAAGGTATGTGTTCTTCTGATGAATGCAACCCGATAAGGCGAGCTGAAAGTTAAACCCTGGCAAATGATTTCTGTAATGGGGGAAGAGAGTCCTTCCTGATTTAATCTCAGTGTAAGTAGGTTAAGTGTGGTTTTCCTGTCACATCTTTGCTTGTGTATTTTAAAGACATCTGCAACCCTATTACTTACCAGAGTTGTCTTGAAAAAATGCTTTTACTTGCGTTTTACCTTTACAAAGTCAGAATGTGGTAAAGTGTACTTAGATAGCAATGTCATCTACATGTGAATCTATAAATGGATTGTTCTGGACTTTCTTCTGAGTATCTGAAGTATGGCAGCATCCCCTTTTCAGCTGCATGAGTGAAGTGGACAGATGACTTTACAGCATCAGAAGAGTCTTCTGGTGACTGGTTAACTACTGCATCTCTTGGGCATGCAGCATGAAATGGAGGTGCATTTTTGAGCCATATGATGTCAGATGATTAGGAAGGGCATGCCTATGCTGACAGTTTTTTGACATTGGTTTTGTGCAGAAAGTAATGTAAGGAATTCTGTAATAACCTCTGAGGGCTTGGGGTGGGGCACATGCTGCCTGCGTCAGAACAGCCAGGTTTCTGCTCACAGTAGGTTCATAATTCCAAAACTGTGATCCAGTTCTTTGTTGCTGCATGGCACAGGTCTCTTTGCAGACAGCATGTTCATTTGCCATCTGCAGATGGCATCATGCAACCATAAGGATATCACCCACAGTGTCAGTGTGGCAGTATGAAAGCTTTTCCTGTGGCTGCCACTTACGTCTTCCCTCATCAGCAGTGCCTGCTTTTCCTCTGGCTTTCTGGAGCATGATGCCAGGGAAGGTAGATACTCCTCTTGTGGAAGAGAGATCAACGAAACAGGTCTGTCACATGAACCCATGGAAGAATCCTGTGGTATTGCCTGCAGAACAGCTGTCTTGAACAGCTACTTGAAGTCTTACATTGCAGATGTTGCCAAGGTCCCTCACAGGGCAGTTTTCTGGCCTTCCTTGCTCTGGAGAGTGTCATCTCTGGTAAAGATGAGCTTCAGGGCCAGTGAAGCAAGTGATGGTGGGTAAAACTGTCTCATCCTCTTAGAAATTGACCTGCAGTGCATACAGGACTTTGGATGAGAGCTGCATTCATAAACTTCTGCCAGGTGTTATCATAGTATTTTCCAAGCACAGGGGCCTTTGCTGCCCCTCTCACTGCAAACCACTGGTAAGCAAGGTGGTTATCAAAGCCATTGTTGGCAGCCTTTCCAGATGCCTCCTGTGCATCATGAACAGCCTCAGAGGTCCTGTGTGGGATGGTTTCCTTTGCTGTGCATTTCCTTGTGGGAGCCACCTTTCCTTTGGTGAAGCAGCGGCCCTGATCCTCATGTAGGTCCTCCTCATGGACAATACCTGGAAACTGGCTGATTTCATTGCTCCCACACCCTCTGCATCACAACGGAAGAGGTAACAGGCATTGCATTTCCCACTGTGGACCCTGTATGTCCCAGGCAATCCCACCACCCACCATAATGCATACCCATCCCAAAGTCTCATGTGCCCACAGTGCACCCACAACATTCACTTCTGGAACAAAAGTGAATATGTATAGCCTGAATTTACAGGCTATACAAAATGTATAGCCTGTAAATTCATGGCAATGGTGGAACAATGAAGAAAAACAAACTGAAAATCCTGGCTCCTACACAGATGTACTCTGCAGCATGTCCTTCTCCTTGATAGGTGGTGCAGAATCCATCCTCACTTCCTCTAACAAGGACATGATCACTTTTCACCACCACAAAGCATGGAACCTTTCATCATCCTCCAATGTGCCTGTAATCACTGTTTTGCAGTCTGTACACTGCTAACCAGCTCTTAACACACACAGTCCTATTCAACCTAATTTCCTGATACCTAAAAATCTGTCAGAGCCTCATAAGGCTTTGCCTCAAAGTTTCAGGGCTCTAATTTTCGAGTATGGGAAACACCCCCCATGCTGGTCCTCCTCCTCCTCTTCTGTCCATTCACTTACGAGAAAGGGTAGTATTTAAGAGCAACCACAAACAACTTCCTTTGGCTGTGTGGGCAGTACAGCAAATGTGCCCCAGATACCTGTAACACTCCATAGAAAGGTCAATGTGCTATGTCAACATGGTCTGCAAGGGGTAAAACCACAGATGGGACTGTTAAATTGAGGCCGGCATGGCCGCTGACCAACAACCTAAGTTTAGATTGGCAAGTGCCTGATGTGGCCAGAAACCACCAGGCACTGTGTGCTGGTTGGCACAGTGTAGGTGGCTGCTGTGACTCTCGTGTGTCGATGCCTGCTTGGTTGGGGGGCAGTACACTGCACAAGAGGTGCCCTCATGTGCCACAGGGCTAACCTTGAAGCTGGAGTGGGATTTATGGTGGTGGTTTTCTGCATCTGGGATGACAGGCAGTGTAGAGAGCTCCTTGTGCTGGTGCACCTCCTCTTCTGTTGTCTTCTGGCTTGTGTTGTGGTGGCTGGGATGCCCTCTTGGAGGTGTTCCATCTTGGTCCGTAAGTCTCGGTGTCCTCCCAAGGGCTGGACTTGGTCACTGCAGGTTTGCTGCTGCTAATGCAGCTTCATCAGAGGACTGTACAGGGAGAAAAAGGTTTCCTAGGAGTTGATGGCCTGTGGGAAAAAAAACCACTTTGGTGATTTATGGTTTTCCTCTTCATGATGCCCTCATTCTCTGGTTCAAATCCTCTCAACAGAGTCTTGTAACTTTGACCTCATCCTAGGAGGACTGTTAGGCATAGAGCTGTCCACCAGCTGACCTGCTGGTGATGGTAAGAGCCTGTAATGTATCAAGGGGCAGTAGGTAGATAACAGTGTCACAGATCAGTTCCTTCCTGGCATCAGGAGAATGCAGACCTGTGAGGATGGGCAAAAGTGATGGGAGTGAAGAGCCAACCTGTGCAATAGCATTTTTCTATTGTGTTTTTCTGTAGCTCTTTCTGAGTAATAAGTGAATGGAGAACCTTCTCATGCTTCTGGCAGCAGCCCCCACCCCAGCAGCAGATTATCCATTTCATTGCAGCGGAGGTGTCTCATAGGTGTGTGTGTTGTTCTGGGCCATGCTATTCTTCATCTGAATCCCTCTGATGTCATTCTGACCTGTCATCGTCTCTGTCAAGAGGCATGGTCTTCTGGCCCAGCCAGTATATGTGCTTCTCTTTCTCCATGCCCCCTCTTCTACCACCAAAGTGATACCATGTAACACTTCAAACAAACCTTAATTGGGGTGTTATGGACCACAGTGTCACTGGCACATGGCTGGATGGCAGACTTGGGGGGGACAGGGAGAAGTTGAACTGAGGCTGGATGTCTTCATGGTAGGAAAATGCTGCAGACAGATGTGGAGGATGTGGATAGACTACTGAGACAAACCAAACGTACGGAGAGAGCTTGTTGTGTGTTGTTTCTACCTGTGTACCAGCTAGTTGCCCTGCAGATTGAATACCAGTGCAGTTTAATCCTTTTCCCTAGTAAATCAGCAGGAGAATGCAATCTTTATTAGTTGATGACACTACTTTGACCATGACAGCGTGTAGCCTGCTGTTCTGAGGATGACAAAGGTTGATGTCTGTACAGTTACAAATGGGTGCCATTAAAGTCCTCTGTTACCTCTTCAAGGCCTAAATTCATAGAAAGTAATGCCAAAGAGAAGTGCCTCGTTCTCAGCCAGAATGGAGTCAAACTGCAGGGTAGGTTTGAGGTTTTTTTCAGAAACTAAAATGTTTCCTGTGTAGGACACTTGCTGTCTAGAAAGCCTGCTCTCAGCAGAGATGTTTTCACCTGGACAGAGGATTTGATGATGTCCTTTTAGTGTTGGGTCCCATTACTACTTCTTTCTCACATCTACTCCCAGTCAGAAACAAAAGCCAGTTTATAAGCTGTATGTTCACTGGAGACAGCTGTTTTGGCACAGGACAGAGGTTACAGAAGAGAAGCTGATATTCTGGCACTTGTTTTGTGCCTCATCCACAGTCCCCTTCATCTCAGACAGAAGTGACGTACCAGTGGCGTGCGTGTTCTCTGCCTGGCTTCTTCTAAAAACAAACTGCAGTGCTGAAGGATTCAATTAATTTGCTGAAACATAAGCATCAAGTGCTGAGGTGCCCATGGTAGCTGCCAGGGCTTTTAGCTCCTGGCCCAGGAGGGACCCTTTTTCCTGTATAACCTATATTACAGCTCTCAGCCTTGTGTGGGTGCTTCAGATGTCACAGGGCACCTCAAAAGACACAGGATGCTTGTACGTGATCAACTGAAGTATCTTCCTCACCGAAGGTCTCTGATGTATCAGTTTTATCCCACTGATGTTAGGGAATGTGTGCAGCATAAAGGTGGGAGGAATCTTTCTGGTTTTGTGTTGAAAATATTAATTTTCTGCAATAAAGACTACAGAATATCTGTCAACTACTCCTCACCACCCACCACTGGAAATGACTTGTCTTATACTTGTCTTCTGTTTGGTGAAGGCAGCATAGGCTTGAAAGATATGTTTAAGCATGTGGGAAGGAAAGACCAGGCAGGTCTTTATGTTTTGACATCAGATCTCTTCCAAATTACAGAGTGCAGAGCATCTATAAATTGTATTTTCTTTACATCTTGTCTTTCATTCTCCAATTAATTTTAGACATCTTACTAATGATCATTGTGTTTTTAAAAATGAAGATATTATGCTTCACCCATTTCAGACAGCAACAAAACAGAGTTGAGTTTTCCCCCTAAATCATATATACATGCACCTTCAGATCCTGCCTGAAATTTCTGAGACTTGCACAGGACACAACAACATGGCACAAGCTGATGAGATCTGTACTGTTATGTGTATGTCCCTTATTATTTTTTGTTGCTCCATGTAACATTGCCCACACCTTGTGTGGGATTCCTCTGTGTTAGAGGCTGAGCAGACAGCTACAGAAAAGGCAGGCTTTGCTCCTATGTGCTTATAGTAAAGTCTCAGTCAAAAACCAGCAGATGAATGGGACTAGAACAAGATGAACGGAGTTCAGCAGGAAGCTAGAAGTTACCAGAAGTCTTTCAAGGGAGCCAATAAAACATCTTGTACTGTACCTAGTTAGCATTCCCTTTGCCTTTGCAAGGGTGAGGACTCTTAAGGTGAATACCAGAAATAGCAGGCTTAAACACCGAGTGGCATGCAGTTGGGTGCAATACATGGCACCTGAAGATTCTCTTTTAATATCAAATGTTAGTGAAGATGTGGGATACAGTCAGTTGCTCTCAATTAAAATGTTTTGCATTAATATGGTCATCTCATGTTGTTTGTGAAACAAAGTGTAATTTATTAAGGAATAAAAAATAGATGGATTTACTCTTTTCATCCAGGAATGGAAAGTCTTCCATGTTAGGTTTCCCTTGATATGGTCTCATTTTATAAAGATCTAAAAAACTGTGCATTTGATAACTAATAATACTTTGATAACTAATAATTTGATAACTAAAGTGTGAGGTTTAAACGTTAATAGTGCTAGTTCAGAAAACTGATCATCCTCTTTTCATTTATTTTATGTAGGTTTCCTCTGCCTGATCTGTAAACATGTCCACAGACCTGCTATGTAAGTACATTTCTGTCATCCCACAGTGATTCTTTGTATCATATGTTTTTATCAGATTCCCAGATGTGCTCATGATTGATGTCTTTTATCTTTAAGTATAAAGTCTGCTTTTACATTTGCGTTTCTGCTGGGACATCTGTAGAACAATATTACCATTATAATCAAGGGGATTATTCTTGGAGCAAGGCATGACTTAATAGCAGTAAAATTATAAAAATCTGGCCCATGTATAAGAACAGACTGGTTCATTGAAACTTAAAAATCGCAAAACTATCTCAAAAGTGTTATCTATCTTTGGCACAAATACCATCCCAGATGACTACTGAGTGATGTGCTTGGGGGTTTTGATTCACTTTGTCAGTTTAACTCCTGTGTTTCCAAGGCGTCGCTACGCAAGTCACGTCCAAATCTCACTCCTCATCTCTATTGTCCGTCCTTCTTTTTCAACAGCAAAGAATATACAAGTGGCACATTCCTATATTTTGCTGTCCTGCTATTGCAGGAACTCACATCTCCCCAATACTTGCATGCTCTCACTCCAGCCTAAGCTATCTGCAGCATTAAGCACATTTTCTATGCTTCTTGACCTGATCTACGTGCTTTCTTTTTGGAGTCCCTCCAATGCCTCAGCTGCCATTTTTTATCATTGCCTCTGAGGGCTGCCCAACTGCACACTGTGCCATATAAGAGGGGAATTTCCAGAAACCCATTTTATCAGTCTCCAAAACTTCTTCATGGGAATAAAGACGACTAAAATTGATGGTCAGTAACTGTAATCTGTTAATAAATATAAAACCATCACTGGCAGACTGGCAGATAGCAGCTGTCTGTGAAGACAATATCTGTACTTCAAGTTATTTGTGAAAGTGCATTTTTTGAGCTTTTATCCGCTAAGTGGAAATTTTGGGGCATGCTTAAGTGCCATTTTGATACAGAGAGAACTCTGAAATGAGGAATGTAATATGCCTGACTCTATTATGTACAACAGGCAAAGCTTCTGGCATGAGTGAAATGTTACATAAAGGAAGAGGGCAGGGTGACTGACTTGCATGGTGGTCCTAGTAAAAAATCACTTAAGAGTCCTCAACTCTACACCAATGTTTAAGCTGGTTTGACTGTTTCAGCTAGTTTGTGCCCTGGCAGTTTCATTTTTCTCTCTTCAGTTTAGCACCAGCACCTCTCTCACCCTTTCCCTAATGGTCTGTTGGTTGGAGAAGTTGTCACCTAAGGAGGATTTCAAGGAGCTGGGTGTATTCATCCTGGAGAAGAGATGGATCAAGGGAATCTAGTAATGGACTTGCAGTAGAAAAATGGTTATGGAGAAGGTGAAAGCGCTTGGCTCCACAAGTATGCAGTGTGACGGGACAACAGATGATGTCCACAAGTTACTTCAGGGGAGATGCCCTTGGATATAAGGGATTTTTTCCCTGTGGGATCAATTAAACATTGGAATAGGCTGCCCAGGGAAGTGGTGGAATTTTGCATGCTGGAAATAATTGAGATACAGCTTGACAGGACCCTGGGTAATACTAATCTAAGGGCCTGCTTTCAACAGGAGGCTGAGCTGGTTGATCTGCTTGATTCTGTCTCCACAGACCTCTTGGAACTTAAATAATTCTGCAGTTCTGTGTTTTCTTGTGTCCTCAGCTATCATTGGTGCAATGATCAGTCATCCCTAGCATCTAACTTTGGTCTTGTCTATGTCCAACTGTGTTCAGTTCTGGTTTCCCCAGTTAAAGAAAGACAGGGAACTACTGGCGAGAGTCCAATAGAAGGCTGTGAGGATGATGAGGAGACTGGAGCATCTCTCATGTAAGGAAAGGCTGAGAGAGCTGGGGCTGTTTATCTTGTAGGAGACTGAGAGAGGATATGACCAATACTTATAAATATCTAAAGGATGGATGCCTAGAGAAAGGAGCCAGGCTCTTCTCTGTGGTGCCCAGTGACAGGACAAGGGGCAACAGGCACAAACTGGAGCACAGGAAGTTCTGTCTGAACATGAGAAAAAAAACTTCTTTACACTGAGTGTATCAGAGCACGGGGACAGGCTGCCCAGAGAGGCTGGGGGGTCTCCTCCTCTGGAGATATTTGAGACCCACCTGGACACACTACTGTGCAGCTTGCCCTAGGTGACCCTGCTTTAGCAGGGGGGTTGGACTAGATGGTCTCCAGAGGTCCCTTCCAGCCCCTGCTGTTCTGTGATCATGTGATTTCATGATTCTCAGTATTGTGCCACTTGTGCTGTGGCAGGTCCTGATACTTGGTAACGTTAGAGCAGTAGACATTTGTCTTCTCACATGTAGACAAGTGAATAGTGTTGAGGCAGCACCGGTGCTCAGGGGACTTTCCAAGTGTAGCTGGTGGGGGTACATACGCATGTGGGGTTTGTGACAGCCAGGTCGTGCCTTGGAAAAGTGTCGGTGCACAGGAGAACACTGAAGAATAACATGGAAAATCTGTACAGATGAGGAGTGACTGTAGATCTTTATGTCTGTTTTTACATAAACAAATAGTTCGGAACCAGCCCATGAGCTTAGTACTGTCCTGTGCTAACAGGGAGTAACACCAAGGTGTGTTTTGGGGATAACATCTAGCAGGCTCTGTTCCAGTTAAGGAATTTGAATGCAACCAAACAGAGGGGGGAAAAGGGAAGGAGGTGAGGAGTGTTGAGACTCATGGAACTGATGCCAGGTGATGTCAGCACCAGAGAACGGTCTCTGGCTCTTGGTGTTTAGCAATAGGCATGTAGGCTGACCGCCCAGTCCCTAAGCCTGACCACAGCATCGGCTTTCACTAATGCTTGGTTCAATACAAGGTCAAATTCTAGGATTAAAAATGTTGTTCTGGGTCACGTTAATGAAAACTATATATATAAATAAAAAGAAAAAATCTAACCAAACCAGACCAAAACCCCTTAGGAAGAAAATGCTGGAGTCTAGGGTAAATTGTGCAAAGAAAATAGCATGGTTGCACAATACAAGGGTTGCTGTGGCTAGACCTCAAACTCCAGCAGCTAAGTCTTCAAGCCTCTGGAAATAAACCAAAAAAGCCAACATCCCAGTGAAGTTTTGGCACAGTGAATTTGAGGTAGCAAGTGTTTGTCTGTTTTAGATGGAGAAGCTAAGGAAAAAAAGAGAAATTTATAAAATGTCTGTCAGACACTGAGGCTCGGCTGGTCAGGGAAGCAGCGGGCTTCCCCATGAGCTTGTTTTTCTTCCTATCCTTGGATGAACTAGTATGCAGTATATTATGCTGCCTGAATGTCGGGGTTTGTCACAGTTTGCTCTGGGGGCTGTCCCAGGAATGTAGGAAGGTGACGGGCATGAATGGAGCACGCGGTTGTCAGTGGGGCTCAGCCTGCTCTTCGGGAAACCTGTTGCTGATCCTCGGGTCCAGCCGGCCAAAGCCACGCAGGAAAGGAGGTGGGTCTTTGATCTCTTTGTTGTAGCTGCTCCCTGGGAATTTGCTGAAATCAATGCCCTGTTTTCCCGAAGAAATGAATGGCTATGCCTAACTAGCTTTGTGAAGCGCTGGGGAATTCACCGCTTCTGTTTATTGACAGCTGAAAAGGAGCACATGGTGCTGAATGGGTCCTCTTGGGGAAACAAAACAGAGCTGAGTTAGACTTAGTTGAACACAAGGGCATTTGGAAAAGTCTGCCGAAGGAGGATGGCACAGTTCCTGCCACTGTGTACTAGGCATAGCCTGACCTTTTTGCTAAAAATGCCATTTTAAATAAGGTAAGGATTGTTTTGATTTCCCATACGTAATTTGATTATGAAATGTTTGCATTTGTGTTCTGGAGTACAAAAACAATGTTTGAATTGTATTCTGTCATGGGAAACACCTAAGTGACTCTTGTGCTGTTCCTAGCCACTGTGTGTATTCATTTGTTCTTTATCTAACAGTGATTAGTGAATATGAAAAGTAGTAGGAAATGATTTGGTATTTGGGACTTGCAGTTCAGTCCTGAACACCAGTCTTTTCTATAGGCTATTATATGCAGTTCTTTATGTCTTTGAGAATCAGTCGAATGGCATCTGATGATTTCTCGAAGGGTGCAAATCACTGTGTTAATGCTTTTACACAAGGCAGTAACTAACAACAGGGCCTGTCTGGCAGCAAATCTGGGACTCTAAAAATCCCTTGAAATGTAAGGATATATTTCCAAACCTCTGTTTGTATGCATTGACTCAAGGCAAGAGATGGACTTACCACTCTGCCTTCTATTTTTAGATGTACATGTTGTGGGGTTTGTTTTTTCTTCTAAAGACAGCAAAGAACATCAGGAGGAGGATGATAATGAAGAAGCAGTTATTTTCTTCATGGGAGTCCAGAACAGTTTATGAGACCAAAGGAATTTGGTGTGTAATTCATATGTAAATTTTCTAGTGAAAACAGGAGAACAATTCACCAGAGTTTCTATATTAGTTTCTGTGGTGACTGAAGAAAAGGGTTCTGAGCTCACGTAGCTACAACTTTCAGGTGTGACCAACTTACAACTGCAAGGAAAAAAAAAATAATCAAGTAATGTAATTTCTTCCCGTATCAGTTCAAGTATAAGGGCAAGCTCCAAGCAGAATAATTGCTGCCGTGTGAGTAGGTATTGCTGGGTTTGTGTTGGGTTGCTGCTTCAGAGCATCTGCGCGTGAAAATGGAATAATCTCGTGTTGTGTGAGGAGGAATTGCTGGTTTTGTCCTGTGAGCCTGCTCCCAAGTGTCTGCGGGTGTGTGCAGTTGGAAAACTCTTTTGAGTAATCCACTCGTCTCGGGGGAAGTGCTTGGGAAGTTTCGTGTTTCATCAGAGCGTTTTGTGTTGCCCAGTCTGGCATTTTTGCTTTGAGTGACTTTGAGCTAGTAATCTTAGGAGTTTTGTCTCATTTAGCTCTTTGCAGCAGATAAGTTATCTCTTTTTCTTGGAAGCACCGGGGCTCCATATGCAAACATGCCTTCTTTAGAATACTTTGCGATCCTGAAAATGAAAATACATTGCTGAACTGAAGAGCGTCAGCGTTGCTGCCTGTGGCATCTGCCTTTAAACATCCAAGTTTGTCAGAGGGAAAAGCAAAAAAAAAAAGCAAATGCATTTATGGTTTGGACAAAGAGGTAAAAACATTGAGCACATGCAGGCTGATACTGGTGTTTGTGAGCTCTATTGTCGTTGTTATCCGAAGTGTTAAAGAGTGTTTTTTGACCTCATTTAAGTGTGTTTATAAGTGATAGAAGCTGCAAGATTTTAAAGCTAATTGGAAGACAGCATTTAATTTGGAAAGGAGGTATATTTGTAGGTGATTTTTAATGCTGTAGTCTATGCGTGTCATGAAAATGTGTCTGGGTGAGAGTTTCTGGGTAGCTGTAATGGTGTAAATAGAAAAGAATTACAGTCCTGGAAAGCTCAGTTGATCAGAGTGGTTTTACTTAGTATAATGGAGAAGAAAGTAGATGATTCATGTGTGACATGGAAGGTAGCATTTGTTCTCTGTTACTTGGGCGATAAGGCAGCACAGAGTGTGTTATGTTTAACTCACTGACCTGTGTTTAGGCAGAGAGAGGCATGAGGGAAGTTCATGGGGATGTTTTGGCAAGACAGTTGTCCCTTTGCCTCTCCTAACATCAAGGTTCTTCATAAAATATGAGTATCACTGTGACCTGTTGGCAATGCTGAAGTGGAAGGAGTATAAAATAATTGGTTACCAGTGAACAGAGTAAGATATACCCACTACAAAGTGGGATATATTACCATACGCAGCTCTAAGTAAATACACATGTTAAATGACCAGGGTTATATAAATACATGTCTGAGGAATGGTGCATTTCCCCCAAGGTGATGCCTTTACCATCTGTTGATCTTCAAGCTAGGAAAGTATGAAGACAGGAACAAATTCTTTGCAATTTTGCTTTGCAAGGTTGCTTCTTAGATTCTGGTAATCTGTTGTTTTTCTGATTTTTGGAAATACTTTAAAGAAACTACAAATTAATCGGAAAGAAATGTAGAAAAAGCATTTGGATTTTATTTATTCTCAGACTGAGATGACAGGAGAATAAATAGGGCTCTATGGAGATATAATCTGAGTTTGGAGTGCTTCATTTGCAGAAAAAAATCTGCAGTTTCTTCTAAATCCACAAATTTTTGCAACTCTCAGATGCCATTCTTCAGTAATTCTCTATAATCATGTGCTTTGTAGTTCTTTACTTTAGAGAATTAGACTCAAGGCTGTCCATCTACCTGAGGAGAACTGTTATTGTAAGAGAAGCGTGCTGTACTGCTGCCTAATCTGTTATGGACAAGTTAATTAGCCTTTCTTAGTCAGTTAAAGCTAGGATAGACAATTTCTATAGTACAGTATCGGTCAAGACATTAGATAATTATGTTATGGTTCTCATTGGAAGTCTTTAGAGAAGTCTATGTTAGATCTCAGGAAAAAAGAGGTAAAGTAAATGGAAATACAGGTACAACACTTGCACTTGTATTTTTTTTCCACAGAAAGACTTTTTGTATCTGCTTGGCAGCAGACCTTCCCAGTGTCTATCTTGGGGTTTTTTTTCCTAAAAAAATAACGTCTTGCCTTAGAAAGAGGAGAATAATTTAGCAGACTCATAAAGGCTAAGGCTGAGAGTATCCTACCCGTTCCCAGAGAAGCAGAGAACCAAGCATCCTTTTCATGTTGGAAATTAGGCAAGTAATAACAGAAGTTGGCGTGTCCTCTGTTATGAAGTGCATAGTATGAGCTAAAGCTGTTCTGCTAAGCTGTTACTGACCTTTCATTTACAAATCTCAATGCTTTTAAAAGAAGATTCCTACATTTCTGTATTTTAAATACATGCTTTAGGATTCATTAGTCAAAACAACCCCAAACTGTACAAAGTATACTTTTTATTTTGTTGTTCCCTTGGGTGAAGTGGAATATCAGTGGGAGGTTTGGACAGTTCACTGAGAAAGTTAACTGATTTTCCAGTTTTATTCGGACCTGGTTTCCAGTGACTGTTATTTGGATTGGAGTGTTCTTTCAGGGTTGGCCCTCCAAGGTCTCAGTCCCCACCAGTCTGGTGTCTGTGTATTCACTTCTCTGCACAGACTTCTTTCGTAACACGGCTACTCGCACATCAGTACTTGAGGATACAAACTTCTGCCTGTAGAAGTGGGTCCCATGGTTTTTACACTGCGCTTTTATTCCCAGCTTGCTCAATTTAGTTGTAATCGGCTCTGAAGATGTCAAGTTGTCCAGCCACAGGATGAGTACAGCATCTCTCCGCTCTATCATGCCAGGCTTCCTCATTGCATCCTCCAGTAAAGTCCTGTTTCCTTTTCCAAAGTCTACCTGCCTCATTCTTTCTACCAGTGAGCAGTTGGAAATACATCCACACCACTAGCATCTTTGCTGGGAAAGTACCCGCAAGTCCTTGTTGAATGTTGTGCCACAAGTGGAAGAGCTATAATCCATTTGGGCTGTTTTCCTGAGGAGTGGTGGCTTTTGTCGCTGAGCGCTCACCAGTTTCCTCCAGATGTCATCTGGACATGGTGGCCACTAACAACCAAGTTCAATGAAAGAGAGGGAGACCCGATCTAAGGTTCCGTTTTATCCCTTTTAAGGGAATGTTGCAAGGGTTGGAAATATTTCAACTAATTAATACTAAGCATTAGTCATTAGAATTGCTGCACTTTGTTTATCAGAATCGAAACTGTGGTGTTGACTGGCCATGAATGAAATTGTCAACTGCATTAATGCACTTGGTAGGATGTGCGTGGCTGTGAGCACGTGTGCTTACACGTACATATATTTAGGAAGACACATGTGGTTGGGTTTTGTTCGGGTTTTTTCTGGAACAAAGATGATTCTGGTGTCTGTTAAATTGCAGTGTTAGTGTTAACATTATCCACCAAAAGGCCTGACACTAAAATAAATCAACTGGCCTGCCAAAAGTCTCCTCAAAAGAAAAGTGCTTGAGACCAATTAAAGCCACTTTTGTCGTGGGAAGTAGAACTTGTGCTGGCGGAGATGTAGATTAGGGGGTGCAGCGAGTGGCCTGGGAGCCACAGGGTGTTTATGAGCAGTTTGAATGTGACTATCTGGCTGTCTGGCTGTATTGCTGTGGGCAGGGGGATTTTAGTTCTGCTCTCTGCGGTATGGAAGCAGTGCAGCTCGGGCAGTGCTAGCAAAGGCCTGCAGCAAGAAGGTGTCGCAGCCGGGAAGCCAGAGCCTTGCACCAGGGTCAGCTGCTGCTGCCTGCTGCAGGGACACGAGCAGAGTGTGACAGGAAGGTTTGGCTCTCGGGATGCTTTTACTGGGCATTGGGACCCGGCTATGCTGACTGAGGCTGTTTCTCATAAAAAATGGCAGTTGTTCTGTGAATTTGCCATTAACCTCCTTCCTTGTTTCTGGCTCTAATTTCATACAGCTTCATGCCAAGCCAGCGGAGGGAGGGGTGAGAGAAGGGGGAAAAAAAAAACCCAACCCTTGAAAAATCCAACTGCATTTTCCTGTTTGATCATTTGAAATGTATTCAGCTTTCAGCAATGAGAGAAGTCTCTTTGTTCGCACTGATTAGAAGCTATTACATGCAAACTACGGGAAGTGACTTCACTTGAACTGTGCTCGTTTATGTGTATGGGTTCTGATAGCAACCAAACCCCATGTGGTGTACCAGAATTACGACACGTACATTGTAGTCCTAAGAATAACCTAAAAAAGATTACTTTTGTTAAAAATTAGATTTCAATCAATCCTTTCATCTCGAGTAACTTTTAGATGAATGAACCTACCAAGAACTTCAATAAACCAGTTGCTCAGACTGCAGAGTGGCATTAAACTTGAAAAACACACCTGCATACCTTCCCAGCTGTTTGGTTTTGTTGTTTTGGGGGGGATTTATTGTTACTTTAAGTTTGTGGGAAAGTCCTATAAACTACTACCCTTTCAGGTGTTCAAACGGTGAAGGCAATTTCTTTTTTTTTCCTGTCCTAGCTGTGAAGCTTGTGAGGTACAGCAGAGCACAGGTATCCTTCTGCTGCCCAGGCATCTTGGGATCCTGATAATGCTGCTGTGTGCAGTCACATTGTTGAATTTCACAGCCCGGCTGTGCTCCTTGAAGCTTTTCTGGCTGCTTTGCTTCTAAGATTTGCTGGACAGAAGGAGCATGGTAGAAAGCCTCACTGGGTTGGTGTAAGGATGACTTTTTATGGGAGACTGGTTAAATTCCTTCTGGCTCTGCCTGTCACAGTACTTCATGTTCGCAAGGCAAAAAACTTACTGTTCCCAGATGTGCTCGACTGTCATCACGATTATTCCCTATTAGGGAACTGATAATGAATCATAGTTGTTGTTATCATTTATATGTTTGTATAACAAATAGTTTTGGAGTTCTAAAGAGTTTACATACTTAAACTCGTGTCTGCCAGGAAAATATATGCGTGCTTTGCGTTAGATCTCTTTACAGTGAGATAAGTGCTGAGCCTCCCTTCTAGAGGCATCCTTCCATAACAGCAGCTGTGCTGGACAGGATCACATCACTGTGAGGCAGGACCTGGTGCTGTGGTGCATGATCTTCCACTGCAGGAGACCCAAGGATGTACTCTCCCTCTGGATCTTCTTTTCTCTTGGGAACAAAGGCGGGGACATGGGGTGAGGACAAGTGGCACTGCCGCTAAGTGTCTGGGTCAGGACGCCCAAGGGCTGGGCTCACCTGCAGTGCCAGTCCCATTTTAGGGAATTAGCTCGACCTGCCAGTCTAGCTGAACATACAGGGTGACAGTAAGGCATGTTTGCTGGTTTATTTCTCTGTTTCTGCCTCCAAATATAGTAACTCATTTTTAAAGTTTTACATTTTAGTAGAGTGAGATCATGTTCCTGTGAATATGTTTAACGTTAGGAGTGATTGCTGGGATGTTTGCAAACCAGCTACTGCTCCCCTCCCTGGAGGAGAGGGCCCTAAAAGAGGCGTAGGCATTTATGCGCGGGGTGCTGCTCACCCCTGCACTGCACCAGGACTCCTCCTTCCCCTCCGCCAGCATCTCAGGGGCTCTGGTCCACTCACCTGAACGCTGGTGTTGCCTCAGCAGCATGTTCCACTGTGTCTCTGCTGGTGCTGCCCAACAGAGACCATGAGGCTTCAGGGACTGCGTGTGTCAAAGATACAGGAACTCACTGCTTGAAATCCATTGAGGTTTCCTTCTCAAGCATTTAGGAGTAAATCTCATTCCCTCCCCCCGCTTTTTTTTTTCCTCCCTTCTTTTTCTGGGGTTGTTATTTTGGATGTGGAGTTATGAAAAATACAGTACTTCCTTCCCAAATAATACACTGTGAGGTAGGTACATGAATGTGAATGTTTTCAGTCTTGTGAGCAATTATGATTGCAAAGTCACCTGAAGTGTGTTTTCCAGATTATTTATTTTCTTCATGAAGAGCTGAGCAGTTGTAACTCTCTGCTAAGACAACGTTTCATTCATGTGTTTTTGGGTTGCACTACGGATTAGTTACTACAGCTAGAAGGTGAAAATTTTTCAGTACAACATTTAGCATAACAAAACACAGAAGTTAATGGGATTTGAGTAAGATTCTTATCTTCTGAATTCTGATAATTATAACAGGTTGTATTTTGCTATACTATAAATAGGATGAATCGTTAATCAGTTAAGAGCTTCAGGTCCTCTATATGCAGTTTGCACATCAAACCTAGGACAGGTGAGACTCCTTTCATAAATGCTCTTTACAGAGGAAATGTGTGGCATTGGTCCACTGTAATGGGAACGTAACTTGGCATTAACTGTTTGCTAATTGAGTACTTGGAATTTTTTGCAAAATAAATTGTATTGCGGAACAGGGTTTTCAAGCTCTTCCAGGAAGGACTGCTGCAGAACAAACCACAGGGCAGGAAAACCTCGTGTACCTTTGTGTAAGAAGGGACAAGGACTGGCATGCTGCACGTGCAGCGCACGTCAGGCAGGAAGTGCCCACAAGGTGCAGGCCTGCAGCGTTCCTCTGGGTGAAAACTGAGCTGGGCGAAGGGAGCAGCGCAGTTTTGCTCTGGGATAAATTACTGTTGCTTGCTATGCAAATCCTATGATTGTAATTAGGCTTGGATTTGGATGACTGCATACACTGATCTTTGTTCCCTCTGTGCACGGGAACGATTTCTAATGCTGCAAAACAGCACAGCAACTGTTGAGTGCGGCTCGGCTGGATGATGGTTTCTCGTGGGGCGTCTTTGCTCGAAGCAGAGGGGGTTTACCTCTGCCTTCACAGGGCATGTATGTCCTGCTGCTGCCACTGAAGCATGCAGGTACTTTAGAGCCTCGCTTGAAAGTAGACAGAATGCAGGAAGGACTGCCTGATAGGCATCTAGCTTTAGCAAACTGGTTTTAAAAAGTCGTGGTGTGCCGCTGATTGGTTAAGGAGCTGGTGGTATGTTTGAGCTATCACGATAGCGATTGCAGTTCCTAGTATGGCTATGTATAGCTCCCGTTATCTCTGCAGCTGGACTTTGTGTAACCGCAGCCTGTGGCTTCTTGCCCAAGCTAATGAGCTCTCCCGGAGGCCGGGCTGTGCTTATGAGGGTGGCACAACACTCCAATGGTGCCGCTGTTTTGGAAACCCGAGTTTGTTAACTGTGCTGGAGTCCAGCTTGTCCAAGCCACTGTGTGAGCTTGGCTGCTGCTGGCCACAAGAGCTTGTCCCCGTGCAGCATGGCCAGCCACAGAAACATCTGGAGGACAAGGCAAGCTGGCTGCTGAGGCTGCCGGGCTGCAGTCCACATCAAAGGAGAGCTGTCACCTAGACCTAGACTGTGGGGAAGCACCAACGTGATGAGGACGGTACAGGTGAGCCACACTCGCAGCCTGTTCTCCCTAGGAATGTGGTCCCTGGTGTTGCGGTCAGCCTTGGATTGATCGCCTTTTTTGGCCAACCTCGCGTGGTGGTAGTGCATCCTTCAGGCAGCGGGTACCATTTTCCTGTCACCCAAAGAGCAGGGGGAAGCTGTAGCTGCCAACCATGCCTCTTGATGGCTGGGCAGAAGTGGGAGCAGATGCATGCAGGGGTACCAGGCTGGGGGTGAACAGGAGACGTACCCATCCCTTAGCCCATCCAGCAGCTGATAGCAGGGCACAAGCACCCCATCCATGTGCTAAGGTGGTGGCTGCACACCTGCTCTCTGGTCTAACTCTACACCCCCCCAACCCATGCTCGGCTCTTCCTTATACCTGGCTCCCCACTGCCACAGTGGAGTTCGGCAAAATAAAACTCTTACCAGCTACAGGATCTGTTAGCTTCTGGAGTTTTATCTGGAGGTAGTTAAAAAGGGCATTGTTTGGAACTTTTTCACAATTGTTGCAAAGACAGAGAGAAAGAATGAAGGAATACCCTCTAGGGGACAATATAGCACTGCTGCTCTAAAGATAGAGTAAATGACACGATCTAGTTTTTAACAGCTTGTAACTGCTGTGAATCTTATTTGTTTGTGTTGTCTACTGATCTGAGCAAAGCAAAGGAATGGGGGCAGTTACTACTTCTTGCACGCTTGCATATTATCAGGTATTCCTGTAAACATGACATTGAATCCATTGATTTTTTTTTTTCATGTATATGCAATTTAAGGGAGTGGGGAAACTGCTGAAGTCTCAAGTGAGGTTCTTAGTGCCTAGCAAAAATCAGAAAAAATATCCTTCACAGGAAGTGATTTTTATAACAGACTGTATTTCATTCCTAGTACCTACATGACAAAGTGCATATTGTTTCCATAGCTGGGTGCTCCATACTATAGAACAGGTTGGAGTGTGTTCTGAGGCTCGTGTTGAAACAATTGCATTTTACTTAAGCAGCTGAGTTAAAAGGGGGCATAAAAATCTGCTTGAGTTTTGCACACTGGTGCCATGCTGCAGCTATGATAACGCACACATTCTTTCAGCAACAGCACCTGTAATTGGGCATTGAAATGCAAAGGCTCATGAGTAGGTCTGTAATTACATGAACTTGGGAGCTTTGCGCTGTTAGATATTGCAAAGACCCTGGTTCCCTGCTGTGGTCCCTAAAGTTACTACATTTACAGTGATCTGATCCTGTGCTGCTGGTACACCTGGCAAGTTTTAGTGCGCAATAAATTCAGTCAGGGCACTCTGAATGTACGTGTGGGGTCAGGAATACTATGTAGCTCATGCTCCTAAATAAGTCATCTTGTAGTCTTCATATCCCATGAAGAGAAATGCAGAAAATCCCAGAACAAGCCTTGGGCACCTCTGGATATTCCTAGGTGCTGTGCAATGATGCCAAGTCAGAATCCCATGGGAGACGAGCAAGGTGCTTAAAAACCACTTTGAGCTCTGCAGGTAATTCCATTCAGTGCTGGCTGAGGGTTTGGCCGTGCTGGGTTAGGTGTGCCTCCTGGGGGGCTGCCTCTGGGGCCGCTAAGCTCGGTGGTACGCTTGGCACCCATCGGGATGAGAAGTGGTCTCAGATTTTGGAGGAGTGCTTTCCCAGCATCCACACCATGTGAATTGTTTCAGACCTTAGGTCTGAGGGGAGTTATCTAGTGGAGCATTAGTGCTGAATTTGGAGGCCAGTTGAAGCGAGACACTTTTCCCCTGCTTTGCAGCCTTTCTGTGAGCTGCCCACCCTGGGGCCTCCACTATGGGCACTGCCCTGGGACGGCTGGAAGGTTTGCTCAGGAGCTCAGTAGTGATGAATCACAGAGGCATGGCATGAATTGATAAGGTCGTGTACTTTACGATTAGACACATCCTCCCTCTAACAGTGGTTCTTTGTCTTCATTTTGCTTTTGGTAATGTTTTATGGCAGTTTGCATACAACACTCTCCAAGCAGGAGCTGTTTGACTTGAGACAAAGTTGCTGTTATTCTAGGTAAGATCAGGAAGCCGTCATAATTTGGTTGCCCTCAGAAGATGTAGATTGTTGGTGGTTTATTTAAAAGCCAATTAAGTTAAATCACCAAGAAAATGTCTTTTCTTTTGCAGCCTAGCTGTAAAGGACTTTCAGGTACATAAGCCAGTGTGTAACAAGAAAAATCTGACTTGCAACTGTATTACTTTTTTTTTGTGCATTTGAAGTGATGGGTATAGAGTGCAGAGTGACATGTTCCTTCTTTGCAGCATTAGCAAAAAGCCCCATCTATTTTAGCTATTCATAGTGTGGGTGTGGAGTCTGGGACCCACGGCAAAAGAAAGCTATTATGTGGTCTTCAAATTGTTGAAGAATATGGACCACTGCAGTGTCTGCACCCTGACCAACAAGCAAGTCTGTCTCCTCATGAAGGAAATGGGAAGGAGATGGAGAGTCCAAAGAATTCAGTAGGAACATTTCAGGCTTATTTGGGGAGATTTTATACTGTACTCGAGGCATGTAGCTTAGTCACATGCCTACTTGTGCTTACAGACCGAAACCGTTTTCAGCTACCCTCAATATGGCATGTACAGTGCTACTGCCCTTTCTCAAAGACGATCTCCAATGCCTCTCCAGGCAGTGTCTCCTGAGCCCTTCGACTTCCCTTGACCTCTCTGGCTACAAGCCCATGTCTGAGGTGAAACCTCACCTCTTCTGCCTCAGTCTCTGCTACAGCATCCTGTGTGGCTTCCTTGGCCCCCGCTGTTCTGGCTCCCCTCCCCTGGTCCTTGCTGTCACTCACTGAATCGACTTGCCCAGCAGAATTTTCAGAGGTAAATGAAAATGAGGTAGTCATGGATGACCAATATCAGCTTTTCCTTTTAACTCAGTTGTAAAGCATTGCTGGCTCGCTGATTTGGTTTCTACTGTCCAGAAAAAGGTTTTGTGCAAGAAGTCCCCTTTTTCCCATCGCCCTGTGTGACACCAGTGCTGGGATAACCTTCTGCTGGAGACTCTCACTGCTCAGTTGTGTCGCTGCTCCCTATGAGTTTCCTTGGCAACCAGTTTGAGCTACACTGAACCAAAAATACCTCACTGTGCTGGGGGAAAGTCGGTTTGCAGACATGTATTTCTCATTAATGACTTCTTTGGATGGTTTGCCTGTTCAGTCTGCAGATGTCATTATCATGAACCGATGACTGGGACATGTGGTGCCCCCCTTTTACTTACTTCCACAGGCAGCATGGTCTATGAGAAGGTTGTCCTTGCATGATTGTCAGCTGAGTTGTGACTGTAAGACCCATTGTGTTCATTTTTCATGGTACCAAAGAGAGACCAAAGGTCTCATCTTCTACTGGGAATGGTGTGTACAGGCTTACAAAGCCACAGTGATCCTTCTTGGACTCCTTGGATCTCTGTAAACTACCTTGGTTATTACTAGCAACTTTGCCCTTCTCATTTCTATAGAAATATATGCAATTCAGTTTATAGGTATGCATGCTGTGCATTCCAGTTTTGCTGCCTTCAGAGTCTTCAAAGGTTTGTGACATCTCCAGATGAACATGTGTGTATATCTTTGGGGGGTCAGAGCGCACCAATTTGCATGGGAAAAAATGTACAAACTGGAGGTCTTGTTTCAGACCCTCCTAGTTCAGTGCTGCTTGCAGATAAGCTTTTCACTGCCTAATGGAGAACAGTGGCTTGAAGGAAAGCATTGGTAATTCAAGACGTTGTTCTCAAGGTGACGAAATGAGAAGAGACTAAATTGGAGAGCAGCATGCCACTTTTAGTAACAGGTTCCCTTTTCTGGATTTGTAGGGTGTGAGGATTGTGGCAAAAGCCTTCTAGGAGAATGCAAACTCCACGGACCACTCATCAGGGCTAAAGACAGGGTTATTCCCAGCCGAGCCCGTCTCACCCTACCTCACTACCTCACCTTGCGAGTGTTGGAGCTACGAGCTGGAAACCAGCAGAGTAAGTATTTTGGTTCTTTTTTTTCCCCCACATCTGAGAAAGAGGAAGTGAAAGTACTAACACTGGTTTGTTTTCATGAATAACTCAAGCTATAATCATTGGGTATTAACAGCATGAAGACTGTTTTCAGCTGAGCACAGCTAAAGCTCACGTTCAGCTGGTTTTTATGACTGATTTCTAGTAGCTGCAGTGCACAGACTGATGGCAGGACATTAGCCAGAGCTGGTGTGACATTTATCTGTGAGCAATCATTTATACAAGCTTAATGGATGACGAATTTGTATCTAATAGTAACAGCCATGCACTATTACGTTTTTTTTCTTTTCCCCAAGCATGCAAAACAGGAAAGAGTATACAGTAAGAAGTCAGAAGCAAAATGGTAAATAACATCCCTATCCACTCCCTGCAAACTCAAAAGAACACAGGGGGATAATTTTTTCAGTATTTTCAGTTCATATTTTAGAAAAGACTGTTGTTTCCTCCTGAGGGTAGGGGAATGTGAATGCCCAAACTTGAACAAGGGAGTAACATCCTCAGTGAGCAAATTTTCCACAGCTACCTGTGTAAAGTTAGTCCTGCCTAGATTGCATTGCAGAAAGAGAAAGACCTATTGTGTCGCACCATTGGTACTGGACAAGGGAATAAATAGAATGATTAAGATGGTTAATGTTGTGTATTTATAGATAATCTCTACTCAGATGGGGAGAAAACAGCCTTGTAAATTACACCAACAAGAAGACCACTATGATAACATCAGCTTGTAGGACACATTTGTGTTGCATACTCGGGTTTAATATCGTCATGGATTTTAGGTGCTTTTGTATTCAGTGTTAATACCCTTGTTATAAAAATATCTGTACATCTTTTACATTTTTAGATTCTTCCTGTTAGAATTGGGTACCTGGGTTATCTGTCTGGAAGAATTCACATGTTCTGCACTGGTGTGTTTATTTCACAACTGTAAATATACAAGAAATAGTTTGTGATGTCTGTATTAATATTAGACTGGTCTT
The DNA here is from genome assembly GCA_013400835.1 of Zapornia atra. Taxonomy (NCBI): domain Eukaryota; kingdom Metazoa; phylum Chordata; class Aves; order Gruiformes; family Rallidae; genus Zapornia; species Zapornia atra. The sequence goes on from VZTU01034596.1 coordinate 149,691, forward strand.
TTTTTTTTATCCACAGTCCTTGGAGTATTTGCAAAGAAAGTAATACAGAAGAGAACACAGTTTGGTCCTTATGTTGGTCAACTGTCTACAAAACTGACCCGCTATGATGAGAGCAGGCTAGTCCTGCAGGTAAAAACCCAGTGACTTACTCTGAAGTGCATATGTGTCTTTAACAGTTCATATGTATTTATGTATTTTAACCAGTCAATTTGCCGTCTGATCTAGTTAATTGTATTTCTGATCTGTAGGTATGAATGTAAATCACATTACTAGACAGCACAGCATAACCTGCAGTACCACAGTGTTCCAATATATTGTATTTTCCAGAAGTTTTCTTTCCTGCTTTCTAGTTCTGCCATTTCTGGGGTGATTTGCTTACCAGTCTAACAGCTCTTGGCAAACTTTTCACAAGATGTGGCTGCTGAAAGTATCCAAGGATAGTACTGTCTTGTCAGATAAAAAAAAAGGATATGTGCTTGACACCATGAGATGGTGAAATCTGGGCACTGAAATAGCAACTGTGGCAGAAATATGTGCTGAGGTACCTGCTTTAGTAGGGAGGAACAGTGCAGGGATGGGGAAACACTATTATATTATATATATAATATATATAATATATTATTATATGTAATATATGATATTATATATAAGCTTTGGTATACAGTGCACTAATTCAGTTTATGTAGTCAGATTACCATTTAGGGCTGGTACCATCTCTTGCTGTGTGCGCAGATACCGATCGTCTCTTCTGGATCATGGCACTATTGTTTGTACCTTATCCAGCACAAATAGGACCTCTCAGGACTAGCCTAGCTTAGACATCTCTACATGCCCATCATTTCCCACAGGAATTCTTTGGGAATGATAGTTGGTCGTAATCCTCTACACCCCAGTCTTTGCATTTTGCTGCATGGGGTCACACCTGGGCATACCTCTCTCATACAGCAAGTCCATGGTGAAGCCACAGCCTCTGTCAGGACTTCCTGACAGGTCGTGGTTCTTCATATGAGGCCTTCTTACCTCCAAGAGAGAGGGACCTGCAGCAGCTGTCCTGTGACACATGTCCTGTGGCATGCTTTATGACTTCATTTGAGCTTTCTCCAGAGGTTTGGGACTGGAAAACACTGTGTGTTGTGGGGAGAGCATAGGTATGGATGCTGCTGTAATTGTGTTTGAGAGCAAAAGTAAAAGCTTCAGTAACTTTTGTAAACTCCATTTGCTCATCATGGAAGTCATGTGAGTGGTCTTCCAGGAAAGTAACACTATCCATCTGTGGGTTTTTCATGGCCTGTCTGCAACAGAGAGGATTTGTTCCTCTCCGTAACTAAATTTCCTCCGTCTTTTTATGAGACTCTTATATTACAAATGCAGAAAGTGCACTTGGCTAACAAGCTCGTGAGCACGGATGAGCTAAGCACCCAGTTCCTTCCTCTTCACCAAGCCATTGTAAACCACACCCTATCCTCTATCAGTCAGGCCCGTTTGCTCAAAAATATGCAGTGATAAGCACAGCTCTGGCTGATGAATGGGCTGTTTCTTCTTCAGAAGAGACTAGAGTCCCAGGTTTCCTACTTGACAGCAGTAACTGTCTTGACTTCTCCCTAGCAGCATTCTGGATATTTGACCAGAATTGTCCAACAGGAAGGTGTTTTCATCAGAAACATGACAAAGTTAGATAAAATAGTTCCCAGAGGCAATGGAAATGCAACTTTTTTCTGCAATTAAATGCTTGGTTACATGGTTAGTAGAACAGATACATGGTCATGCAGTGCTGACATCTGCGGTGCAGCTTTCAAACTGTATTGCAGAAAAGCACTGTCTTGTATGAGGTCAGGAGCATTTGCCACATAGAAGCATTGTCTTGGAAAGGAATCTAGGAAGAATGAAGTAAAGCAAAAATAAACAGATCTTTCTGGCACAGTTGTGCATTTGTATTTACTTTTGCATTGTGAAGGGGAAAAAGAGAAAACTGTCAAAATGCCATTATATTGTATGTTACCTCTCTGGAATTACTACACAAGTTATACAATTGCTCCATGAAAAATGTAGCGTTAATACAGCTCTGAAGTTTGAGATTATCGAGTACTCAGGAAGTACATTAAGGCATAAAGCTTATCTTTCTACCTGCCTGCACTTAGTTCGTATAATATTATCTTTATGTAACATAAAAATGATGAAATATAAACTGGAAATGCACACAAAGCTCTACAGTTATTTTAGTAGCTCGGCAGGTATTCGTTCTGCGCTTTCTTTTGCGCTTGGTATTCTTTCAGAGTGATCTATTTCAAAACAGCCAGGATTTCAAAGGACATATGGCCAGGACAGGGTAAATAACCCATAGCTGTGATTCCAAGTTAAAGAAAACTCATGTGCCTCTATACAGGACTCGGTTTTACCATATTCTTTCTCCTGTCCTCCCTCTTTGTTTCAGGTGTTGAAAGATGGAGGGAAGTACTTTCTGGACACTCCCAATGAAGACTGTGGAAACTGGATGATGTTTGTCCGGTTAGCCCGGAACCAAGAAGAACAGACCCTTGTGGCTTATCAGCACTGTGGAGAAGTCTACTTCACAACTGTTAAGGTAGTTAAACCCACATTGCTTCACCTGTCATCCAAATGGAGATTTATAGGCAGAGATTCTGAAAGTCTAACCCTTTTACAGATTAAAGATTGGTTCTGTTCTGCCAACTGGGTCTGTATTACATACCACCTTTTATGTCGCTCAATCTGTAATTAAGCAAGCAGTGCATGGCCTTTTCCAGTAAGAGATGGTCTGCACCTTCTGTTGTGGGTAGTGAGGAAACTGAGAAGAAGGAACCAGAAATGTCGTTCATGATGGCAGTGTTTGAACACGGATGGTGTGAAGTTCTTCAGTTCCAGACAGGTACCTGGTGAGATTAGCTGGCATCGTGACATTCAGCAGTTCTTCATCCTGGGAAGAACACACACATTCCTTTTCCCTATTTCATTTTTGGACACAGATTTTATTCAGAGCACAATTACCAGGTGTTTGGGAGCAGGGTGCTAAGGGGAATCTTTAGGTACTATTTTTTGAGCTCATTAAATCCGAAGACTGAACTGCAGAACTTAAAATGCTGCAGTGTTGACATGAAATGATCAGTTTATGTTAAAAGATTCTGGACTGCATCTGAGGAGAGAGAACAAAGTACCCTGTATTTATAAATGACACTGGAACATGTAATCTTGGGCTTTGTTGCTTTGGCGTTTCTGTGGGATAGCAGTGTTTACTTTTGTTCCTCCATTTTTGTTTCTTCTGCACAGTGAGAAAAGTATTTGCCACATGGTGATGATGTGAGAATAAGGTAACAGTGATAACATTTTACACCATCAAAGTCTTTTATAACAGCATGAAGTATAGTTGCTTTAAAATAAATATTTTAAAATTCAATGTAAGACAGTACGTGACAATCTGAGACATTGGTTAGGCTGTGTTTGAGATTCTGATGCAGTCCATACTACTTAAGTTTCAATTTGATTTTAAATTCACAGAATCCCAGAATGGCAGGGGCTGGAAGGGACCTCTGGAGACCATCTAGTCCAACCCCCCTGCTAAAGCAGGGTCACGTAGGGCAGGCTGCACAGTAGTGTGTCCAGGTGGGTCTCGAATATCTCCAGAGGAGGAGACAGGAGACCCCCCAGCCTCTCTGGGCAGCCTGTCCCCGTGCTCTGACACACTCAGGGTAAAGAAGTTTTTTCTCACGTTCAGACAGAACTTCCTGTGCTCCAGTTTGTGCCTGTTGCCCCTTGCCCTGTCACTGGGCACCACAGAGAGGAGCCTGGCCCCTTTCTCTAGGCATCCACTTTTTTAGATACTTATAAGCACTGATGAGATCCCCTCTCAGCCTAGCTGAGATATATATAAATCTATACTTGTAGAACTGACAGGATTAATCATGCTCTGTGTGAGAAGCAGGACAAAATGCTTTTCTAACAAGTTGTAGTTATGAACTGGGAACTTAATATTTCCAGTATAATTTAAGAACTATTGAACCAGCTTTCTGCTGACTTCAGCAGAACTGTGCTCATTGGTGTTAATGGAGAGTTGCATCCTGTATACTGACATGAAGAGTGTCTTAGGATGAGGAATGTGCCTTGGAATCTTTACTGTGCTGTGTGGCATAGGGAATTCCTGTAGGTTTATTTCTGCTAAGTCCCAATATCACTGACGGTGCGGTGGCATCCCGCAGGCTTTGTGCCGGTCAGCACAAGCCGTAGCCTTTTGCTACGCTTAGGCACACCCTGCTGGTCACGGCGTGAGGCTGCCGGAGGGCTGGTGATCGAGGGATGTTCTCAGGATGTTCTGAATAAGGACTGTTAAACCAGGAGTAGAGGGATCGGCTCCTCTCCCCACTGTTTTTACAGTGATGGGATTGTGCTGACATGAAACTGCAGCTACAAAAACATACTTGTCAGTGCCGTACCAACCACACTGTTCTCAGACTTCTTGACCTTATGGCTGCAATCCCTTATTAAAGAACTTATTAAAGAAATAAGTTCTTTAATAAAGTATAGAATTATGAAGAAGTAAAAATCATACATGGTTGCTGTCTGTGGTCACAGGAGAGTTTCACATGTGTTCTCTTACTGTCCCAGGTGAGACAGAGTAAATGACAGTCTGTGGTGGATTTGGATACTGGCATTTGATACCAGTTTTACTGAGACCCAGGCTTTTAACTTACTTGGCTGTTTCACACACTGATGGCACTTTCTCTCCCTCCAAAGTCTTGGCTAGGTCTCAGCTTCCCACAGAGGAGATTGCTGCTGCTCCAGGAATGTCGGGCAGAAAGTCATGACAGCATCGTGCTGTGCAGCTCTTTCTTTGTGGGTACCAGTCTTGTGTGTCACTGGCCAAGGTCCTGGGGTATCCCCAGTCATTTGTCTCTGTGGAGCTCCCCCAAGCTTGAGGTTCTCTGTCTGAACAGACTATCTGCAGGACCACAATGCACGATTGGACTCATAGTTGCTGCCTCATGTCCTTCATGAAGTGGAGAATTCAGCACACACACTATTCCTGTTTAGGTCAGGTGTTATCATAACGTAAAACCAATCCATACTGGTTGTAGTTAGCAAGCAGGCTTGTGCTTGGGAGTTCAAAAGTTCAGTTTTCGACATTATACACACAATTGCCTGTTATCTTTCACCTACCATGCTTATCCAACAACAGCTTTATAAAATAAGTGCATTTTCAAATATCATATTTTATAAAATAAGTCAGCTGCTCTCTCCAGGCTAGTTTGTTCTTTTTAGTGGTGCAAGTTTACTTTAGTTTAAAAAAACCCTACAAATATAGTGTAGATTGGCTCTGCCCCTGTTGCAACAATACTAGTTTTTATTACAGATGAAGAAAATTGTGTACAGGGCCAGGGAGTCATATAAATCATGGCCCCAAAGTTAGTTTTCTCCTTTGCTTTTAAATAATAATGGATCTTTAGCCAGTGAGTATAATCACACCTCTCTTTTTTTCTATTTGCTGTATTATTGACTGAAAGTATTTGTCAGAGGAGGTCATAGTCCAGTCCAAGGAGAGATTTGTGCAGGCATGACTGGACAGGGGACTGCAGATTATCGGCTCCTTAGTCCTGTGTGGAAAGGCTTCAGTGAAAAGAGGGCAGAAGTGCAATAAAGCCCAGTGAGCCTCAAACACAAAAGCTGGCATGTAGAAACGCCCAAGTTTGACTTGCAGTGCACATACTGCTATCTGTAAGTGCAAGACCTCCAGGAGGCACCCAAGCTGTTGTGCATTCACGATGCATTTTTCCTTTGCCTGTACCCTGTAGTTAAGTGTTGTGTCTGGTGGGCTTCAAAACGTCAAGGAATGGTCATGGGATACTGTGTGGAAGGACTGGTGGATTTCTGGATGCCACAGGCAAATACATGTCACCAAGCAAAGTCCATGAGGGCTCAGGCATCCCTCCTGCTACTGTCTCCCAAATATCTATGCACTTACCTGAATTTCTGCTTTTAGAAACAGTGAAAGTGGCAAACTCTAGTGCAAAGTAATGCTCAAAAAGCGCTCAAATCGTGAAACTAAGTAGCCAATAATTTACATAGAGTCAAAGGATGCAGCTTGTGTAGGGATGCAGAGTGTGCACGTGCCCCCTTCTCCAGTCTTCAGTATTATTTGGCATAGGAAAATTGGCACAAGTAAACATGTGCTAATTTCTTCTATCCACAGCCAATTGAGCCCCACACAGAATTGAAAGTATGGTATGCTGCCGATTATGCCAAATTTATGGAAACTTCTGCAGTCTTCATTAAAGAAGAATCTGACGTCTGTCCTTTGCCTCCAGCAGCAGTAAGTATCTCTTGGCTTCGTCCAAGCCACCCCCAGGCAGAGTCAATTACAATTCACGTGCTTGCTTTGTTCCTGTAACTAACAGTCATGCTAGAGTAGACTGCAGTCTCGTTGGCTAACACAAAGCTCAGAGCAATTTTGACCAACCAGGTACTCAGAGAAAGGCTGCTCTTCCTCTCCTGTGTGTGTAATCCAGTGGAGCTGTTAGATACAGCCAGGAGTTAAGTGGCCCCAGCAGCACGTGTTGTAAAAGGCATTGAGACTGGCAGTAATTTGTAGATAAGCTGTCCAGCTGCAGATTTCTCTCACCAGTTCACCCTTGTTTTGCTCTGACTGGTTTGGTGAGATAATGCACTGATTATTTCAGTCTTTGCTGTGCAATCACCCTTCTCTCTCAGTCGCGGTATATTCCCTTCTGTACAATAGAAGGGATCCTTAAACTGACAGGAAGAATTGGAAAGGGTTGAAAACACGCCTGAGAAGACTGATGGCTAAGCTGGAAGGGAATGTTCAACAGGGAATATGATAGAACCAGGAATTCAGAGGGGCTCCAAGAAGGAATGTAACCCTGTTCCTGCTTTTGCAGGTGAGGGCTTCAGAGTATACCCAGAAAGAAGGGGTGGGAGGGCTGCAGCATCAGGCATGGGTCGGAGAGGAGTGCTCCATCTGCAAGTAAAGACTGAGTGGATGTAGCCTCACTGCCTTCTCCAAGGTCATCCAAGAGCAAGGGAAAGAAAGGGAAGTTTATGAGCAGATGAAGTAAAATGTAGAGACAGCTAAGTAAGTATGTCATCATAGATTATCTGTCAGTGATGGGTGGGTTTTTTGGTAATTGTTTTTCACTGAAATTTTTTAAATGTCAATATTTAAATATTGGTAGAATTCCTGTTTCCACAGAAATAATACTAAATAATGTGAGCTTGCTGAAAAACTTTTAATGCCTTTAAACCAGAATAGGCTTGAGATGTCCCAAACTGAGGTGTTTCTTCCAAAGTTTAAGAAAGTCTAATGCCAACAGCTGTCAAGCCAAGTGAAGGAAGTCTCTTCTGGAGATACTGACCATTGCCATCTGGTAAAGCATGGGGTCAGCCCAAAACACAGGGCAATCCTGTATGGCTGAAATACATTTGTGTGCAGCAGCCTGCCCAATTAGACACTCACCAGCTTTGGGATTTTTTTGCAGTTGCAGTAAGAGAGAAATGATGTCACTCTGTGGATAACGTACAGTTTGCGACTGCTTTTAGGAGTAATTCCATAAAAGGTACAAACTTACAGACTGGAATTCAGTACAGGCAGATAAAGGTGAAGGGCTCAGGACTGTTGCAGCAAATGCTAAACAAAACCATGGAAGTCAGTATTTAGCCAATCTTTTTTTTTCTTTTCTTTTTTCTTTCTAGCTTGTAGAATCCTAGAGGGAATCCACTTCTAGCTGAGCAGCTGTGTGGCAGTACATTGTCCTCACCGAGGGCAACAAGAGGTGTTGGGAAAGCCCAGGAGAAGATGTAGGGTCAGTGGGAAGAATGTGACCTTTCCTTAGAACGGCTAGTAAGACAGACCTGTTTGTGTTCTCGTTGCAGAAAGAGCCTGTAGACCCTTGGATATGCTCCAGCTGTAGAAGCACTTTTGCAACTTTTGCTCTGCTGGAATCTCACCAGTGCATCCATAAAGACCGAGTCCTTACCACAAGGTTCAGACCAGCAAATAAATTGGGCCCTGTAAAAGCAAAGAGCAAACTCAAAGGGAAACTGAGAGGAGCGGCATTGGGCAAAAGCATTGCTCAGTGCTACGGGACCATTTCTTGTTCCTCTGCTGCAAAGCTGAGCTGTGCCAGCTCAGGAGGCACTTGTGATGCTCTTGTGAGGTTCATACCTAAATGGAGAAATGGCCGGTCTTCACTGTTGAAGGGAAGAGAAGTGAAGCAGCCGGACAGTTACCCCTGCCGACTCTGCGGGAAGATATTTGATTCCCTTGACAAGCTCACGGTCCACACGTACGCGCACAAAGGGGAGCGCCCCTACAAGTGCTCACAGCACGGATGCACAAAAGCCTTCATTTCCAAATATAAACTGCTCAGGTACAGCTTTGAAGGCACTCCTTTTCCTGTGGGTGTGTGGGGAAAGTAACACGGGCATCGTCTTCCTTTGGGGTGTCCTGGTGACAGTTAATCCCCAAATTCTGGGTTTTATTATTCCAGTTTCAGTAGAATTGGAGAAAACTGATCAGCCTCAATTGCAGGGGCTTCTCTAAAAGACAATGTTAAATAATTTTAACCTACTCCATGCTTTATGATTAATGCCTTCCCTAAAAAGTTAGGCTTTTATTAATAGTCTAAGAACGTGTGAAAATGCCTTCCTGCACAAGTGCCCGTGTTTTTAAGTCTAGAGGCTGCACTGTGTACTACAGGGAATGTAAATAATGTAAATGCAAATAACGTCTTTTTCCCCCCCCGTTAGGCACTCAGCCACTCATTCTCCACAGAAATCTCACCAGTGTGGCTACTGTGAAAAGACTTTTCACAGGAAAGACCATCTAAAGAATCACCTTCAGACTCATGACCCTAACAAGATGGCCTTCAAGTGTGAAGAATGCGGCAAGAAGTACAACACCAAGCTGGGCTATAAGAGACACTTGGCTCTTCATGCAGCCACCAGCGGGGACCTTACCTGCAGGGTATGTGCCCAGGAGTTTGGAGGTACTGAAGTTTTGTTGGAGCACCTCAAAAGCCATGCAGGGAAACCAACTGGCAATACCAAGGAAAAGAAACATAAGTGTGACCACTGTGAGCGCCACTTCTATACCCGTAAGGACGTGCGGCGCCACATGGTAGTTCACACAGGCTGCAAAGACTTTCTGTGCCAGTTCTGTGCCCAGAGGTTTGGGAGGAAGGACCACTTGACTCGCCACACTAGGAAGACTCATCCACAGGAACTGCTGAAGAGCAGGTTGCAGAATGGTGACTCTGTGGGTCTCCTTGACCAGCTTTTCCCATTCAGACTGAAGGAAGATGCCAGCACACTGTCCCCTTTTCCTGAAAGGGTCTCTGTGCAGAATGGGATTATGAACAATTCTGAATCAGAGGAGTACAACTGTTCACATCTTCATTCCCAGCCAAGCTTACAAACTGCTCTTCCTCTTGAACCTTCTCATTTGCAAAGGATGGGCTGTGCCGACAGCCTTCCGGCTGTCCATCCCACACCATGCTCAACAGCCGTTCCTGCCAACCTGAACCTTCATCAGCCTAACAAATACGACCTTCATTCTACCTCATTTGCAGCAGGATCCCTCAAGAATCTCCCTATAAAAGTGGATGTTAAAGGTTACAACGGGCATCTTCTGGAGGACCTGCCGTTACCAGAACCTCAATCTCTCCACAAAATCAATCTGGAAGAAGCTTCCTCAGGGCCTGCAGGGGATACTAACAAGTACCCAGTGCACAAGGAGACAGAGGCAGCAGCTGAAACTACGAGTCTGCCTTTCATGGACCTCACTCATGTGATGAGTTTCTGGCAGCTCCCACCAGGTGACAACCAGAACACTTCTGGGGACATCACAATGGCATTTGGTCCAGAGGAGACACCACACAGGCTGAATGGCCTTGGCCAACAGCAAGGTCTTCAGCTAGCAACCGGTGGGATGGCCCTAAACCAGCTGCATCACTTTCCTCGCTCCTTTCCATCCACTACAAATTCTGTAACGTTGCCTCATTTCCACCATGCCTTCAAATAATTATCACAGTAGCTTGGGGTTTTTTTTTTCCTTCTTTTTTTTTAAGACTGTGCTTTTACTTAAATCTGTTAGGATGGGGTGGTTTTGGTTTTGTTTTGAAGAAAGACTGCCCCAGATGTTTTCAAAGCACATTACGAACACGGTAGTTAAATTCAGGATGTGAATAAACAAGAAGCTCTATTTTTCATACTACTATTAGTTTTTTAGCATATGACAGTAGAACTAACATTATTTCCCTCCACACCCTCTATATTGTGTGTTTCTTTCCTTTCATGCAACAAACTGAATAAATATCTTCAGTGATAGCAAAGCATCGTAACAGGCACAATGAACCTATGGCTGCAGCAGTAGAAGAAATAGGGCTGGGGTGAATGGGAAGAAAGGGGAAATCACAGGGAAATAATTGTAATGAGCCATAAATCATAGTAAATTTATATACACGGCAACCGTAACGAACGATTTATTGATGTAATAGCTTTCTGTTAAGCACTTAATTACTGAACTTTATGAATCTTTCAATCAGAATCATTCCAAGAGTAAATCTTCTCTCCTTGTTTCACTCTTCTGAAAGTGAAGACGATCACTATTGCGATTGTGTGTAACTAGATTTTGTTTCCTGAAGTGCACTTCAGCTGTGTGCACCTCATCTCCTGCATTTCTCTCCTGAGGCAGGAAATCACTATCACTTGGCATGACTGTGTAAGAACCAATGGCTTGTATACATCCAGGCAGAATGGGAAGTGAATTTTCGCAAAGGGTTGAGCAAAGTACTTAAATTTTCACCTTGAGCTGGATCTGGCAAGGTATCAGATACTGGTTTCTCTTTCTCTCTCTCTCTCTCTCTGTTTAGTAAAGCACATTAGCCCATTGAGTCAACAACTTGATTGATTTAACACTCAATAAAATATAATGCTTTCTACCTAAGGGGCCTTTATTCACCTTTTATTGATAAAATTTGCCGTGGTTTAGTCTGGGAAATGATGATAAATTGTAGCCATCTGAAACACATATTCCTTCATAGAAGGCTAACCCTGGCCTGGGGGAGCCTATGACCCAGTGGGACCTCGGGCAGGTCCATTCATAGTAGGGTTGTGGTGGTGAGATGATGCTGGGCCCTGCTCAAAACCAGGTTATGAACCTGCCTTACAGGTGTCACCTGAAATTAGTGGGTGTGGTAACAGCTGAGGCCATTTGAATCACCAGGGGTTTTGGTCGGTAGTGTTGGGACAGCTGCAGCGGGGCTTCCAGCCTTTGCTGCTTCTGAACCAGAACCACAGGGACCTGTTTGTTTGCTGGGGTATATGGTCCACATACCTTCCAGCTGATGCTGTATTGATCTGACAGTCCTGTCTCCCGATGCATGACCTAGTAGACATTGCAAAAAAAATCACATCTCCCAGGACATGATGTTATTAAAAATCCACCCCAAACTCTTCAGAGTTCATCTTCTCACCTCACCCATACTTGCAAAAAAAAATTTTAAAAATTGAAAAAACTCCTGGTTTTAGTGGAAGATGCAGTTACTTTGGGATTCTGTTGCAGCTAAAACAGACGCAGAGTTTTTGAATCCGAGTAAACTCTCAAAGAACTACCCTTCTATTAAATCCAAAGCTAGTTAACAGTATCTAATGATCATTGCAAATTCAGCATGAAGCAAGCATGTCCTCTTTTTTCCCCCATTAATCACAAGAACATTTCCAGGCAGCTTCAAATGAAATGCATCTTTAAACGATTGCTGTTTTGCTGTTAATGAACTAGAGTGATGTTGTACAGCTACAATGATCCGAATGTTCTTACAAGTTTGTAAGTACTGGGATTAAGGAGAGGTTGTATTATTGCAGTTCATGCAAGATATGTTCTTCAGATACACTGTTGAGGGGTGGGTTTTTTTGGCTATGAATTTTTTTTAGCATAAGGCAAACCAGAAGGAATTTTTTAAAAAGTAATTCTTGTAATGCCAACAGCAGTGAGCAGAGCAGGTGCCACCAGTTCCACAACAGGAAGAAGGTTGCAGACATCATGTGCACATTCTACAGCTAGGCTTGTACTTTCATACAGGCGTGGAAGGGTGTGTGTGTGTATGTGTGTATCTATATATTCACTTACTGCATTGTTTATCTTGCTCATGCAAATTGTATTCACTTGGCTTCAAGCTTATATACTTGTAAAAGCCCCATAAATTTTGTAGCACTACCTGACCATATACTGTTAATAGACATCGTGTCCTTTTGGCATGTGCTTCTATGAGAGGTGTAACTAATTACTGACACACCCACCTTTGAATTGAAATGTGATGTTAAAAAGAAAACATCATGCAAACACTGGGCTAAACGGGCACCCATGTTCTTTGTGCTGCTCGACTGTAGCAGCCTGGACTCTGAGCTGTGGAGAGGGGTGCTGCTGCTCAGCCTCCTGAAACGTGGAAAGATGCGTTGGTGAGAGATGCTTATCATATACTTAACCATGAGTTAAAAACCAAGCCTCATTCACTCGACTAAAAAAAGTAAAGAACCACTTTTGATATTGAAACACTTAAAAAGCACAGTATGGTGGTGTCTCCACATAGAGCAGAAAGCGACTAATACTGCAGCTTTTACCCTTTGGTCCATTCAAATGTCTTTCTCTGGTTTCCTGACATCATCAATACAGAGGAAGCTGATGTCCCGTCACGAAAGCAGAGGAGTTATTTCAAAAGGTCATGTTTGCAGGAAAATCGTTCTGTTTTAAAATCCTCACCACTCAGGAGACCCCCCTGAGTCATCTAATACTTGAAGTAGGGCTGGGCTTTCTCACAGATTTATTTTTTTTTAGGAGGACTTCTGTGAGCATTTCTGAGAGGCTGTCAGTAGCTGAGGCTGATGAATGCTTTGTTTCTGGGCAAACAGATTCTTCAGGCTCAGTAGACTTGCCCGGTGCAGGCCTGAATAGTGCATTGCTGGAAGAGCAATGGCTTGCTTTTGGTGGAGTCAGATGAGAGGCAAGGTAGTGCTAAGGGAGAGGGGTGGAGACAGCAGCAAGGCCTCACCCTCGGCTGTCCCTCGGGTTACCTCTGCTGTCCGGGAGGATGGCACTGGCAGGGTCACCAGGCGGGGATGGTGGTGAAGGCAGGAGGAGTGGCAGGACATCTCTGGTGGCACAGTCCTTCACTCAACGCAGGGCTGGGACAGCTGTGGCCCTGCAGAGTCAGGGTACCATGGAGGAAGAAGGCAGCCCAACCAGCTGGCAGCGCTCCCTCCTCCTCTCCTGAACAATCTGCTCCTCCTCTGAAGGGGAGGGGAGGATGCAGGGGCAGGGAGGCGGCCGGGGGAAGGTGGGACAGGCCGTGGCAGTGGCACAGCGGCAAGGAAACGCGAACGGAAAAAAAGACTTGACTGACTTGTAGCACTGACCCTCTGGGAGATGTTGGGGGGGGGTTTACCACACATCATAGTAGAGATAAAAATGTTGAGAGCTAAAATTATACTACGTGTAACAAAGGACTCTATATCCTCTCTGTAAACACGTCTATTTCTAGTGCTCATTTCCCATTCCCTATCAGAAATCACGTTCATTTCTTTTTCCTTTGCTTTTACCAGCTCCTGTTGGGACTCTCTATTTTCTTAACCACTTAGTTGCTGTTAATGTTCAAGAGTTTTTCCCAGCCAGTCTCAAACAGGGCAGCAAGGTTCATAGATTAACAATTGATTCATGTTTCTGTTAGCAGAATTTTAAAGTACTCTTCAATACAACATCTCAACAGCTTTATACATGGATAGAAATGATGGGGGGGAAGCAGGGCAGGGAGAGACCCAGAACATGATAAAACTTGCTTTAACTTTTAAGGGTTTATTTGCTAAGCTTAAAAGAAACATGTGGCAGCATTGCTCAAGGTAGTCTGGTATGGTTTTGGGGTTTTTTTTGCCCTACCTCCTGGCTTGGAGAAAAGGGCAAGAGGCCCTGCTTTAACACATTGGGGCTGATTTCATGCCCATTGTTTCTAAGAGAGTCTAGCCAGAGGAGTTATGCTTGCTTCAGTGTCATCCTTTCTGTATCTAACCACCATTAGCTAAAGCCTAAGTAGAGTTTAATTAAACTGTAAAGTCTGGTATTTATAGTTGCTGTGTCCAACTGCTTTTCGTGTTCATTTACTCAGTAAAGATTTAATAGACAAGAACATTCCTCACGGATTTTAATTGAAAAGCCTTATTGGGGGCTAAAAATAACCAACACCCCAACATACTGCAACGTTGAAGGTTTATGCAGGGTGATCCAAGGCTGGTAATAGATCAGGTGGCCAAAAAAATAAGGGATATGACTCCACGACATTTCTGTCTTATCCATAAATTTCTAAAAGCAATTGAAGTTTTTAGTGGAAGAATGAGATTTGGTTTCAGTTTGGCCTTCAAGTGCTGATGCACAGCACATGTGGTCATCTATTGCTTATCAATCACTACGATTTATCATTTATGTTTACTAGGAGATTGTGTTAAATAAAATGTTCCTTTAACTTGTTCAATATATCAGAAAAAAACCCCCAAACCTCTAGGGGAAAAAATCCTGTGATGCTGGATCTTCCTACGTTTTGTTAAAACCACTGAAGGAGCAACTGGTGACATCCTTTCCCTCACAGGCAACTGTGTCATTAAATTTCAGCAGCTGATACAAGTAATCTCACAACTATAAAAAGGGCAGCATGAAGGCTTGGGAGCCTAGGGGAGGAAAAACCCCAAAACAAACCACTTCAGTTTGCTTACTTTATTGAACGTGGTGTGTGTAGGGCGTTGGGTGGAAGACGTGCTGGAGACTTGTGTTGCTGAAGGTCTTCATTAAAGCGTCAGAAGAAAACCTTAGCACAGCCCTGCCGACCACTGGCTCTATGTTCTGGGGCTCTTTTGTGGTCTGAAAGCAGCAACAAGCCAAACACTTGTTATTTGTGTGGAAACTGCTTTTATGTTTTACTCCATTTTCTCTGAGATTAAACCTCAGTCCCTGGGATGGTGATTGAGCAGCTCATCCTGGAAACCATTTCCAGGCACTTTAAGAATGAGAACATTTGTTTTCACCACTCAAAGCCAGTTTCTGCTGTCAGCTAAAAAGCACTCCTGGCTCACACTGAGACTGGTCTCCACTAACCCAAAGTGTTAGTGGCAAAGCTTAAGTTTTACAGAAAATGAAGCAGTTGCCAACAGTCCAGCACCTACAAGCTCATCCAAGCCAGTTGCTTCCACAATTCCTAGGAACATACAGGGCACTCTCCTGTAATTTGGGTGCTAGTGTGGACCTGCTTGAAGCACAGGCTGCCCCAAGCTTCTATAAACTGGTTGCAACCATATGTGTGGGTTGTGTATGTATATGCAGTGGTCACTGGAGAAAGGTGGTGAGTGGGCTGGGCATTGCAACACTACAGCTTTCCATATTCTTGGGAACTCCTTGGGATAGAAAGTTTCCCTCACTCTTATCTCCATGGTTGTGCATCTTGCCCCAGGGATCTCTGTGGAGTCCAGGATCTCCTACTGGACTGCGAGGGGGCCAGAGGCACGCTTTAACCTCTGCTTTGCTGACCAAACCACCCAAACCCTTTTCTGTGTGGACAGCCCAAGACAGGCAGCAGTGTCTACAGTGCAGGCGGTACCTGGACTTGCCTTTGGCCCCAGGGAAAGAGGAGCCTCCTCCCCAAGCCTGTCAGGCTCCGGGTTTCAGAGTTCAGAGACCTGGAGAACGCTGATGGTAGCAATGAGTCCCTGTTGGTCTGTGTGATAACTGTACAAGTTACTACACTGTATAGAGTCACAGGTAATCCAGGGAGTGGGGAATACCAGGTGAGACCACTTGGTATTGTCAAAATTCTTTTCCTGTAGCTGGCAAAATGAAGGAGGTAGGTAGAGTTGGTGATGGCACTGTGGACTGAACACAGCGTGTCCCCACTTTCCCATGTGTGTGCCCCTGGCCACAGACCACCAGCAATCAAGGACAGGAAAACTCCACATAGAAGGACCCTCCCTGCAAAGACTTCAAATGTGAGTCTCAGCAACTGCAGAGATGACTGTCAGTCATCCCACACTCCGAGCACTCTTCCAAGCTCATCTCCCAGGCTCAAAATATCTTGCCAGCTACAGAGAATCTATCTTGGCCACATTCCCTGCCAGGATCTCATTTTCTGCAGTGGTATGTATATCATAAGGGTACCAGATGCTGATCATCTGAGTCATTTACTCATAGAACACCACCACAATGACCTTAAGTGGGGGCTGGAAGACCTTGCTGATGCTCTGACATGACTGCATGGCCCAGGATGGGAACAACTGATTGCATGGTCTGAAGAGCAGAAGCACCAAATATCATGGTCTGGGAAAGTAAACATTGAGGAGAGGGGAGAACCTCCACACTGTCATCCTGACACATTGTGATTACTGAAACAGATGCTGGCATCTTCCTCACTGAAGACAACAGAAACAAGCCATGACAGCACAAGACCTGCTGGAGGGGTTTGCATTATCAAGAAGCAACTCCTCTCAAGATGCCTGCTGCAGCACAACACAGTCACTGCCTACTTGAGATGGAGCTGCTCCAAAACAAAGGACGTTTAACACTGAAACGACTCCTCTCAGCAGCCCATGCTGGGGACTGACCTCTGCAAATTTTTCAGGGCAAACCACTGCTTTAATTAATACAAAGAATTCGTACTGCAAATGCTGCAACTGGATATTGTATAGAATGAAAACAAATGAGGTCCTTTAGATTATAATGTTGAAATAAAAATGTGTTTCTTACCCAGACTTTCTCGAAGCTTTTTTGCTGGTAGATCCACCCAAAGATTTCCTGGGTTTCTGCAGCAATCCTTGAGAAATCTCTTCAGATCATGATTTTAAACACATATTTGCCATAAAAAGTTACAGCCCACATAAATTCAACATAAGCCCCAGAAATGCAGGGATCAAAGGTGTTGATACAGAGAGCAGCAGATATTGTCATTCACGGGTTATACTACAAAAAACCACATTAAAATAACTTTATAGAATAGCTTCTAAACATAGACTGAGTATGGGTCACGATTACCTGTAGCAGTGGATGTTAGCAAGCATATCATATGGAATCCTGCCTAGAGGGAACTGTTTTAGGGATGTGGTGGTGCTAATTTTAAGGCTGAATCAACAGGGGTGAAGTCATATGGAATGAACAACATACAAAGCTTGGTGATTCATCTAAATGAGCTTAAGAAAAAAGAAAGAAGATGGAATAAATCTTAACATCAAATATTGAAGGTTGTGGAGTCCTTTAAGAAACAGAAGGAACCTTGCAGCCAGGCTGCCCATTTTAGGTCCTTATAGATACTTCTGTTTGAGGACCTCTAATTCACAGAAGTAAGAAGCCCCTGCTGAGAACCCACATGAAAACCTCTGTGAATACACTTGGACAACTTGAAAACCATGCTGTGTCAACAACATCCACTTGGATATTTTTGACCCTTCTAACAAGTGTTGCATGGGAATCAGTTTAGGATTTCACATCAAAGCCCAAACTTGGGAAAAAAAAACCAAACCCCAAATGTGGCTAAATGAGCTCCATACTTGCTTGAGTTTCATCTCTATTGGCACATTCTTGTCTTCTCTTCTGAAGGGACAACACAGCAGGTGTTAAGGTTGGGCACTTTCTCTGGGTTGCTGGTTGCTTGCCCTAGTAAATGAAGATGCACAACACAGACTCAACTCTAGCAAAGGGCTTACAGAAGAGCCTGGTGACAACTCTCCAAATCGCTGTTGAAGCAGCAGTAAGAAGGAACAGGAAGAAGGTGCATGCCTTCCCATTTGGAAGCCATTTTTCCTGCCCAAAACAGGTAAAATATTCTCAAACATCTTAAAAAAATTAATCATCAATACTCTCCTAAATGAATGTTTTAATTTTATATTTTGAGGGTTCACTTTGAGACACTACCAACTTAAATCACAGAATCAGACTGGTTTTGGTTGGAAGGTTGCTCAAAACCCATCTAGTTCCAACCCCCTGCCATGGGCAGGGACACCCTCCCCTAGCCCAGGTTGCCCACAGCCCCATCCTACCTGGCCTTGAACACTGCCAGGGAAGGGGCAGCCACAGCTCCTCTGGGCAGCCTGTGCCAGGGCCTCACCGCCCCCACAGGGAAGGGGTTTTTTCCTAATATCTAACCTAAATCTACTCACATCTTAAAGCCATCACCCCTTGTCCTATCACTACACTTCCTAATTAGCTCCACTTCTCCAGTTCCTCAAAGGGGCTTAGCCCTTTGGCCTTGTGTCCAGCTACCAGAGAGTAAATCAGCACAGAACAGCAACCCTGCCAACAGCAGGGACCCTTCATGGACAGGAAAAGCTTTCTCTGTGTACTACAAAAGCTGCCAGGTTTCTCCTTCCCTTCAGCTGTTGCCCTGGAACCTGATCACAGAAGAGCCTAAAGAAATTGTTGTCCAACTTCTTTGTACTATCACATTCTGTCTGTTACATCAGACAAAGGGCTCCAGTTTTGGGGAACTCCTAGCTGATATTCAGCAAATACCTTAAGATTTTACCCACTTCCCTGGAATCTCAAGTTTTATATTGATGTAGCTCTTTACTCAAAAGAAACTAGTTTGGCAAATCTGTGTCTAGGGCAAGACAAGTTTGCTTACCAAACCCTGTCTGCTGGTCTTCACAGCAAAGGCACAGCAGGCAGCTTGTTCTTCACAAAACTTCACGTGCCTCTGTGCTGCAGCCTCGTTAAATCTTCTTGAGCAGTAGGGACACTGAATATAGTCTGGGCATAAGAAAGGAACAGCCTGTGTCACAGTTTATACACCGCAAGAGAAGAATGGCCCTGCTTTACTGGAGCACGCAAGATGCAGTTAAATACCTGGCTCCATCAGCCAGTGGCCATGGTGAGTTCCCATCTGCTCCCTCCCAAAGTACCCACTTAGAAGAGATACAAAAACCTCCTCCAGAAAAGCACTCGGGATCCCAAAACATGCACTTACAGTTGTAACCCAGCAAACAGTAATTGCTTTCAGAAATAAACCCCTGGGGATTAATAAAAGTAGATTTTATCATCTTCGTCCTATTCCCACCCCCAATCGCACAATCAACGTATTTGCAGAGAAAGCTGTACTTAGAAATTCCTCCAGCACCAGATCTGAACCAAGACTACTTCTGAAGATCGGTCATCAAGATTGTTAGCTGTTTTTGCAAAATGCATTCCCTTTAGACATCGACAGAAGGCTGCTTAAGAAGCTGTGCCCCTCCAGCTGCGGCACGTCCACGAGCCAGGTTTCTGGGTGTGAAGCAGCATGGTGAAGAACACACAGCAGAGCTTCTGAGAATCGCTTGGGACAGTGTCACGGTCCTGGTTCTGCTAAAAGCTGTTCAGCTACACTTCCTCTGCTTTCTCTCTGGTCCTGCAGTACAGGATATGCAGTCCTGTAGCACAGGTCACACATGCTCGCGAGGTCCCTCGGCAATGTCTTTCCTAAAAAGCCGTTCTCCCATTTCTTTCTCCACAACTACCGCTGCTCTTGCACAACTTGGCTTCCTCCAAGAGGGAAAAGGAAAGGAAAGGGAGGGGTCAGTAGTCAGACAAGAAATAACAGGGTCCTTAATGAAATCAGCAGGGGAAATTCAGAGGAGCTTGACCCCAATCAAGGAAGGAAGATGTGTCCTGCTGCTCGGACTGCATTGCTGTCATCTAGAAGAGGAGAAAGGCTGGAATCACAGCAGCTGGTTTTCCTATCAGTCACGAATTCCTGCACTGGAAGTGAGCCCAGAGAGCCCCCCCTTCCCCCTCCTTCCCTCTGCAGGCGGGACTCCACTGAGACCCTGTCCAAGATTGCTCCCACATTTCATAAATCACGTATCATGAGAAACACTGGCTGTATGTACATCTCCTTGGGTCCGTGACTTGTAAGGCTGCGAGCTCTGTGCAGACACCACATCTGCTATCAGCAGCGAGCCAGGCCCGTCTTTTTCTGCCTGACTCGCCCTAACCATGCAGGAGAAGGGGGCAGCAGAAAACCCACCGGCTGGGAGCGGGAAGCCTGTGTGCACCGCACCGGTTTTGAATGGTGAGGGGATGTATTTCACTCTCTTGTTACACTGTGCTATACAGCCTGTGCTGGAACACAGGCGCCCCAACTCTCCTCCCTAAGCACTGCTCAAGATCAGCCCCCAAACTTGCTGCCTTTAAACTTAAAAGGAGCAGTTAGTTTTCTCTTCTGTTCCCCCACCCCTACACTGCACTCCTACTCGCTTTCAGCCAGGAAATAGAGCTGAAAACAAGAGAGTACGGAGGGAATGAATGTTCACATTGTGTTGTGTCGAGGGGTGTAAAACTGAAGCCCACCTGTGTATAGTAAGAGATCGGTGCTTTGTCAAAGGTCAGCACTAGATCGGTAATAAGACAAAGTACACCACAAACCTGGATTGATGCTTGGTGGGGGAGGAGGTGGGAGAGGGTGGCCTTTCTTCAGAGCTTTTGTGAACTGCTTCGCTGGTGGAATAGCATTAATGAAATCCTCATGGTGCTGCCTCCCATTAGATTTCTTCTCTGGCTGCTTCTGCCATGGAAATACAGACAGACACAAACTATTTACCCCTTGCACGGGACAGAGAAAAATCTTAAAAGTGAGGGTTCTTCTCTTCCTAGGGAAAGGAAAAATGCTACAAACACAAGACATTTGTTGTTTTTGAAAGGCACAGGAAAGCTGATTTAGTCCTTTGTCATTTATTGACAGTACCAGAAAGAAGATGGATAAAAGAACAATGCCCTCCAACAAAACATTCTGGTCATGGCAGACCAACGGATGCTTAAGGGGGAATGGAAAAGGTACTGTGACGAACACCTTCCCTTCTCCTCCACCTCCCAGACTCTTCTTCTTGCTTTAAACCTTTGTGCACTTTCATTTCTTTCTACAATTGATTTTAAAGGACATTTTACAGGAGCAGTCTGCATGGATACCAAATAAGCAGTAATTTGACATTTATGGGTAAAATTATACACTTGCACATACCTGTGTATTGCCCTCCTCCCCAACAATGCATGAAAAACCCCTTCTTGTTCCAGTAAGAGCTTAAGCCTCTTCACCTCCAGCTCTCAAAAGTTTAATTTAAATACATTTATAAACCCTCGAGCTCAATAGCAGGGAAACCTCTGTAGCTTGATCTGAGGAAGATTTGGGGCTACTGACAGCTCTCAGGTTCAACCTGGGGTATTCATGCACCAACCATCTTAAATTTGGAAGAGCGTGATCCAAATGAGCTGGCAAAAGTCGGAGACTTGCATAGTCTTTAAAATACACACATGAACGTTTCCTAGAAGAGCAGAGACTCTTCTGTGCCCAGAGTAGTCATGACACCTACTGGTTTGGCTTCTGAACGGAGAAATACTCTCAGACACTAGGAGCACAGGGAGGGAGAGGAAAGAATTTGGCACCCAGTCAAGCACATATGTGAGACTCATCCACAACATCCAGGCTTTGTCCCAGAGGAAACAATAGCATTACTGAATGAAAGGATTCATATGGAGATAACACACCCACTTCAATTTTAACTATACCATTTTCGGGTGCTGCTTCCTCACAGCAGTGATTTCTGTTCCTCGCAGTCTCTGTTTCAAAGAGTGGAAGGGCTTGTGCTTCTTGTTGAAGACTTTCCTGCATATTGGATCATGTCTCAGCTGGGATGTGATGGAAAACAGTCATTTATGGGTTGAAATCACACTTTGTTAATGATACTTCCTTACTCAGGCTTTAAAATTACTTATACTTGGGAGCAGGCAGCTGAAACAGATTTATTTCAGGTTCAGTTTAACTCCTGAAGGAGTTCAGCAGAACTTTAAAAAGCTGTCCAAGTACAGCTGCAGTTCAACACAAATGAGAAAGGGAAGCCATTTCCAGTTTGTTCTGCTCAGGGACATGCTGGAGGCCAGCTCAAATAGCGACTTGCAGAGAACAGACAGAGCTGGTGAGCAGGAGCAGTCCTGTTGGACTCCCCCCCCACACACTTGGCTTGCTTTCTTGCTTAAGAGGGAGGACACACCGACCCTGCTCAAGGGACTGAGATCTGCATTATTAGTCCCTTGAGTTTAGGTAGGTATTCCAGAGCAGGGGCTCCCCTGAAAAACAGCATCACTGTCTATCCCATCTGCACTGCTGAAAGAGCAATAACCCCAGGCTGAGAGGCAGCAGCTGCTTTCCAGCACACGTAACCTGACAACTCCAAAAGTACAACTAGGGATAACATCTGCAGCTGAAAGCATGGGGAAGTTTTACCTAGGTAGATACCCAGAGCTGAATTTGTGGAAGAGCCATGCCTCTCAACAAAGGAGGTTTTAAGGTTCAGAAGTCTCTTGGATTTTAGCATCAACCTCACTCTTCTGCAACAGGATGGGCAATCCCCTTTGCATGGAACACTGTGGAAGCAATGACCAAACTACGTCCTTGCTCTCATGCTATGGATCACACCTACTTGAGCCCAGCTGCAGCTGGTAGATTAAACACCCTTATTTCTTTGCTTCATCCCCCTTCCCAGTTCTCAGACATTCTTGATCTTCTCAAGTGTTTCGCTATGCTGTCCACTCTCTTCTCATAGGAGCTAAACACCAACCCGAGTGAGGCACTTTGGTTACAGCTTGGCTGGGCCAACCCCCCCTCATTCCTACAACAACATGCATCTCAATTTTTGTTTCCCTTTGCCCCTTTCTACTTGTGTGTTTTGGGTCCTTCCCTTCTGTTTCTAGACATTCTTGATAGCAAACCTGGGAGGAGGATTCCTCTGCAGGAACAAGGGGGCAGTAGGTACCTGTGCCTTGCTCACTGAAGGGCACACCAGGCCTGCACAATCAGCCAGGCATTACAAGACTCGTCACTATGCTTAGCGTGAGGCACAAGACACTTCTCCCCAGAGACAGAGATAACTGTTTGAAAAAGCAATTTTCCTTGTTTAATCCCTCATGTTCTTCATGTATCTGATCTGAGATACCAAATGGGGAACTATTAACACGGGGCAGTTCCACCTTTGTCTCTGTCCTCCTAGTTACTCAGCTTCCAGTGTATTTTTCTTGTTTACATATTTTGCTAAATCAGTTTTCAGTTGTGCTGCAGGTCTGATCTGATCTGCCACAGGATCAGGAACACAAACTAAGGGAAGGGTGGGTACGTGCAGGGCCTGCCCCCCCNCCCAGTTTTGCAGAAAAACACTGCAGTTGGGCAAACTGTGCAGCCACCCATTTAGTGTGCAATCCAGGGATCAGGGAGGTCAGGGGGAATCTTTTCATTCACTTCAGCAGGCTTTGGAGCAGAGCCTGGTGCCCGCATTGTGCTGTCAAAGGGACTACTTATCAGATGGTTTATTAGTCTATTTTTCCCAGGAAGCCTGAAAAAAACAAATTCTGCCTAGAAACCTGGAACACAAAGGAAGCTTCAGGTTAATAATTTATGTCTCACCAAGAGAGGGTACGTCATTTCAGACATATAGTAAACTTCTTGTTTTGGACAATCATATAAATTAGGATAGTGCAAGATTGGAGATTAAGTCATGAATGTTTCTGTAGGCATTCACTAACTCTCTAATAAAGCCTACTAATGAAAGCAGTAACTAGATCATTTGCTCTTTTAAACATGTGTTCAACCCACTTCTCTACTAGCAGGCACCTCCTCCTTTCCCAGCAGTCACCCCCCCCCTTTTAGCTAAACACAGGAAGAGTTTTGTTTTACCAGAATGTCCCATGCAAAGTGTCTTCCACAGGTTGCACAAGGAGCCAGGTCCTGACTTCGGGCAGCTGTGTAAAATCCAAACCATGCGAGAGCCTCAGTTACACAGTGCGACTGCAGCAGAGACAGAGTTCGGACTGAGCCCTCGCTGGGGCAGCGTTTGGTGTCAGAAAGGGACGTTTCCAGCTGTGTGCTGGGCTCCCTTCTGCAGAACTACCTCATTGACCTTGTGCCCATGAGGCACAAGCTCTCCTCTACACCATGGAGAGCTTTCTGTTTTCCACTGCTTCTCAGGTATGTCTGTACACAAATGATGACGTCACAGGTGGGTGAGGAGACGATGGAAGACTAAAGTTCACCACTGCCTAAATTCAGGGAAGGGCAGGGCAGTGCTGAGGAGCAAAAGCAAGCAATCTGCACCCAGATTCATTCAGTTTAATTTGTAAGTCATCATTGACACGAGCTAACAATGCCCAGTAACGGCTCAGGGTAAACCACTGTGATTCCAGAAAGTGGCAGGGGGCCATTAAGAGTGACAGCTTTCACTCCTAGTGCAGAACGTTTCCATGATGTGCTAAACTTCAAAGGTGTCAAATTTATGTGGAATATTTTTTTGTTGTTTTAAATCAGTAATTGTTTGAAAACACAGGTTTTTAACTTATGTGGGAAGTAGTTTTACTTTCTGACTCCAATAGCAGCCACACATTTCTCATTCCAAAGCAGCAACATTACTTAAACAAAAGCAGCTTCTAGGAAAACTTCCTAACAAAGAGCACTCTCCACCAGACTCGTAGCCTACAGCAGGGCAGACTTCTTATTCACGCGTTCCTTACCTGCTCTTCCTGAAACAATAGAAATCCTTACCCAGCTGAGCAGCAGATGTGTGTCTGCTTTTGTTTCTTACCTTCTTCTTCAGATTTTACCATCCTGGAAGGTGCAGAGTTAAGGTTTCTATGGCATTTCATCAATCAGAAGAGGAGAGGAGCAAAGCTCTTTGTTGACTCTTACTCCATTGCCTCTGTTTGAATGCCTTTCCACTCTTGCTCCCAAGGAACATCTTTCTGTGCCTCTGTGCTTAGCCCGGTCTGTACTCTTCCTCTCAAATGCTTTTCTCTGCCTCCCTCACCTTTTATTCTGCTCTCATCCCATCAAGGTTTTGACTGATACAGTTTGATTTTTCCAGAAGGAATTTACTTTGATGCAGCTTATTCTTCTTAAAAGGCCTTTACTTTGTTCTAAAACTGGCTGGCAAAGCTGGCTTTCAGAAGGATTTGGATTATTTACTCTCAAAAACAACTTCTGTGTTGCCCGACACAATGATGTCATCAACATGCTGAAGGTGTTCTGTCACTTCCCCTTGTTTCAATGCAGCCTGGCTCAGACCATGAAGGTGGGCTTCCACACCAGGGGCAGTCAATTCCAGGTGTAGCAGATGCCTCTCCAAGTGAAAGCAACCTGTGGCCTGCACTCTGCCACCAAAGGGTTTGTACCCTCAGCAAGTTGCTGATGACACCAAGCTGTGTGGTGTAGTTGACACACTGGAGGGAAGGGATGCCATCCAGAGGGACCTTGACAGCTTTGAGAGGTGGGTCTGTATAAACCTCATGAAGTTCAACAAGGCCAAGCGCAAGGTCCTGCACATGGGTCGGGGCGCTCCCAAGCACAACTACAGGCTGGGCAGAGAATGGATTGAGAGCAACACCTGGGGGTGTTGGTGGATGAGAACCTCAACACGAGCTGGCAATGTGTGCTTACAGCCCAGAAAGCCAACTGCATCCTGGGCTGCAAAAGAACCAGTGTGATCAGCAGGCTGAGGGAGGGGACTCTGCCCCTCTACTCCGCTCTTGCAAAACCCTACCTGGAGTTTCTTGCAAGAAAACTGGAGAGGGACTGTTTACAGAGACATGGAGAGACAGGACAAGGGGTGGTGGGTTTAAGCTGAAGGAGGGTAGATTAGGTATTAGGAAAAAAAACCTTCTCTGTCGGGGCGGTGAGGCCCTGGCACAGGTTGCCCAGAGCAGCTGTGGCTGCCCCCTCCCTGGCAATGTCCAAGGCCAGGTTGGATGGGGCTTTGGGCAACCTGGGCTAGTGAAGGGTGTCCCTGCCAACCCAAACCAGTCTGTGATTCTATAAAGTTAGGTAGAAGCACAGTATCACTGAATCAGCAACGAGAAGTCAGGAAAAAGGACAATTTGCTACAACTAATTAGTTAGACACATACAACAGCAAATGAGTAAAGGACTGGTGAAGAACATAGGCACTGTTTTTAGTAGATTTTCCATTTCAGTAAATCACTAAAATCACCTTCCACTGATTGTTACTCACGTGTTTCATTTAATTCCTTTCCTGGTTTCTCCAATTTCCTCTTCTGTGTTGCTGGCATGAGGACTAGGTGGTCAGTCTTCCTTACTCGAAACCTCACCCTCCAAGTTACCATGCATCAGCAGTTACATAACTAATAATTATGACACAAGCACACAGACCCCGCTTAAGCCTGTGAAACACTAACTACTACAGATACAAGCTGAATGAAAATTCTCAAACTTTTTCTATGATTAAAGACAATTTCTACTAATTTGGTTAAGACAGACTCTTGAACAATTTAGAAACTGAAAGTTTAATCTGCATGTGGATACTGTTATCATCACTGCGGTTCTCTAAGCAGTTATCAGGAGACTTGTAGACTTAAATGGCTTTTTATTCCCTTGTCCCCAAAACACAGAATTATAGAATGGCTTGGGTTGGAAGGGACCTTAAAGATCATCAAATTCCAACCCCCTTGCCATGGGCAGGGACATTTCTCACTAGATCAGGCTGCTCAAGGCCCCATCCAACCTGGCCTTGAACACATCCAGCAAGGGGGCAGCCACCACTTCCCTGGGCAACCTGTGCCAGGGTCTCACGACCCGTAGAGCGAAGAATTTCTTCCTACTATCCAATGTAAATCTAGCCCCTTCCAATTTAAAACCATTCCCCCTCATCCTATCACTACATAACCTTCTAAAAAGTCTCTCCCCAGCTTTCTTGTAGGCCCCTTCAGGTACCAGAAGGCCGCTAAAAGATCTCCTTGGAGCCTTGCCTTCTCCAGGCTGAACAAGCCCAACTCTCTCACCCTGTCTTCATAGGAGAGGTGCTCCAGCCCTCCGATCATCTTTGTGGCCCTCCTCTAGACCTGTTCCGACATGTCACTTTATCAATTAAAATATATTGTTAAAGCCTTCTTCAATAAAACACCAAGTACTTGGAATTGTTTCTGTGCATTAAAAGGCCTCATCGACCCTTCTGTTCACTTGTCTCCACCTAGTACTCACTCTTCAAGGAATATTTAAGATGCTTTAAATTTAGTAGTAATCAAGCCACCCTACTGCTGTGTTAGTTACTCTGTTCCTTACCCATAAACCAGTTAAATTCTCACCCAAGAGCAGCTAATTGCTTAGCCCAGTCCTAAAAGCTGAGGGTATCTTATGACTATAGGAGGACTCAGACAGGGTTTGAAGTCAATCCTCTTTCAATCGCGTGCACGGACAGGTCGCGCTCAGCACAATTCACATGGACAGTGCAGAAGTCTGTGATCACACCAGGCCTAAAGACGTTTCCTGTCTGCTCATCTTCACAAAGTCTTTGCAACAGTTCTGGTGGGTTTCATCGAAATGCAAACTGACTGTAAGGCTGACAGGAAAATCCAGACAATGGCTGTCTGCAACACACAGCACTTCTCCAAGTATCTGCTGAGACCCTCAGGCTGAGCACTGTCAGCAAAGCTAATTTCCACGGCAACCGTAAGGGTCACTGACTACTGTAGCATGTGCTGATCAGATTTTATTTGCTAAGAAATATAAAGCTCAGGTTAGGTAACAGGGGTGCCTACCTGCACAACAGCTTTTCAGCACCTCTGTTTACACAAGGTTATTTTACATCTTTCATAATAGTACCCCAACAATAAATAACCATCCCCAAAAGAACTAAGGACTGGGTGAAAACTCCTTGACTGACAAAACTGCACTGTATCAAGGCACTGCATTTAACCACCAGTATGAGGGAGAGAAGACATAAATGGATATATTGCTCTGTAAACTGAAAAAAAATTAATGGAAAAAGGTTTTCAGATGAAATCTGTAGGATTCTGCCAATCTGTTGAATGCATTCAACAAATACACCTATAAAACTCTGTCCACTGATAGCTTGTATTAAAATTATAAAAAAATATTTTTCTTACCTTTCTACTGTAATGAACCTTTGCAACAGTTGCCATGTCACTCATGACAGAATAGACAACACAAACACTCTTTTATGTGTAACTTCAGTTCACAGAGAATGACAAGTTATTGGTTCTTGTTACAGTAACATCTGAAT
Organism: Zapornia atra; assembly: GCA_013400835.1. NCBI lineage: Eukaryota > Metazoa > Chordata > Aves > Gruiformes > Rallidae > Zapornia > Zapornia atra. The sequence continues at coordinate 177,773 of VZTU01034596.1, forward strand.
AAACCCCTTTGAGCATGACCAGCAAAGCTACCAGTTAGGAGTTCTCAATACAAATGAAAACTTCAGATGTTTTCAGAGTAGAGTTCCTCAGTTTCATCATGACAGCTTCAGTCCTTGCATGTTCTGTTTCAGATTGAGCAACTCTTTTTCTTGCCGCCTCTTCTCCAGTTTGAAGGCTAGCTTGTTGGCTTTCTTCTCCATTCTGCGTTCCTGTGCAGACAAACAATTACAGATTTGCAAAACAGGCATAACATGCAAAAAACCTCCCATTTTAATTAACAGTTCTAGACCATGAAAACAGCAGCAATCAGGCTGATAGTATTTATGGCACTAATTATTAGTAGTCAAATTAATGTGCGTGCAACTAGGATTATCATCTTTAATTAGCAGAAGCTTCTAACACGCTGGCAACTTCTGTTCCTAAATAAAGCAACTAGTGTATCACTGTGGCCAACTACATTTCCCACATTTCCTTCAGACACTTCTCACTTGGTGCGATCTGAAACATCGTTAACTATTTTCTTTGCTTCCCTAGATAGTAAGGAAACATGAGGGCTCTTTCTGAAGTTACAAATCTAACAATGGCCACAATACCAGACCAAAATTTCCATATAGGAAATTAGGCTGACAAAATTAGGAGGTTAACCTCCTTAAAGAAGCAAGAGTTAGTCCCTTGAGACCAGCAAGTTTTTCCTATTGATTCCCAGACACAAGAACAAATGTGCTTTAAAAAAAAACATTCCTAAGCCAGAACTGAGTTAGTGTGACATGGTTTTGCAGGGTTTCATTTAAAAAATGGTGTACCTTTCTCTCCTCTTTTATTGCCTGCTTCCTAGCTTTGCGATCCTCCTTGCTCTCGTCTCTGGAACGGGGCTGCGTTGAGGCTCTTGGCAGGTCACTGCCATTAATCATCTGCATGCGCTCAACCTGCTTCGCAGTGAGGCCTTTCTCAGGCAAGACATGGAGGGGAATTCCAGTCTTCTGGGAAATTTTTATTGGCTTTGGCTAAAACAGAAAGCACGTATGTATTAACGGTCCCTCGCTTTATCTCCAGGAAGCGCACGTCGCGCTGCCTTAGCATCAGATTCAGATTTAACAGTAACAAACACCTAACTTTCCTCATACCATTTTCCTTCCTCAGAAAAATGCCCCAAAATACCAAACTGAGAACTCAAACCACCCCGGTGAGCAGAATCCAGCTGCCCAGAGCAAGGAAAGAACTTTTCCCTTCTATTTAAAAGATTACCAAAAAAAAAAAGCACACAAATAGGCACTTAATAAGCCTCCATAAGCTTTCAAGAAAAAGGCTTCCTTTCCACATCTCACACATCTGGAACATCAAGCTGTGCTGTAATGACGGGGAACATCTGGAAGGCCAAAGAACTAGCATAAATTCTTCCAAATTATAGAAGGAAAATACAAGCCTATTTTCAGGGGAAAAAAAATTGCCTAATACATGGTTGCAAGACACAGGCTACACAAAGGTATAAGGGATAACAAGAAACTAAGTTCCTTGCTCTGCTTCTCCCTGCTATTACTTACACAATTTTCTTTCTAATAGAAAAAAAATTAGAAATATCCAAACCCCTCTTCAGTGAAGAAGCAATACCAGAGGCAAACACCCTCCCCAGTCCTTTTTCCTGTTCCCTCCTCCTTTTAAACACAGGTATCTCTTAAGAAAACAACCACTTGTATCTCAAATTTTCTCAAGCCAGGTTGTTAAGAGTTAGCATAATGGTTTTACCTTTGATGGCTCCTTAATAAGCGTTGGGTGATTATATAAGTTTGAATACGTACCTAGCCACAAAGGAAAAAAAAAATAGTGAAGAAAGGTTTGCAAACAGAAATTCAGTCAATTTATTAGGAATTGTACTACTATTCAGTCTTTGAAGATATCAAATTGCAAGAAGTAATTTATTCCACACAAAAGCAAAAGTTTTATCCAGCCATTGTGCTCCAGAAGCACAAACCATTTTACCTAAAGCACTGTTAAAGTTCTGAGATCACCTATTATTTACTTTGAAATCCTACCAACAGACAAGCAAACTCCAAAAGACTTACTCAAGATGGATTCACAATCCCACTTTTCTTTCGGTTCCTCAATAACTACAGCTACTGTTTCTTCCTTTTCTTCACCCTCACTGTCTTCATTTACAGGAGAGTCCAGATCTTCACAGGGTTCAAGAGCATCCAATTTCACACAACTTTGAAGAAAGCAAGAGAAGAAAAAAAAACCAAAACCAAGGTTTATCTTTGCTTGAAAACGTATAATAACAGAAATCCACTGGCATGGGGGTGGTTTCTAGAGCATTGATTGTTGCAGTGCTACCAACAGCGGTACCCATGCAACAGTTGCCTGTGGGTTTATTATCATGTAACCAAGTATACAGCAGGATCATCTGCATACCAGCAGGACAGAAAATACTTGGCTACAAAGCCTGTTAAAGACTAAAGCAGGAGACAGGAAAGTTACATTAATAAGGGGAAAGGAAGAATGCCTCTGGATATCACTTACGCTAAATTCAAAGCAATTATACAAAAGGACCATAATCTCACATAAAACAACAAAATTACTCCACTTGATTTTATCATCTCCTTCAGTGACATAAAAAATGGCAAATACCCACGTGTAGCTATTTTTATTGTAGGAAGTAATCTTTGAGTACACGAACTGGAAGATCCTGGAATTGCTGGGGTTGAAAGGTACCTCTAGAGATCATCTAGTCCAACCCCCCTGCCAAGCAGGGCCATGTCCCACAGGTACACATCCAGGCAGGTGTCTCCAGAGAGGAAGACTACACAACAACATACCCAAATTTGCAATATAAACACAGGATTACATAACTACTTATGTGAAGCAGTACTTCTGGGAATACATACTTCTTTGCTTTCTCTTTGTAGAAATCATTCAGGACTTCCTGCAACCGAGCATTGTCTGCGTTAATATAGCCTTCTAACTCCACATTATCCAAGGCTCCAATTTCATCTTCATCAAATTGTTCAAAAAACTGAAAACAAAGCAGCAGGTCTCTGTAATTAATCACATTTGTCATGCAAGTCCTTGACAGCTTAAAGATGTCTACATTTCTTTCTATTTACCCCTTTTTTTTCTCCCCTCTGGTTTGCTCAACAACTGCCAAGCACATCTGCAGTAGAATTTCCTCCCTACCATCAGTATTCTTTCAGCATGAGAGTCACAAAGTTATCTTTTAATAATAGACAAACCAGCTTCCAGAAGATGTTTCTTATTCTGAGGCCTTATTTCAATCTGCATATTAAAAAGCCTGTCACTGCTCAGGACAGAAGTTACACCGTATTTCCCCTGCTCTGGCATACTGTCAGGAATGTATACTCAGCACAGCAGGGACAAAGGGCAAAAGGAGTGAGTCTTTACTAGGCACCTCCACACAATCTGCTGCAATAAACTGGATCTCTTGGACAAAAGTGTAAAATCCAACTATGAATGGAATAATTTTATTTAAGTACATCACAGAATCATAGAATCCCCTGAGTTGGAAGAGACCCACAAGGATCATCAAGTCCAACTCCTGGCTCCACACAGGGCCAGACAAGCCAGAGCAGGTGGCTGAGCGCATCATCCAGACACTTCTTGAACCCAGCCAAGCTCAGTGCTGTGATCCCTTCCCTGGGGAGCCTGTTCCAGTGCCCAACCACCCTCTCAGTAAAGAGCCTCCTCTAATATACCATGTCAGACTTAGACCTTTCAATAGCAATTAACACTATAACCCATGTACTTCGTGCACACAGTATTAAGTGTGGAATATGTGCAAAGAACAGTCGTGTGATGCCCTGACTACTGAAGGCAGTCAGTGTTTGCACAGGCGAACAGGACACCACTTGGAGATGAATCAAAAGGCAAAGCATCCAACACACTTGTGTTCAACAGTTATGTTCTTGAGCTGACTCACCTTCTCAAATCTGTCATCCAACAGGGTTAACTGCTCATTTCTTCTCATTACTGAAGATGTCATAGAATATTCTGTGAAACGACTCCTGGTTTCTTCTTGCATAAAGAGAAATTCTTTTGTCTGTCCATGAACCCCATCATCTGATAAAGGACCTTCTGAATCGTAGTCTTCATCATTACTGCCACTCTCCTCTTCATCGCTACCGTCCTCCACATCTTCCCATTCATCTTCATCCTCAGCACCTGAGCCCCTGAACAGAAGTATGAACAGTTTTAGAGTAACTGGACCTTTCCACAGCTGCCACCAATGTTGGGATCATAGAATGGTCTGGGTTGGAAGGGCCCCCAAGGATCATAGAGCTCCAACCCCCCTGCCACAGGCAGGGCCACCAACCTCCAGGCCTGGATCTACAAGGTTGCCCAGGGCCCCATCCAACCTGGCCTTGAACACTTCCAGGGCCGGGGCATCCACTACTTCTCTGGGCAGCCTGTTCCAGCTCCTCACCACTCTTTCTGTAAAAGACTTCCCCCTAATATCTAATGTAAACCTTCCTTCCTTTAGTTTTAATCCATTCCCCCTTGTCCTGCCATTATCTACCCTTTTAAAAAGTTTAATCCCCTCCTGCTTATAAGTTCCCTTCAGGTACTGGAAGGCGGCAAGGAGGTCCCCCCGCAGCCTTCTCTTCTCCAGGCTGAACAAGCCCAGCTCCCTCAGCCTCTCTTTGTAGGGCAGGTGCTCCAGCCCTCTAATCATCCTTGTGGCCTCCTCTGAACCCTCTCCAACAGTTCCACATCTTTCTTGTATTGGGGGCCCCAGATCTGGACACAGTACTCCAGATGGGGCCTCACGAGGGCAGCGTAGAGAGGGACAATCACCTCCCTGTCCCTGCTGGCCACCCCTCTTCTAATGGAGCCCAGGATCCCATTGGCCTTGCGAGCTGCAAGAGCACACTGCTGGCTCATGTTAAGTTTCTCATCCACCAGAATCCCCAAGTCCTTCTCAGCAGGGCTACTCTCAAGAAGCTCTTCTCCCAGTCTGTATCTATGTCTGGGATTCTTCTGGCCCAAGTGCAACACCTGACACTGGGCAGTGTTGAACCTCATTAGGTTCCCCCATAGGGATATCTGAAACAATTTGGCAATATAATTCTATAAAATAGAATAATCCTCAAAGATAAAAAGTTATTATTTTCAAGCCAATAAAAGAAAAACAAGTTGTAAAGTAAAGTTGTTGCCAAAGTCAGCATAATACTACTCTTGTCTGAAAGTTGAAAAGACTTCTGATAGCTGTTGGCACCCGTGCCCTGAGAGTGAGGTTATGTTTGCACTCAGCCATACATGTCAAAGTGCAAAAAGAAATATACTAGCTGCATTTTTGAATATTAAAATTAGCAAAATTTCACACTGATCATAGTATGATGAGAATGATACCAAAACCTAAAGAAATACTGTGCAGTGGGGTATCACACGAAGCATTTGTAAAGGTTTGGCAAACCCTTGTCAGCCTTCATCAATATTACTACTGAACGTGGTAGAGGGTAATGTTTTAAATAGTTCAAGAAGCCTATTATTCCATACACAGCATCTGCAAAGAAATACATACAATCCATGGGCTCAAATTAACAAATGAAACTCAGCTTTTGGAGAAATGAAATTATTACATGAAAATTCAATTTTGTAAGCTACCACCCCTACAACACAAGGTAAAACTTTTTTCTTTAACACACCTAAGTATTCATTTGAAATCTGAAACCCTCCTTGCTTCCTACAATACCACATGAAATAGAAAAGAGCATCATTCCTATCTACATGTGACAAAAGGTTCTACAAAACTCTACCTACCTTTTCCGTGGTTCATTTGCTTGTAGAACAAAATCATCTTCCAGGATATTTTCTGGATTGTCAAAGTCAAAATCATCATCAAGAGCTGCCACAATATCAGGGTCAAAATCTAGTCGTGGTCCTAGAAAGTTAAGAACAAACATACATATTTCAGTTTCTCTGACCTTAGGAAGAAGCTAACTTCCTGGAGAAAAAGCAAACCAACTACAGTGTTAAATTGCATTAAGGAAAGAATAAGCCAAAAAATCACAAAAATTCTTCAATAATATTTGTAGATTTGATACAAGCCAGGACAAGCCAACAGCCTCTTCCCAGCTTTCCTCATCCAGAAAAGAGCATTCCCTAGAAGTCTAAGTCTAAAGCTTCCATAAGTATACTTTATTTTACTTAGAATACTGTAAAAGAAAAAAATCTCCAAGTTGAAGTACTGTATGATCAACTGCAACCCTAGCTCCCACCCCTAAAATTCCCTACATTACAAATTATCAGAAAGTGTTTCTGTGCTGCTATTAACAGAAGCATCTTTAGCATCCTTCTGTCACAGAAGGACAGAGAGAACTACCACAGCTACTTCCTGTTATGAAACATTAAGATAGTAGTAAAATAGCATTCAGTGCAGTTATGGATACATAACAAAAGTGTACTTGCAGCTGGTAACACTGGACTACTACCAATGAAGGAAAGTAAACACCATTGCATTTGAACAGAAAGTCTGAGAGTGAAAATCCTGGTCTAGACTTGGATTCCAACAGATGGAGCATTATCTGGTTTTTTCCCTGCTATTAGTCTATATTTGCTACACAATAGCAAGAGCTCATTGATTCCACCCCTCCCAGCAAAGCTGTAAAGCTATTATTAGTGAATCACAGAAACAGGTCTCAAAGTGAAACATAGGTCTCTTATAGATCATTCTTACGTTGCTGCTGAGCCTGTTCTAAACCAAAACTAATATGACACCATAATCAGAGCCACACTTACCACCTAGTACCTACACAGCAATTCATGTTACAGAAAGATCAATGATTTAATGATACCTGAAACAGGAGCAGCTTTATTCAACAAGCCCACATCCTCTTCAAACTCTGTGGCAAACACTGAGGAAGGCAACTTGATAGATGGAGCCTTAAAAAAAAAAAGAAACAAACCCCCCCCAGATAATCAAATGACCAAAAGAAAATATTGAAGTAGCACTCCCACAGGTAAGTCAAGCACCACTTTATTGGTGGCAAATTTTCAGTTATGCCATGAAAGCCAGGTAAAACATTGGCAGCATAAATTCTCATATCAACATTCTCCAGGTATAGAGACTGCATTTTTGCATCTTGGAAGCTTTTTAGAGAATGGCTGTACAGTAGGCATGATGAAATTTGGAAGGGTTTGGTTTGTTTGGGGAACACCAACACACATCTGAAACTACCCCTTTATTGAAAGGCTTATTAAAGGTTTATTAACTTGCACATCTAAAATATTTTAGTATCTTCTGTATTTTCATCAAAGTGTACCTGAAAGGTATTTCTGACTAATGACACTGGCTCCTACTAAAATTACAGTATTTGGTTAAACCGAACTCCCTCAATTAGAAGTGACTGACAGGGAATCACATACTTCATTGCGTGAAACTACTTACTGATTTTCCACTCCAACATGATCTAGCAACACAAAATTCCACCAGTTATACCAGCAACTGAAAAGTTTGTTTTTTCCCCTCTGGGTTCTGTTACATTCCACTTTAAAAACATGGTGCTCTGGTAATACAACCTGGTATATTCCAACCTCCCCAAGCATTCAAAACTTCCAAAAATCTTAAAAACAAATACCAACCCCAGAAAAATCACCTTATTTTTCCAAGCCACCTCTTCCAAGAAAAGCTTGTCATAGGTACACAAAGTATTTTAACCCTCTACTAGCAAAATACTGTTCATCAATAAACTTTGGCTTGTCAAGTTTTGTTTTCACTTGTAGGAAAGTCTGACTATGGCTCAAAAGGATCCTTTTAAGGATATACAAGGATATATACATGCTATATATATAGATATACATATATATCACAACCCTTGTGAAACATGGTTAATGTATTTACAGAATGCTAAACTCCAAAGAAGGGCATAAAATTACTATTAGCAAAAATACCACTTACTGGAACTCTCTGAATTTCATCTTCTATGTGCCCCTCATTCGTGACAACAATTCTGCTTTGCTGTCCACGCACAGAAGGGACAAGCTCTGAGGGACCAGAGGCTTCTTTTAGATGCTGCAAATAGTCATAGTCATCATCAAAGAAGACTCCATACTTCCGCTGCTCCTCCCTCCTTTTTTCCTCATGCCCCTTGGAATCGTAAAGAGAAATACATTTAGTTAATGAAGCACATTTAAAACTTACTAGCAAAAAGCATCTATTGAGAACGCCTGAATTCTACAGCCCTTGTAGTGCTCTCTCTACTCATTACCCTAATGAACAGGCAATCAGAACGCTGGAAGCATCTGGTTCAGTGTTCAGGTGCTGCCTGAGCAGGACCTTAAACAATGTTTTCCATAAGCAACATAACAAACCAAGCCTGCTTTTTCAGGGTGTGTCAGACAATCTCTGTCATTGATTTTTAAAATCTGTTTATATCCCTAATGCCAGTCAGTCATCCTTCAACCCATCAGGTAGAACCTCACAATTGTCCAATTACCTAGAAAATACCCTTCTTAGTAAGCTAGACTAACAACTACCTTCTCTCAGGCCATGTTTTTGAACTGTATAATTGCATATCCACTCTTCCCTGCTGCAGCATTTCTTATCTGAATGAACCTCGGTATTAAAAGCAAATATTTACTTTCTGTGTAGGCAGCAGGACTCTCTGGGGTGCAGTATCATCAGCAGCAAGGGGATCCCTCTGACTTCTGTGCACTAAATGAAACGTTACTGCTTTCTTCTTCTCTATGAAGGGCTTCTTTTTCTTGTGAGGCTGCAAAAGGACATTTGGTTAATCGTTAACAAAAAATATTAAATGCACCTAAAGAGAATCTTTTGCTTGGAGCGTACTACTGCATTACTTTTAAGGCAGCACCTTATAAACATATACTGACAAAGCAAAAAGAGAGTAGTGGTAGCTTAGTTCTTCTACCATGTGTATAACAGCCGTTTCATATGTTCCAACAGCACAGGCAGCTGTACTCAGCTGCCAAATGGCAACACGTCAGTACAATAAATATTTGATTATAGGATATGCACCCTGACATGCAATCCTCATAAATATTTTTTAAGTAACTACCTTTTAAACACTCGGTCAAACGTGAAACTTCATCCAAGAAACCCAGGAAACTGACATACAGATATCCATCAGGACACACCTAGCTTCTTGAAAATTGTTTAGACAGCTGTTCCTACACCAGCAATTCAAGACCAACCGTGAGAAGTGCACCGCTGCACAAACATAGCTGTAAGATCAAAACTGTATCTACATTCTGGATCAACAAAAATCTGAAGTATTCTTAACTGGCTTTTTCTACCAGTTAGCACATCTGGCTTGCGGAAATACTTTCAGCAAGATTTCCAGCCTTACTTGCCAAAGTGTGTTAACAGCAGATACGTGCAGCTTGGAAAGTACAGATCTGGCCTATCTTCTTTACCTGGCAACTAAACGCACAGCGTCACACACTAGTTCGGCGCACGTCAGCCGCCACCGTACGGTTTTGAGTTAAAACGCCCCATCTGCGCTTTAATACCTCATGCCGGGAGCAGCCGCAGAAGGAAACACACGGCAAGCTTCCGGAAGCGGGCAACCAGCTGCCCCCGCAAACAAACTTGCTGGTGACCGACGCTACAAGCTAAGAGTTCGTAACACAGCGACGCCGGATCCAGCCGGCCAGGGAAGCCGCCGCCGCCGCCCGCCCCTTACCGGCACACACCTCGGGATACCGCGCCGGGCCGGGGCGGGGCGGGGCGGAGGCAGCCTGCCCCGCAGCGCTGCCTCTCCCGGCCCGCCGCTGCCTGCCTCCGCCCC
>VZTU01034596.1:188324-251029 GCA_013400835.1 Zapornia atra
CAGGGCAGTGAGGATGGTGAAGGGTCTGGAGGGGAAGTCTTATGAGGAGAGGCTGAAGTCCCGTGGTTTGTGCAGCTTGGAGAAGAGGAGGCTGAGGGGAGACGTCATCGCAGTCGATCACTTCCTGAAGAGGGGGAAAGAAGGGGCAGGCACCGATCTCCTCTCTTTGGTGGCCAGTGATAGAACCCGAGGGGACGGCGTGAAGCTGTGACAGGGCAGGTTCGGGTTGGATATTAGGAGGAGGTTCTTTTCTGAGACGGTGGTGGGGCACTGGAACAGGCTCCCCAGGGAAGGGGTCACAGCACTGAGCTTGGCTGGGTACAAGAAGCATCTGGGTGATGTGCTCAGTCACATAAACTGACTTGTCTGGCCCAGTGTGGAGCCAGGAGTTGGACTCAATGATCCGTGTGGGTCTCTTCCAACTCAGGAGATACTATGTTTCTGTATTAATAGTGTTGTGTATGAGTTGTTACTTCTTGGGGTACTCTAGCTGTATAAATTTTTCCTACGCCATGACACACACACAGACGTGCGTGCTCCTTGCTACAAAAACATTTGGGGAAATGCAGTAAAAGTGGTTTGTTACACTTTAAAAAGAAAGGGTGAAATGCCCGAGGGAGCAGTTTTCTAGACAATTAAACCAATAACAACTATACAAAGGTTGTTACTGAAAACAGAAAGAATAATCCGCGTATTATGTGCGTATATCTAGCCAGCTAAATGTATATGTATGCCTCAAAATACCAGCTTTAATCAGACTTGGGTGGATTTCGTTGTTCTTCAGTAGGTGTCACTAAAGCTCAAAAAGAGCCCAGATTTCCACTCTTCTAGGTACTGCTTTCTGAGGTCTTGCGTGTTTACTGCCTAGTTTGATCACATCACTCTTACAAAGTGCACAAACTGATCCAACCTGCCTCATCAGTTGAAACGATGCCTGTAGTCAGAGGGTTAAAATTACCCTGCACAAAGGCTGGACCTTCTTTTCCCCTTACTTCCTAAAAGTACGTGGTGAGTATCTTGTTGCTGTCAGCCATTTGAACGTTGTGCACACATCGTGGTACAGGGAGGTTAGCAACTCTCCGGCTGCATGCTGTGAATGGGTTTTTCAGCACCGCACCTAACAGGAGCGACTCCCTTCCTCTACACTGAAAACGCCACAACACGTGGAACAGCAGAGCTAGATTTTCACAAGGCAACGAAGAGCAGAATCGCCCAACTGTTAGAAATACATTGCTTAGCATTTATCTGTGGGGTAACAAAATAGATTAGATTACTCTTTATTGCTTCTAGGTCCTTGAGATAGCACTCATATCCATAGAAGTGTGAAGTATGTAGACTTGGTAACAGGATTCTACCTGACAATCCCCCAAACCTGGGGAACCCCTATCTAATAGCGGCAGTGCTGTCATTCCCCAGATTGGGTTTACGAGCAGCGTGTCAGTCTGGAAGTGGGAAAGATTAGCTTTTGCTTTCAGATCTGTTTCTAATTGTTTCATATGTATAAATTTAACTGGTTTTTAAAGTTTTTTTTGGTCTCAGGGTTTTCTGTCTTGCTTTAACTCACAGCCCCACCATGTATGTATTTCCTGTTTAGATTCTGAGCATTTAGGGGGAAGGACTTACATTATATGTTCACACTGTGATTAAAACAACAGGCTCCCCTATCGCAGAAGATTGATAACCTATGCCAACAGTAATACACATGGAGATTAGTTTTAAGATCAAGGGCTTAGCAATAATAAGAATCATATTACCTCCTTTGCTGATACCCAAGGGTGAGTTATCCAACAGATCTGTAGTAGATCAAAATTCAAAATTTGGTATCGCATCTACATGAAATGTGTATGAGGGGGTCTCTCACATAGAGACTCTAGTTAAGCTGCTGATTTCATCTAAGCATTACAAGGCCATCCATCACCCTGTACTTTTGTGTTCGCTGCTGAGACACCTTGAAGCTTAAACTCAGCAATAACATGTACCGAGACCGAAGGGGAAAGCGCCCAGGTCACTGATCACGTCTTTCATGCTCACGGAAGAAGAATGGCCAGTATGGGAATGGTCTCACTGTCGAGGCAGCCACTTCAAAAGTAATATGCTGGCAGCAAGCATCCATATGAGGAAATTTATGCTAATACTGTTTCTCTTAGTTCCTTCAAAGCAGAAGTTATTACAAAGTAATTAAAAAGCAAAAGTTATGGTCGGTCACTTTGTAATGTTAAAAGATTGGCAGACATCCTGCAGAGTACGTCAGACCCTCAGCTATGCAGACTGGTCTTGTTCATATGCAGTAGGTCCAATTCTGGTAGAAATCACCTGTCAGTGAACCCAAAACTTCTGAATCCCCCTTCTTGCTCATTTAAAAAAAAAAAAAAAAAAAAGCTGGGAGCATAAATTAATTTTCTGAACCATTGAGCTATACCACTTTCTATTCTTTCTATTTTTAAAATAACTATCACCTCTTTGAGCACACCTCTGCATGAATGCACCACCCACAGCTACCAGATACGTTTGAAGGACTCACAGAATTCAAAGGAAGGTTTCAGGAGCCTTCCTTCATCTCATTTCCAAGCAGAGAGACTTTTAGTTCAGTCTCTGGAGGCCACTTTCCAACAGGTAACCGTTCTCTGAAGTTACCTCCACTACACACGCCCATGTACTTGCTAGAGAGTCAAGAACAAAGTGTTTTCCATAAAGATTTTCTGAACAATTTTATTGAGGAAATTTTCTTAATTCTGTGTTTTTATATATATTAATTCATTTGTATCTCTATAATTCAAAGAGCTAAACAGTTGTCTAAGGCACTTGGAACTGTGCACAGCAGAGTATCCTACAGTACTGTACAACTAGGCAGCACACATTTTTTTGCGTGTTAAATAAAACCACCATAAACCAAGCATGACATATGTACTGTATAAAAAAGACAATGCATATTCTATTTTTCAGAAGACAATATTGGAATATATATGTGGGTGTGGGTGTGGGTGTGTGTGTGTACTTACAGGTGTATATACTGTGGTACAGGTAAAACCCCAAGAAGCAGCTATCATTAATTTATAACAATTCCAGTTATTTACAGTGACAGATAGAAGTACACCTGTGTGAAACACAGCATCAGGTCAGCCACATCTTTATAGCTACTGTGTTCAATCACATTAAACCAAGCTGCCAAAATAGAAGCAAATGCATTCATTTTATAATTGTTACGTAAAATACACACTGCTGAAAAGTCATCAGTGTTGATTCGCCACAGAAAGTCATTAATCATGTGGAAAGAGCATTTTTAAATGCCAACAATTCTAAGCTGATAATATTTTGGATGCATTTTTTAGAGTTTACTAGTCGGGAACTACCCAGCAGGATGGACAGTGGGGAACCAAGTCTTGAATATGCTTGCCTTATTTTACCTGAAAATAGGAACATTTCATGAAATTCAAGTTAATTACTTTGAGCATAATTTATTTCAATTTTAAATCAAATTAATAAAACCAATAAAGTTTAAGAACTGTCCCAGTGCGCTATTAATAGGTGGTGATCTCCATTATGTGCTGCAAAATTTTAATTCCAGTGAATCCACGTGAAAATTTCATTTCATAGAATCATAGAATGGTCTGGGTTGGAAGGGACCCCAAGGATCACAGAGCTCCAACGCCCCTGCCACAGGCAGGGCCACATCCAACCTGGCCTGGATCTACACAAGGTTGCCCAGGGCCCCATCCAACCTGGCCTTGAACACTTCCAGGGACGGGGCATCCACTACTTCTCTGGGCAGCCTGTTCCAGCGCCTCACCACTCTCCCTGTAAAAAACTTCCCCCTAATATCTAATCTAAACCTTCCTTCCTTTAGTTTTAATCCATTCCCCCTTGTCCTGCCATTATCTGCTCTTTTAAAAAGTTGAATCCCCTCCTGCTTATAAGCTCCCTTCAGGTACTGGAAGGCTGCAATGAGGTCCCTCCGCAGCCTTCTCTTCTCCAGGCTGAACAAGCCCAGCTCCCTCAGCCTCTCTTTGTAGGGCAGGCGCTCCAGCCCTCTAATCATCCTTGTGGCCCTCCTCTGAACCCACTCCAACAGTTCCACATCTGTCTTGTATTGGGGGCCCCCATCATTTCAGATGATTGTGGCCTGGTTATAGAATATCCCAGACGTTAAGAACCTCCTGGCTTTACTGGACCCTCATCAGACCCTATGGAGCATAGCCACCTGCATTGGTGGGGAGGGGTTATCAAGCCCTCCTTACCAGAGTGGTCTCTCAGAGGTGCCCTCCCAGACTTGTTTGGAAGAGGCACGTGCACAAGGATTCCTACTGCTGAGTGAGTCGCTCCTCACCCCACCACACTGGGGGAAACACACGTTCTGGGGTGCCCAGTGCTTAAGGTACAGTAAGTTTGGTGTCCTGACATTGCCGCAATTCATTGTTTCAGCAATTGATCCATAAAACACTGGGAGGGGATGCAAACTTTTGAGCTCCTGAATGTAGAGCATTCTTGCACCTCTCCTAGATTTGCAGTTTGGTTGTAAATGGGAACTCTGTTTCTCTTTTAGGGGGAAAAATAAAAATTGGAAGAGCTATTTAAATTATTGCAGGCAATTAGTGTGTGCAGTCTCCACACCCTTCCCACCCCTGCTCACACAGTTAGATGTCCCAGTCAATCAAGCCATTGAGACCTTTTTTGTTGCAAATCACACCAGGTAAAATAATTGTCCAAAACACAGTAGTTCTTTAATTCCAAAATGTATACAAGTTTACAAATTAATATACCACCACACAAAGTAGTGAAGGGAAGAGAAGATTTTTTCAGCAACTTTTTACTGTATTATAACAATGTTCAAATATGGTTAAATTTGACATAGTATTGCAAGACCTTTTTAATATAAAGAATTAGTGGTTGAACAAGGAGATACAGAGAATACCCTTACTTTCTTTGTTCCTATCCAATGCAATATTTAGCTTCTAGAAAAGAATGAAATACTGTTGAAATGCTGTATCTAGTTCATAGGAGCTCTGTTTCCAATAAAATCCTGAAACAAGATGGGAACACTGACAAAGTGAATCAATACCTTATTAATCATTAAAGTTAATAGATAGAAATTTGTTAAGACATTACAGCAAAATATGTTAACTCCATTCCCCCTTTCTTTATATAGATACACTTCCATAAGTTTTTTGGGATTTGTGGTTGTGGGGTTTTTTTCCTCCCCCAGATGTCTGTTAAATAGAGCTTCAAACTATTCTGGGGAATTTGCTTTTCTTTTAATTTGATCCTCAAAATATTTTTATGTTGACCTAATAAAATCTTTCAGAAGTATCTTTTTTTTGTTCATCCAAAGCTCAGTCCCAGCAGTGAGCACTGCACTGAGCAGTAAGAGTAAAGATAGCAACAATAATGGAGGTAAATGTGGGAGCTCCTAAAGGCAGGAGGCAAGTTCATTCTGTTTTTTCACCCTGAGTATGTCTTTATTTTAGTTTACAGCAGCAACACAGGTCTTTACTGTGTGAGATATGAACAAAAACAGATGACATGAAGGCATTAAAAGATGCAGGTCAGGTGTACCTGACAATTTAATGCAAATGTAGGCTTTTAGCTTGGTTTACTTTATCATTAAAGCATCAGCAGACACAAAGACACGGGCTCCTGTTCTAGTCTCTACTTGGGATGCCAGTAGTGCTCAGGGAGACCTGTCCTACTGGTGTGGTCTGCCAGCTTCCCAGGGGACAGCGCATGGTTCTCCCCAACCTGGCTCCAACTTGCTGACGGCTGCAGCAGACTATGGGTTTCAGTTGACCCCCAGGCTGTCAGATTAGATGGACCTTTTTAGTCTGTGCTGGCTGGATCTTTTTATGATGATAAAAAAAGTGTGGCTCAGATTACATTTATACTCAGGTTGGCAGCTATTTTGAATTAAATTCTCTGGTGTAGCTGTAGTCATAAATACAGATTTGAAGCATCTCAGCTTGAAAAAAAACCCACTAATCTCACCTGGAAAGAGGGGTCTAATTTCTGCAGTATCAGGGACACTTTCATACTTTTGTTTTACAGCTTCCATTTGGTTTTCAAACAGGGAAAAAAAAAAGAGTGGTCATCTGAGATGGTTTTTACATGTCTACCCTGAGGTTGTGGTGCTTCTCAAGGAGCTGCTCTGTGTGGGGTTACTCTGCCCCACACCACACCAGAGGTTGGTCAAAGCCACCACAGCAAGGGACATGCACAACTGCAGGTAAATGCTGAACCCAGCATATAACTACAGTCTCACAGATCCACAAACGGCTGCGATGCTTTCAGTGATTTTGAAGAGACACTGCTCCTGGTCCTACCTGGTTTCATATCACTTGTGGAAACTGTATTTTGCTTAAGTAATCAGTAGCACTTAGCTTAAACTTTTTTGGTACTTGTTGAGTCAACACACGTGCCACAATTTGAGGAAACTCGGATAGACTGTTTTTCATTTGAAACAACCAGGCTCGGTTACAATGACTAATTGTTATTATGTGCGAGACGAGGGACATTCTAGAACCGTTCTGTTATGTGAAGAAGAAATGAGGATTTGACTAAGCATCCATTCTTCTGCACCCACAGCAACACGCTGCGCTGCGTGGCCCTACTGATAAATGCCATGTGTGAGGTCATTTCAGAAACCACTACTTGAAGCTCCTCATCTTCTCTTGGTGTGGATGTAGACGCCTGGGATCCTACCTGACTCTGCGGAACACCAGGGGTGTGTGTGTGAGGCTCGTCATACGTCGCGGGTGACGTTTAAATGATTCGTCCGACTTCATTACAATGAACTTACTGATCCCTTTGCACCAGCTGGATTGTACTATGTGTTGCATGGAAAGTGGTATATTTTTCTTTACCTTTTTTGACATTTTTCCCCCATCCCTCTCAGGCATTACTTACTCAGGAGTTCCTCAGGACCTGATACTTCCCTTTTCACAGACGTGCAGCACCACAGACAGGTACATGATGAATTACTTCCAGCAGCCTGTTGTAGCATTTGAAGACATTTGAAATCATCAATATAGAGGACCAGGTGACACTGCAGAAACCAACTACAGGCAGCTCAATAAGGTAAAGCAAGCTCGTGTCACTGCACATAGTAACATAACCAAAACCTCGTTACTTTTTATTGCATGGATAACACTTCACAGCTGTTGTTTCTCTGCCAGTTGATATTTAGAATATAAAAATAGTATATACAATTCTAAGTCTGTGTGTGGGTACAATACACAATAGATAGTTAACAGTTCTAATTCTGCAAGTATACTACATTTTTACATAAGTTCCAATAAAGGCAACTCTCTTATTTTTGTCCAGTTACATAAATTTGCTTAAGCAGTTTGCTAAACTGTGGGCCAAAGAATTATATCTGAATATTTATCATCAAAATAATAAGAAATTATGTAAGAAATTAAAGATTAGCTCAGCATCTCTATCCAGGCTAGTATTGTGCCTCTAGCAAAGGCTTGTAGTGAACACTTTAAAATACCTGAAACCCAGAAGGAGGCTAGGGGAAACCTAAGTAATACCTCACCTATGTATCCTCATGGCAAAACGCAGCTTGAGGAAGTCTGAGCCAGAACTTGTACCCTCATCTGTGGTTTTAAGCCTTAAAATGAGAAAGTGGCACTTGTCTTTCCATCCATGCTCCAGGCCTAGCATAGAGGAACGTCTTCCTGCACAATTCATTCACTACATCCCAAGACTTTTACAAGTTTTTGTTTGCTTGTGTGACCTGTATGTACCCTGGCATGTCAGGGAAGCTCCTGTCTTATATAAAGTTTATATAGGTTGACTTTACCTTTGCCCAAGTTACTCTGCCTGTACAGGCTATCTTTCTGCCTTTAGTATCTTGGCTGCTTTCAAATGTTTCAAGGTGATTAAGGCAACACTGAGGTCTATTTAATTGCTCCACTTGTTTCCTCTGAAGTTAAATACAGTGTTTTATACTTCAAAGTCAACAAAGTAGACCTTTATAGGATTTTGGACACACGTTTCTAAGTTTGGCAACAACAACAAAAATTTAAGCAGGAGAACTATTTATTAAGTGCTTGTGTAAATTTTAAGTTTACTCTTCAAATTCTAAAAATAAAAATCAGGATTCTACCAAAATAGCTGACAAACTTAAATGGCCTAATCATTCCTGTATGATTTAGTGCCAAAGGATACATTTTCACTGTTTCCTTGATGTCAAAGTGGCGTTTCTATATTTATAAAATGATGGGCCTCGCAGAAGCTAAACTGTTTTCTGCAAATGGAATCCTAATGGCTCTTATTGATTCCATTAAAAAAAGGAAGGTGCTACTTCCTTTCCTTTGCTACAAGCATGTAGATGGTTATTTTATTTGGTTATTGATATTCTGGAGTCTGTGAATCATTAGATTTTTACTGAAATGTAAATGATCCTGACAGTCATATAAATCTATCTTTTTTTTAAAAAAAAGGTTTGTCAATCTCTTTAAAAATAATGGAGTGGCAGCTGTTGGAAAGCACTCTCCTGTTACTAGAAGTGCTCTTTACTAAAATAATCCACCCCATTTAGGCAAACCTGGTCTTGTAAATATCAGTAAAGCGGGACATCTAATTTTAGCCACCAAATTGCCTTCCTGCCTTTAGGCTGACATCTAAAACAACAACCTTCCATTTCATAAACTAAAAACATTCCACAAGAATCTACTGCAGGTTCTGAGGTAAAAATGACATCTATGCAGACCTTTTATTGCCTGAAAAAGAAATACTTACACTTCACAATTAAAAACTAAACAGGGCACATGAAAGACAAAAATAAATTGTAATATGTACACACATTAGAAAGGATAAATAGCAAATATATCGTAATACTGCATTAAATGTATGCATATGTGAATTCCAGACATCCCCACCCCCGCAAATGTTGTGTACATTAATTCAAAGGATAAATAAGTGCTAATATAAGACAGAGAATTTCTTAGTGTAAACAACGCCACAGGCTTTTTAATAGGCCTTTGGGCCAACTTAGAAAAACTATGTATTGCCTTTCACACTCCATACCACTTAATTTTAATAATACTGTATTCACATGTACAATTTCAAGAGAGTATAAAAAATTATGAATCTAAGAAGCATTCTTCACACTCAACAAGAAAAGGCTGCAGACACTCTAACGATTTCCCGTTCACTTTTACAGGACAACTGGCTGAAGTCATACTGATTCATCTGGGAGCTCTTCCTCAGAGCAGTGCAAGAGTCTTGAAACATAGAAAGACGCATTAGCAATCACTGCTCAAGACTACCAGTAAAGACTAGTGACTGATTTCCATTCTGATTTTGGATTCACACTAGCATGATGTCAAAGTTGTCACCACTGCCTGCCATAGGTGAGAAAGATAATGATCCCTCTCGTTTGAACGGCAAGCAACAGACGGCAAGGAGTGTTTCTAAACACGAAGCGTTTAACTGCATTCATAGTGTCACGCTATTTGTCCTTCAAATCCTGTGTATGTATTTCTGAGGATCCAGAGTATGTCAACATTAAAAACCAAAAACATCTGACTGGTTCCCTATGACTGTTCAATGAATTTCCTGAAGCATGCTCATCGGGATTTTAAAAAAAGACGGCTGCGTTATACTAGGACTAACTTCTGGCAACTGGATTTACTGGCACCAAAGAAAATGACAGTTCTTCACTAAAGTACTGATGACATGAGGACTTGTGGCTTGCTGTCTTTCTAAGACAGGCTGTGACCACTAAAAAAAAAACCCAACCCCAAAAACCCATGTACAGTTGCTCACACTCCCAGTTGTTTTGTTTTTTTAAATAATTCTTCCTACTGGCCAAGTGCACTGTTAAGCAGTCCCATCCATTCCACTTTGCTCTGTGGACTGATGAGCGAGGTCTCTCTTCCCCCACACTCTCAGTCCTTTTCAGACTCCCCCCTCTCCACCTCTCTCTTACCCTCAGTCACCACCCTATGAAGTCTGATGAGTTCCTGGTAACAGGCTCTCAAGCGATTGTCTTCAGCACATTCTGACTTGTGGAGCTCTGATGAAGAAGTCCCCCAACTCATCTGTGTGGGCAATCCACAGAACCGTGGTCTGTCTGTCACTGACAAACACTTCACGTGGGTTCTCTTCCTAGACACACCATTTGTCCTTTGATACAGACGAGGGCCACATCCATCATTAACCTCAGGGTAAGCCATGGCACGCACTCACACTCAGTCAAGTTCCAGTGCAAGCTCAGGTCTTCAAGACGCAACGATTTCCCCAAAGAAAATTGTTACATGAAGCATGGGATGTGGTGGGACAGTTATGGGCGGTGAAACCTGAAATGATAAACGGTTTTAAACCTTAGAATTACATGATTTCAACTGACAATGACACCAATCCTCATCCTGCTCTCACAGCTACTCACTTTTGTTGCCTGAACAGAATTATTCCTGATTTCCCTGGTCTGTGTGGGATTAGAGTCAGCCCTATCACCCCTCGCTGTCTGTCTTTCCTCACAAGAAAACCAAACAGAGCCGTGGTGTGTCTTGGGCACCTATGTATGTCTGTCTGTCCTACAACGGTCCCTGCCTTGCAGTTTTGCTGGGGTCAACCAGTGCTCTTTCAGATATTGCCTGGGCACGGCCGACAGGCAGACTAGGTATGGGAGGATGTCACCTGCTTTGGGGTGGAGGGAAGAGACTAACTGTACGAACGGGAGCTGTGCCGAGCCTGCTGGCCCCAGCACCAGAGAACCGTCTCCAGCCTGATCTGTTTGCCAATATAGATTTTGCCATAAATCCACTACTTGGAGACCCTGCCAGTAAACCAGAAAAGCTTTGCTAAACCCTAAAAACCCGAACATTTCTGGGTTTTAATCCTTGTGCAACACAAGGCTAAAAATTTTGTACTTTTTTTTTGTTTTTAAGCAAGTGACAAATTTTACAGCACTGCAGACACCATCTTCCTATTAATGACATCCAATGATGGCACATGAAGGGCTAAATACCCCTCACTGGTTTTTAGACTTTTAGGTAGGGCACATACGTCACTCCAGATTGCCTGTATGATGGAGAGAGGTGGGTTGCTCCAAAGTGTGTCACCAACCTTTTCTAGAGTAAGTTAGGAGACAACAGCAATTGAAAGTCTAACTCAGCTTAAACGTAACGAATCCAAGCAAAAGGGTAAGAAGGGCACCTCTATCAGGTGCTCAATGTATCTATCACCAGAATTCTAAATTTCAGTTTAAGTGGCTTTAAAAATGTATCGATCCCTGAAGTAGTAAGAAATGCCACGACTTTAAAAAAAGCCTAGGTAAGGATGTGCCCAACACAGCAGATTTACATACGGTGTGTTTGACACGCTTTCTCTTAACGGTTCTGGAGAAAAGAAAACAAGCCCCACATTACCCATGAAAGGTGGTAGGGTACAGTGCAGGGGGCACTTTCCTCAAATAAAGGAGGTGTACACAAAAGCTGACATTCACCAGTACGCAGCTTGTGTGCTAAGTGAGGGGGGAGCAGTGCACCATGACAAAGTCACGGTGGGGGGGTTGTATTTGTGTGGAACAACGACATGTTGGGCTAAATATAGCATTTCCATTAGGAGCAATTTATAAACAGCTATGAATATCCCCTTCCCAAACTTTCATTTATTTCTCTATTTTTAGAAATTCAGTTTCTTGGATTCTGTAACGAAGTAACAGAAGGAATCAGTCTAAATTACTAGGAGCAGAAAAACAATCCAGTTGGCAATCATTACAGGAAATGATGAACAATGAAAACCAGCAGTTTTTTCTTTCTCAAGCTTAATATAAAATTTTAACAATTCAAAGATATTGTAAACACTGATTGTAATATTGTCTTTTGTTGAATAGTAAGAAACTATATGCTATAAGCTATTTTTGTTTAAGCAGCTTCCTTGTTGCCTCGTTATACACAGAACTTTATGTATAAGCCTTTGTTAGCCAGCTGCCAATGCAAGTGCCTTTTGGTTTGTATTATCTCAGTGATCCCCTTGAAAAAAAATAATTAAAAGATAAGTAATTAATTATCTGGCCAGAGTCTTTTGTCTATGGCTGTCTTAAATCACTTTGTTGTATCAATCCAAATGTAGTGGTGAACTAGATAATTTTTAATGAGAGGTCCCAGAAGAAATGGAATCTCTTTTTATTTTCAAAATTGCAATTGACTTAAACCATCTGCATCTAATTCTGCTCTTAATTATCTTTTTCTGGTGTTGCTCTGCTGACTTCTGTGCAGGGGGTCCACAACCTGACCAGTGGGGAAAAAAAGGAGGATGGAGAGGGAACAGAGTACTCCAGATCTCTCTCAGGTTGCAAGTCTTCCAGCACCCTATAGAATCATTGCCTATATTTATCACAGTTTGGTTGTACCTATCTTGCACTCAATTTTGCAAGGCACTCCTTAAAAAAAAATAAAAATTACTCACTTTTTAACTAGTTTGTCACTCCACTGTATACCTGAGATTTTTGGTTCAGCTTTCAAGAACCCAACTGTAATTAGTCTCAAATGTTTTCAGTTCTTGTGAAAAGTCATCTGATTCTTTTTGTGCGATTCATGCCTAGCTGAACTTATGCTTCTATACTACAGTGCAACCCAAAAAATGTAACGGTGTAAGCAGGGGCTTGTACTCCATCTCTGTCAACACACAGCTAGGTTTCTATCCCTGCTCATTTTTCTTCTCTCCCTTTGGACAGCCACTATTTTTAAAGTAGTATTTTTATATATTTTGAAGCAGATTTACTGCCTGCTAGCTGAAGAGAAAATGACATCAGAAGTCAAATGAAAATACACACTTCCATGTTTGAAAAGGGCATTTCCTAGTGGTCAGAATGAGACACTGGATTAAACCCCCTGCCTCCTGGTTCATGTCCTGGCTTAGGCTTGCTGTCTGTGAAACTGGATTGATTTAAAAAAAAAAAAAAAACCATGTTTTTTCTATGCTGAAGGGAGGTTACAGTATTATTAAAAAATAAAATTTAAAAANAAAAAAAAAAAAAACCATGTTATGTCTATGCTGAAGGGAGGTTACAGTATTATTAAAAAAAAAAATTAAAAAAATCCATGTTGAGGTAAGAAAGAACCCCACTGAAGTTGTTAAATCAAGCAGTGAACTAGGAGATGCCAGACATCACCAAACACCTGTCTCCCACTGTGAATTTTCCTTGTGAGAGTCACTTTAATTCGAGGATTCACTTTCACTTCTCGGATCCTGAGCTTGATTGATGTTTCAATCAACAGGAAAAGGAAGGGACCCACTCTTGGGAAATGGTTTTTGCTTGACTTAACTCTATGTGGAAGCGAAGACAATAATACCATGTGTGCAGTATCTGCCGGTCCTCACAGCAAGTTCTGCTTGCTGGTGGCAAGCCTCAGCCTTTATAACTTCAAAAGGTGTACATAGAGATGCTATGGAGGTGGCAGAAAGTGCTTCCTTTCCCCTAGGAAAAACTGCCAAGTCTGAAGTGTTGCTATGAACAGTGTTGTCCAGGACAGAGAATGAAACAAATCCAGATTAAAACACTAGAAGTAGCAGACAAGGAATAGTAGAATCTGTCTTGTTCCCCTGAAGCTGCTGCCAGGAGCCTAGAAAGTTCTCTAAAATACGGATGAGCTTTTCTGAAGTTCAACAAATCACCTAGTTTGCACTTATCAAACACATCTACACAAATGTATACTTTGATGAGCAAGGGAGTACTGACAGAGGATGTCCTTTTTTGTGCTTGAGGACTGTTAAATTAATCTGGGAGACATGCTGAGTCCTTTCAAGGGATTATTTTTTTTAGATTTCCCAAACAGTCTTTTTCCACGTAGCAACCGGTCCACTGCTGTCACCTTCACTGCTCTATCCAGTACCCAACTTCAGGGATGGCCTTGGAACATCAGGAATCCCACCAGAATCAGTGGTGGGATTCCAGGGCACTCAGAGTAGGAATCTATGCAAGGAGCCAGTCATGACACAATGGCAGAGGACTTGCAGAAAGGCAGAGGGTTGCTGTCATACTCATCTCTCCAACTTAGGCAAGAAGAGGAATTCACTCACCTGGTAAATTGCCGACTTTCCTCATGTACTTCCATTTCAGTGCTTTTAAATTCATTCAGTTCCTTCCGTATTGCTGCCTAATAAACCACAATGATACAGGCAACTGTAAGAAATAGGATTCTTAAGAAAAGTAAAGAGTCTGAAAGGAACCTGGCCCTGCTCTCACAGCTTGTCCCTATTTTCCGTTCCCCCTCACTGTGGTCTGCAGCTCTCACAGGTTTCTGACCATCAACACTGAATGGCTTTTTTCACTTACAGCCATTTGGAGCAGTAATGCACCACAGAGAGACCCACAGCATCAAACACCAGCAATAAACAAAGAAATACCAAATCTACCGCAATGGGTGAACCGTACCCTCACCCAAATACGGCACCTACTTCAGACAAAGACAGCTGCCTGCTGAGTACGCAGCCTCGAGGGGACTGTAACTCCAGGCACAGCCCCTAGGAGCTGGTGGGTCCCATTGCCTGCACAGGCACTGTACACACTGCAGGGGCCTTCTGTGCCTCCCCCTTCTCCAGAGACAGTGCTTCGGGAATGCAAGGCAACTAGCGCTTTTTTTTTAAGTGGGATTAGTCTCTTGGTTTGATTTCGTTTTATGTAAAATTGCATGAAGTACCCAGGCATTTCAGGGCTGAGTTTTCAGTTGTCAGACAGTAAAGAACAGCAGGAATTCAGTGAGCTTTGTAAGTACTTTGTTGCTTATGTTAAAAGAGTGATAAGCAATTTACTTAATTGAGTAACAAATACAATTTCTAAAATATTCTACTATATACTACAGGGGCTTCTGTTTCTATGCCATACATTTTCCTACCTTCCCTGTGAAATGAAATGGCAGTTCATCCTTACTCTTTTCTCTCACCATTTCAAATAAACCCAAGACCATTTCATGAATCCCTGAAGAAATCTGACCTGGTGTGCATGCCTTCCAATGCAGAGCAGTCAAGCAGCGTGATAACATTATAGCATCACCAGACTGCCGACTTACAAATGAGAAACCTCATTTTAAGCAGGGGATGGTTCTGTTCAGCTTACGCAAAGCCACTGTGATGGCTGGGAAAGAGACAGCTATTCCTGAGCACCAAATCAGCAGCAAAGACACCAGAGCTCTAGCTCTGTAATACAGTTACAGTACAATTTTCTGCTCCCACTGGAATTAGAAAAATGACTTCCTTGGAAAAAAAAAAAGGGCAAGGGAGTTTCTAGGCACCCCAGGGTCTTTGTCTTTCCGAGGCAAAGGAATTGCTTTTATTTGTCTTAATTCTGTGTGGAAGTGAAGACAATAATACCACGTATGCAGCATCGGCTGGTCCTCACAGCAAGTTCTGCTTGCTGGTGGCAAATCTCAGCCTTTCTAACTTCAAAAGGTACAAACAGAGGCTGTGGTCAACAAACACGGGGCTCACAGAAACAGCTTTGGGCGCCTGGTCACTGCAGAATGAATTGAGATGAAAACCTGCTACCCTAAACAGGGTAGGAAAGTCACCGTGTGATCGTGCAGTTTACCTTGGTTGGACCTAGGTGAAAGTGGAGGTGCTGGGTGCCCTAACCTCCCACAGACTGCGTGAGGACCCGAGAGTGCTCAGCACTTCCCAGAAACAACATCTACAAACACTTCTGGGTACATTTTTAATGTTGCAGCCTTGAGATTCTCCTTTGATGGTCAAATGAGCTGCCATTAATATTAAAATACAAGGTGAACTGAAATTAGTGCTTCACAATTCTTAGCTAAAAACCAGGGGGTTCTTGCACATACCACTTTTCATGCCAAGCATATCTCATAGGGTTTCCATAAAAGTTGGTTCCAACTCAGTGCTAAAAGGGCCAGTGCTTTCTCATACAGAAATCCCAGGGCTTTCCTTAGATCAAGTGGTATATGAGGCAAATGGGAGAGTACCTCTGACTGATCATTTTTTGAAACAGAGAATCACAGACTCAATTGTCTCATCCTTTGTAATTAGACCTAGGAACTATTAACTGCAGCAGGTTGGGGGAAACATCCCCCCAAGAAGGTGTGCTGTGTGGGTATGGTCAGCTCCCACACTGACGGCTCTGGCCAAGAACCCTTAGGAGGATGGAGCAGCTTCAACCTTTTTTCACTCAAACGAGCTGCAAGAGTAACTCTCGGTGCCAATGCTTCTGCCTGCAGAAACCTTCCCTGACTTTCACGTGTCATGGTCGTCTTTGCACCTGGCTCAGCAGGACATTCTGGCCAGAGCTGCTCTAACGGAGGTGGCAAATATCCTCCTCGTAGGCACCTAGGTGGGTTTTCCAGGCTGCAAGCAGTAGATGCAGAGCGGTGCCACAACAATCTTGCTGCCTCCAGCAGATGTCATTCGTGCTGCTGGTGTCAAGACAATGTAAACCAGTGGAAAGCCCTTGGCCAAAGTGACTGATGACAGCATTTTTTTTATTGTCTACATGTCTCCCTTACCTTGTCTGCAGGAGTTAACCTGGCCCAAGGCTTGTCGGCACGTCGGTCGTAATCCGGAGAGTCCGTGACCTCCACGTACTCGTTAAATCGAAGGATTCTTCTTGCTTGAAGTTCGGCCACTGTAGGCCTCAGGCTGAGCTGTAAGCAGGGGGCAGAAAATAGTACATTTAATAAGATGAAATAAAATAAAATAAAAGCTGAGGGTATGATGTAATCTCAAGAGGACTTTAATGGTATTTCTAAATAGGGTCACTTTCAGGTGTCTAAAAAAAGGCATCATCCTGGGAGCACTGCATGGGAATGAGGAAGCAGCACAACCTAATTTCTTCAATTATAAAAATAGTCTTTGTTGGGCAGGTCACAGAGAATCATGACAGTTATCCCTGGATTATTAATTGTGACTTTGCAACTTCCACACCCTTTACCCCACTAGGCAGTGGGTCCACTTGCACTAACAATTACACAGTCTGCTGTGTTCAACTATGCCATTGAAAATGAGCAGGATGTGGAGGTGCCTGCCTAACTAAAAAAATTGGTTTTGAACACCTGGGGGTCATTATAATGCCAAACTGTTTCAGTCATCTCACACGATATTCACTTTAATTAACTACGGGCGATGACATCAAGGAAATTGTGTCTATGCAGAGAAGGGCAGACAAGGGACACATATGAAAACCACCCCCATCCTCTCCCAGTTCAGGCTCTCCAAGTCAGGGCAGCAGAGCCATAGCTGCTTTGTTTCCAGGGACAGTGGGACAATCCCACCCGCAGCAGCCGAGACCACTGCTGCGGTTAGAAGAACGGTGAAGGGATTTCTGAGGGCCCACCCTGCTTCGCTGCCCTCCCCGCTGCTCTAGGGAAGAGCGCTGCCCTTGAACGTGCATGGCAGCCGTGGTGATGCTCACAGAGGTAACGCCTCACTTCTCTGCCCTGCTCACACGGACAAATACTCAGCAGGGGCAGACTCCGTATGCCTTCCCAGTTATGGGAAACTGGATGGATGGCTTCCCCCAAAGTGGACTTGGCTTCTACTGGTCTTGAAACAGGTTTCTAATCTGGGCGTATGCCTGATGGACATCGGCAGTAATTTATGTATATACTGTTTTTTAGAATCTTATAAAAATATATTTCCATGTACACAAATACCCAATACAAAAAACACATCATCACCTTTCTACTGAGTCTACGTTTTATTTCTCTTTTGGCTTCCTGTTCCTCTTCTTCATTCTTCTCTGTTTTCAGAAGAGATAAAAAGGAGAGTATTTAAGTATTTTAACTGCATGTTTAAAAGCTTTAGGATTTCAAGTCCTGGCTTGCATTTCCTCATATCTCTGGGTGATCCTGCAGGTGCTGCCTGCTTTTTGGACTTCACGTGCTCACATTTCTTTTCCCTATCGTCATTTCCCCCGATTCTGTACACATCTCAAGTCACCACTGTGGGTCAGGAACACAGCAAAGAGGAGGCGCCCGTCATTTCCTTTCTGTGTAACAGCAAGCCAGAATCCCCCTGAAAGAGCTACCTAATGGTTCGATTACTTGTCCTAACATTAGAGGCACTGCTGCTTTTCCTTCCAACATGCCACCTACTGACTTTAGAGTAAGACTCTATTCACAAGGGTCAAGAAAAAAGTTTTCTCTGAGCATCTGAATCAGTCGAGTGTCCTCCACTGCTCCAGGGCGCAGTGAATCCATGACAATTCATTTCACTGCCCTTTGTTAGTGCAAATTGGTTTTGCTACTTTAATATTTTCTCCTGATCTTATAAATGCGGGCATATGACTCAGCACTTGAGCCTTCTTGGGTAAGGGCCACTAGCTAGACCAAATGAAGGAGTACAGCAGAAAATGACGTGGGTTTTTTAATGTATTTGAGACCGAAATGTGCTTTTAACAAATTTCCTTGCTAACCAAACTTGATTTCCTGCGTGCCAGTGAAAAGCAGGCTTATAAAGGTGCAGTTGTATGGATTTGGCATTTTTTTAAATTGATGTACATTTTGAAGAATATTATTTGCCCTTTCAGCCCACTTCTGATGGTTATATGCAAAGCTTCCTTTGCTGTGGATGAAACATCCCACCTAGAGCTACTCACAAAATTCTGATCGTGTTTTAGTCATTCTTCTGCATTGCAGTTCAAGGTTAACTAAAAATGTAAAGGAATTAATTTGTCTGCTGTGGCTGCAGCCAACCTGTACAGGTGAAAAGGCAGTTTTAAATCTGGCACAGTCCGATTTGCCCTGTCTGCTGAGGTCAACCTGCTGTGGTAGCATAAGCAACCTGGTCGCAGAGGCCCTTCTGCATCATGACCGATACACACCGGAGGCAACACTGTGGCAGGTCATGGTGTAGTACTCCCAGATTTCCTTTGCTAACTCAAAGGCTCTCATGTAAGAAGAATACCAGGGCAAGGGCAAGAGGAAAAAATTATAAAAAAGAAAAGGAAGTTACTGTAGGAAAAAGACCAAGAGAAGAGCCCAACACCAACACCAGGTTTCCATCAGCAAGATGTAATCGCACAGGCTCACTGCCAGGATTAGGTTGGATCTCATGTTGATGGTGAATTTACTGAGATACTGGAATGTGGATTTAATTTCTGGTTTATTAATAGCTTTTCTCTTAAACAGTGAAGAAATGGATGGCCTGTTTCCAGAGGAACTATAAACTGACTAAAACTTAAGAATGGAGAGCTGAAGATTAATCCAGATTTAAAATTTTTTCATTAAAATATTTTTCAATAAATAAATTGGGTGTATTAAAGGACTTTTGACTTTAAATGACAACTCTTCAAAACCAAAAGCTCTCTAGCTCTTTTAGGACAGGTAAATCATCTGCAGGCTTTTGTTTAAACATACTGTCTTTGCAATCAATAGCCATAGTAATTGAGGTAATTAAACACAAACTATTAATTTGGGGTTCCATCCACTTGGGAAATTTTTGACATAAAAAATCTTGTCCCTCATGAACTGAGTTGTTTAAGTCTCAAATTCTCCAGCAGCAGACACAGCAGAAAAAATGCAGCTGACAGACACATCACTGTACTGTTTTTTTTTCCTTAATTTAGGTTGTAAAATACATTCTTCATTATTCATATTGTGACATTTCTTTGTTACCTGAACCACTCTATGTCCTAAGAAACAGCAGTAGGATGCTTGCTGTGAAAAACAGGGGCTCACACTGCTTTACTTGCACCTTAAGAAACAACTACCAACAGCACCCAAAATACTCTTTTCCTATAGTTTGGGAGAGGATAAAATAACTGAAAATAGTTGATCTGGACTTTCAGAGAGGTTGAAGGCTTGCTGTCTCTCCCAAGCTGTGAAGCTACCTCTCTGTGGGCTGTGGACCCAGAGCACAGATGATATCACGAAGGGATGGCTGGACATAAGAAACCACCTACAAATGGGCATGATCCAGGCCATCATCTTAGCTGCTGGGCAGAGGGTCTGGGCAGATCTGGGAGTGGGCTGTCAAAGGGAACTAGAAGCCCCTCTTTTGGAGGACAACTTCAACAGGAGGCACCAGGAGCTTTTCTTTGCTACCAGGAAAAGCAGGAGGGGATTGAACCCATGGGGAACAGACAATCTTCTGCAGGAAAGGACAGGGGTCAGGACATGGTTTTTATGTTCGTGTTGTTTTACTTCTAGGAATAAAACTCAACAGCTAAAAAAAAAATTTAAAAAAATCTGGTGGCTGTTACTAGTATACTGAATCTGCTGCTTGGCAAGTGGTCCCCAAGCTGTAGCACTGACTCCCTCCAACTCGTACTGAAAGGTCCAACTTCCAATCCCCAACGTGCTGGGCACGGTCTTGCCTTAAGCTTGGTGCTACAGCAACACCATCCCGCTAAAAGTTCCTACCAAGGCTATCACCTACAACATACTTCTGTTACAAAACTTTTAGGGTAAAAGTTTTGAAAGTTGCCATGGTGAGTTACAAAGATGTGTGGTGCTAAAAATAACAGCTCTGGTCCTCCTGCTCCCTTCTGGTGGTGTGGAAAATTCCAGCTGAAGGGACACATTTTAGCAGTAGGTAGAAACTGAGTGGCTTGCCCAAACATGAACACATTAATGCACAGGAACACTCTTCTGACTGCTTTCCACCTTAAAAGCAGATCTAATCAGTGTGATGTGGAGAAAGAAAATATAAACACAGCATTCCCAGCTGCAAGTCCCCTCCTCAGATGTCCCGCTGCTGCTGTACTGGCAAAGGACCAGCCCTGCGAGCACCCTTTGCTTGCAGGACTCTCAGTTAGATCCCAGCAAAACTATGGTTTCCCTCCCTCCCTGTCTGCAGCTTCTTGGAGGTCAAACTGGGATTTGACTCCTACTGGGAACAGTTTTGTTTAGCATCACATATTGTGACCTTTGAGTTAAGCAATCCATTGGGTAAAGCAGAACAGCTTCCCTGGCTTCTATACATTATTGCTCCTCCAACTTTTGGTGCATTGAAACTGGTTACCTTCTGCTCTGTGGGACATTTGTTTTGTAGCAGAAGGGGAAAAGAGAAGAGAGGAATTGTTCTGCCTGAAGTCTCCTCCATTCTTGACCAGAAAGTACTCCTGGATCATGAAACCGAACTTTCCATTGTGTCCCTATGGGATTTGCTATGTTTAGACTTCCCTGGGGGCTTGCTAGGGAAAGAGAAAGAAAAGACAAACAAAGTGCTTGCCTCTTGCAGTGCTCTGGAATGCACAAGCAGTTTCTCTTTCCTGGTTTTACAAGCAATGATAACCACTAATATTCCTTAACTAGCATCATGAGCTAAAGCCTGTCTTCTACAAAAGCAGTGCTGGCAGGCAGGCAGGTGCATGCTTCAGCGTCCCTTAGAAACACAGGAAAAAATATAGTTGTCTTAGCCCAAAATTCTGGGAAGAATCAAGAGTATCTTTGCCATAATGCCATACTATAAATACTACTGGGTTGAAGCCAGTAGACGAGAAACCTGTCTTTATTAAAAACACGGGGCCTTATCTATTCCTTCAAGTGAGTTATTGTAACTTTGTTTTTGTGTGGGAAGACTCAGAAGTCTGGATAGTTTTATCCAAATTGTTCTTTATAGAAATCCCCCTGCAACGTCTTGCAATCGTAGTCCATCACAGGATTTTCAGTAACTGCTTTATCTGGAAATATTATCAAAACAGAACTTCTTGCAAGAGAGATTTCCTCAGTAACTGGAAATACCTCAAAAAAAAAAAAAAAAAGCAAAAGGAGACTTTTTCTGAGCCTCTTAAAAGATTTGGGCTGAACTTAATCCTGAAGTAAACATTTGGACCTTTACCACTTAACGTAACCTCAAAGTCTGGTAAAAATTGCTCAACACAATAATTTCCCCTTACAGTTTACATACATGCAATAGTATAACACATTCTCCCCATGCACTGCTTAAAAAAGTAGGAGGAAGGAAGCTTTATGAAAGAAATCCCAACTTATTCACAAAAACTGCCTACAAAACGACAAAGGCATTTAAGAGATGTAAACATTTTGGAATGATCCACAGGAAGGGAATGCAATAATTTTGATAAATAATACAACTGCCTGAGAGCTGAGAGAGAACTCACACCCTGAAAGGGCTCTGAGTCAGACTGTCACTGCAAACCCCAGCTTGCTTTGGTTTGCTCTTCTTCTTCCAGATCGCTATCAACTTGAAATGTGCTGCACCTTGGTGAAGAGGGGAAAAAAAGCAGTTTTGGATTCTCCATGTGCTCACCAATGACTCTGCGTTTTTGGTTTGGGGTTTTTTTTGGTGATTTTAATGCTGTTTCTCAGCCTTTATCTCCTGCTCTTCCTTGCCTGTTTAAGGCAGCCCCCAGCAGCAGCAGGGGAGGACAGCCAGAGGTATGGAGTGCAAAGGCTGGTACGCTGCCAAAAGCTCAAAGTAAACAAGCTGAAACTGGAGAAGAAATCTATTTAACTGCTTTCCAGTCCTGAGCTACTTATTGCAAAATCAGTGAATGGAATAAACAATGGCAAAAGGGATGTTAAATACATGGCAGCTTTGTTGCTGGGTTAGTTATCTCTAAATGAGTGAGATGGGGAGGGCAGTAAAGAAACCCAGCTGGTGCTCCCAGCTCAATGGCCGTACCAAAGATATTTTTTGGCATTACTTTTCTCACGTATTCCAGCATCAGCAGTTCATTGTATTAAAAAAGTTCCTATTTCAAATTTTATCTTTATTTATCTCTGTAATCTCCAAGCTAAGAAGTTACAGTCTTAGAAAGTCTATCCATATAATGTGTTGGGAGGACTTATGTCCTGTTTGCATGGGCCTTTAGTGATAGGTCGAGGGGCAATGGTTTTAAACTAGAGCAGGGTAGGTTTAGATTAGATATTAGGAAGTTGTTCTTTACTATGAAGTTGGTGAGACACAGGAACAGGTTGTGCAGAGAGGTGGTGGAGGCCTCAACATTCCAGGTCAGGCTTGATGAAGCTCTGAGCAACCTGATCTATTTAAAGATGTCCCTACTCACTGCAGAAGGGTTGGTCTAGATGACCTTTAAAGGTCCCTTCCAATGTAACTCAGACTATGATTCTGTGAGTCCCCTGGCCCCTCTCCCATGCACCATAACACGTGAACTGTGCATTTTAATAAGCCATGGCTTTTCAATGCTTGAACAACACTGGGAGGGTTTTATCATACAGGTGGTTGCCTGAAAGCCAAGAATGGCTATGTGTCCTCGATTTGCTGGCCTGAGTAGGTGACAGAGTGATCAGCCCATGGACTTCATCAGGTAAAAAAGCCCGTTTTCTCTCCTTCCATTAGCATGCTGTGCACCAGGGCTGCACAGATCAACTCCAAATTTTCTGAACAACTGTTGGAAATAACAGCATTATGTACCTGCTCTTTCAGTTCCATCAGGTGTGGAAAGACCTTACACCTAAGGGATAGATGAGGTTTTGGATTTGGTGCTAGGTTTGAAAGGCCTCCATGTGCATTTTCTTCATGTGTTTCTTCTACTTAAGCATCAAGTGCTATCTACCCTTGCAGAACGCACACAGGGCTAGAGGAGCTGGGCATGGCAACTGTTACAGTATGTGTAACATCCATATTATGGAGAGATTAATAAAGGAAGAAAAAAACCCCACCCTGTTCTGAAGTGTCTGTTAGCCTAAGAACAAACCCAACACAAATTAATGGGACAACAGGTATAGAGGGTAAGCAGGCAATGTACTTCATTCCTCTGGCCCTGACTGCTTGAATTATAGACTTAAATTTTTAACAGGGATATTGAGGAAGGATTTAATCGGCAAGAAGACACTCAGTGAGAATGCCTCAGGCAGGTCTCAGTACAAAAGACATTTCTGACAGAAGTGGATTATGAAGGCCAGCTTGCTGAAGTAGTTGACATACAGCTAATTCACTCTCCCCTGAACACTTCACCCTTTCCTCTTTTTACTCTATCTTCCAACCTATCCCACCTCTGCCTCCCATTGATATTCCCTCCTCATCAAAAGTAGGCAGAAGTTTAACCAGCCTAGAACTAACTTCTGCGGGGTATCTAAGCCAGTCCTGGTCTTTGGGACCACCTTCAAGAAGAGGGATTGTGACAAGCAAAATCTGGCATCTTGAATATACGCAACCTTCACAGCTAACATGACAGGTCAGGATCTAGTGCTGGCACATTACTTTCTAGAACATAATTTTCCTCCAGTTATGGCTCTAACACTAGAGCAACAATGACAGGCTTCCATATGACTCCAACATATGCTCACTCTAAATAAATACTAGCTGAAATCTGAATAAAATACTTACGCTTCAGGATATTTCTTTGCTCTAGCTCTTCAGTTGTAGGCCTCTGGCTGAGTCTCCTGTGGGAACAAAGAACGTGACTAATTTAAAACCAGATCCAAGGAACACATTTTGATTTGTAGCATGTCTTACAAGGTGTTTCTCATATGGCCATGCTAGTCTTTGCTAGCAGAAGGATTCGATAACATGGGTAACCTCCAGACCCAGCTATAGTACCTGTGCATGTTAGCTCAGTACCGAGCGGCCAGTTGTTTTAAAGGCTGTACTCCTGCCATTTGAACACATAAATAACTGGTACATGCACAGTGTTACAGGAATTGCACCAGCAAATTAAAATTCCTCATTTACAGGTATAATTTTATTAAAGAGTTCAGAAAACTTTTCTCAGATATTTTGAATGCAAATCCTTTTTAAAGAACAACATAAAATGGGCATTCCTCACTGATTTGTGCATACAACCCAATTGGGAGTTTTAATTGAAACTTTATTTTATTTTGTTACCTACATGTAACAACTGGCATTAAAAAAAACCCCTTGCTACTGCTGGTTGCTGGCCACCACACTGGGAATTTTTAAGGAACTGGCATCAAATGTGGCTGTGATTTGTGTCAGGAGCACAGCCCTGACACACACAGATGTTACCTCCTGCCACCAAAGCCAAGCTGCCCAGGGAGCATGCCAGCTTCCTGGCAGAACCAGCAAAGTCCCAGCACAAGGAATTCCAGATGGGCAGGGACCTCAGCAGCTTCTGCAGTTCAAGCCCCCAAGAGAGCACCAACAAGCAGGGTACGATCACCAGAGCTGGGATTCAGTCAGGAAGGCAGTGATAACAACCATGGCACTTTATCAGCAGAAGAAAAATTACCCTTGGGATCTACACAATAGTTATATCACTTTTACAGTTAAGGGATGGAATAAATGACTGAATCAGCCAGCTGGTTCACAGAGCAACTCAGCTCATCTTCCAAGTGCTGCTGCAGGGCTGCCATACCCGGTACTGGAGCAGCACTGGCTGGGCTACCCAGTACCTTGAAATCTCCAACAAACACAGGACATCCTCCAAATCTGCCCGGACAACATTTCTGAGCACAACGGAAACACGGGCAGGTCTGGGAAAATCCAGGCATGTTGCAGTCTGTTCTCAGAGACTGTGAAAGCCAAAATCAACACTTATGGGGATTCTTTTAAAAACAGCTTATAAAAATTAAGGGTTTTTTTTTTAATGCCATGTTCTCAAGTCCAGTAAGAATAAGTAACATATCTCATAGCAGTTAAACAGCATGAAAAAGATATGTCTTATAGGTGGGCACTGTAAAACTGATGTAACAAAGTCAGTCTCCCTCCATTTATTTTGCTAGAACCAGAACATGGATAATGAAGGAGTTAGGAGAGCAGGAAGGGGATGGGGAGGGCCAGGAGGGGTGAACCTGCCAAGCATGCTCCATCTGTCAGAAACTACTGCTCCATTGAAGAGTGTGATATACAAGTGCAAGTTCCTGCTAACCAATTTGAGAACAAGCTTAAACCATGACACTGATGATTCTGGAGTCACTCTTTTTCTCCCCTTTTTTTTTGTTTTGTTTTGTTTTTGTTTGGTTTGGTTGGAACCAAACAACCCCAAAACCCAGAGGTTCTTAGATTTGTTTCCTGAAGAACAAAAATGTATTATTGACATTTTAAAGTTCTGTGAGAAATAAAAATACTTTTTTTTCCCCCCAGACAGTTGTACCACGAAGATCCTGCACCACATATTGGGCTGCATTTTAAAATGTGAACCTAGTGCTCTTGATTCTCTTCCTCCACCTCCACCCAGTGAAACCACGTTTACCCTGCAAATGATACCTCACTAGCTTTGTTCCAATCTGATGTCTGATTTCCTGCCTCTCCTCTTCAGATGTGCGCTGCAAGATGTTTTTGTCTTCTAATTCTTTCTTAGATGGTCTGTTGCCAAGTTTGATAGCAAGAGTATCCCTACGACGAATTTTACTTGCCAAAGAGCCTGAGGAAAGGAGGAGGAGGGTAGATTTAGTTCATTCATGCTTAGGTTACAGACACAAACTCCAAGTAAGAACTTTAATACCTCCCCAAAGCAGCCTTGTTCCCACATGCAGGAGAGGAATTTTAATTAACATGAAAAGAAAAATAGTTTTAGCTCAGTTCAAAACAATAAAAAGCTGGAAGACTTGGATGGAAAAGCTACCAGCCAAATTGACAGAGGGGTTTTACAAACATCACTTGGCATCTGTGAAGTGATGGGATAAAAATGACAAATCTACACTTGATGTCTTTGAAGTCTGATACATTACAGGTTGTTTATTTATCTACTTAGTATGTTTAGCAACCTGCTGCTTTTCTTCTTCAGCCTTAAGTGATTTAGTCTTGTTCTGTCAACATTTCCCTCAATCTTTCAATTTTTTTTTCAATCTAATACCACTTAGTTCTTGTAAAGTGCTTTTCATCTTTAACTAAGTTGTAAACTGAAACCAAAAAAAAAATAAAATCAAAACCCCCCAGAAGTTTAGAAAAGTGCTCTGAGTGCTTGTAAATTGACTTGGGCAGGAACCCCCAAGCACTGAATCAATCTGCTGGTCCATAAAACAGATACAGTAGCAACAAGGGCCATGCCATTTTGTCAGTATTAGCTTCAGCCAGCGGTGGAAGCGAGAGTGATTTTCACAGCCCATCTCTTGTCTCTTGATATTCTGACCGAGGGCTACACATGCCCCACATTGGCAGGTTCTCCCCACATAAGGGAGTTTGGGAAAACCACAGGCTCCCAGCTCACTTCTTGTAAGACACTGTGCTGCTGTCTGAATACATGTGGTTTCGGTTGCTACCACTTTTGGATCATATTCAAACCAAACTCAGAAGACTTTGGCCTCTTGAGCTAGCTGTCGCTTCACCTTCTGCTGCACCAATGGCCAAGGGGAAATAAAGGGAACTTAATTTTTTCCTCACCCCTTTCAGCGCAGAGCACTTTAGTGTTCAGGCCTTCCTCACCCAGCACAGCAACGCACGTCCCCATGAGCAGCTGCGGACAAGGCTCTCAAGCTGTGGTTGGATGGTGGTTTTATTCTGACATAAGGCCACTCCGAAGGTGGTAGGGGTAGGGCTGCCCTCCTCTTCACCCCTGACAGCCCGCTGCTGCCACCTCTTTTACCCCAGCAAGGGTGCAGTCATTGGGTGAGCTGGATCAGGGAACTGAACCTAGTGAAAATCAGGTCAAGAGCTGCCGCTGCAAAAATAAACATGGGTGCTGGCCTAGGGGTAAAGAAAGCAACAGCTGGGAGCAGGGATTAGCCAGAAGGTGGGCAGGAAAAGCCCCTTCAGCAGCAGCAAGAACTTCTGCCAGATTAGAGTGGTGATATAGTCATGTCATCAGATGAAATCTCAAAGCTGTAAGTTTAGATGTAATCCATTGTGATCTACTCTCTGCTAAGGTGCCCTGATGCTTAAAATATCCTGACAAAAGAGGAATAAACGACTTTCAGACAGTGAAGCCGCTGCCTGATGGGCTTCCTCTGGCATCCACCACAGCCCGTTACTCCCACAAGAAATTCTGGCATCTCTAACGCAATTCAGTTGAAAGCCACACTGCTGCTTTAAGAGTAGGGGTTCATGACATGGGCAAGCCAAATCAATGGCTCACTGATGCTTAATGTGGAGGCCTTGTTCCAGCCTCAAGTTCTTATGAACCTGTGCCTTCTACCTCCACAACCATCCGTGCAATGCTTGATCTGCTCTCACCATTGCACAGGCCCCAGCAGGTTTCTGATCACAGTTAGCTGGGACACATGGGACACTCATTACTCAGTAGTGATAAAACATGAAATCATCTAAAAGAACCCCATGAATCCATAACTTCCTCAAAGTAAAACCTTTGCTCTAACATGGGTCAGGGATGCTCACATAATGCAATGTGCAAGAGGTAGCCTATAACTTCTTGGTGGGATGCCCTGATGTAGAATCAAATCCTGGAACAGAATTACCCGTGGACTGATGTGCTTGTAAGCAGCCCCATCCCAAATACTTTACTCTCCTGAAGGCTACCATTTAATGGGGGCAACCACACAAAATCTCACTGGGTGTAGATATCTTTGGACCACACGCAACCAGTAAGGTTCAGTTTGCAATCTGGGTGCAATCACAGCAGCTTAGTAGGCTCTCTGAGCCAGCCCAGGCCAAACACGTATCAGATATATCCAAAGGTAACCACCTCTTCCCAGTACACCCTTCTTGCCAGGAGCTTACTTTCAGCATTTGCATTATCATCATCGTCATCATCATCATCTGTGTACAGTATTGGTCCGTCAGAGTCTGAGTCACTGCTTTGGCTCTCTCTGCTGCTTTCACTCTCAGGAGGGGCAGCAGCATCAGAAGCCTCCTCCACTGGTTCAAAGTGTGCCTGGTCAGGTGCCTCTGCTTCTTGGTCTTCATTAGCCAAGCTGTTAATTCATAAGCAAACACAGTGTCACGTTAGTGCAAGCGGTCTAGAACGCAAGTGGGACACAGACTGTATAAACAAGTATGAATACAGAAGTCTTGTTATTCAAACTAAGTTCTCTCTTTCTAAAAAGCATATATAAAAAACATATAAAGTATCTGTATGTGTATACATATCTGTATGTACATTAGGAGAAAAGATGCCAACAATTTGGAGTTATGTGCTGCCAAGCCCATATAAAGAAAAATCCTGATCATTTTTCATTTCTTGTGGGATGGGACCAGTAGCATGTAAAAGCTGCTATGAAG
The DNA here is from genome assembly GCA_013400835.1 of Zapornia atra. Classification (NCBI taxonomy): domain Eukaryota; kingdom Metazoa; phylum Chordata; class Aves; order Gruiformes; family Rallidae; genus Zapornia; species Zapornia atra. The sequence goes on from VZTU01034596.1 coordinate 217,281, forward strand.
AGAAAAACAGCTCACAAAGTTGGGGACGAGAGGAGCATATGGGAGTGCAAAGCCTCCTGTTCTGGAAGCCTAACTAGCTACTGTAAGTACAGTGTTATTGCTGATGAGTCCAAAATGTTCATGTCCATCACTGACAAACATGGAAATCAGGAGGAGCGTGTGCTCTGCCTTGGGAAGATCTGTTATGTGAAGGAAATGTAGAGGCAAGGGGAGAAGTAGTGCAGGAACGTAATGCTGGCCCAGATGTACCAGCAAGAATGTAAAGGAAAGTCTCTAGGCCACTGGCGTCTAGACTAAACCCTCTTGGCTTGTTAGGAAAGATGCTGGTTCTTGTGACAGGGAAAAGACAGATTAATAAGACAGTTTCTTTTCTGCTGACAACTATTTTGCTTAAAAACGGTAATTATGACCTTGGTCTTGACTGCATTTTATAGTATTTGAGACTTAGACAAGCTATTAGGCAGTGACAGACCGAATACCTTCTAATGAAAGCCTGAGACTGTCATTTTCAAGTCTGCAAGTAAAGTCAGCTATTGAGTCAAGAGCTTTAGCAGTGAGATATTTAATAATACCCACAAAAAAGTAAACCCGTGTTGTAATTCAGCACCATTTCTTGTGTGCCTTTATGAGAGGGAAGTAACAGTGCTATCGCCTGCTAGCTGAACTGCTGATTGCAGTGGTCACATTATGCCACACAACGATGTAGGAGGCAAGTTACAAGCAATGGCCTTGTGGGGAAACATGAGGTGCTGCAAGTGAATGGTTCAAAGGCATTGGCAAGGCATGCACTGTGCTGGGGTGCAACACAAACCATTACCAGTCAGCAGAAGAAACAGAAGAGATCCCCACATGCCTACTGTGTCCCTTATGGGAAGAAATGTGGCTTCCTTGGCTGTGGGTCTGACCACTCTCTCGTGACAGCCACACTGTCTTACCTTGTTGCATCTTCTCCACTAGCATCTTGATTGCTGTCTAGGGTAGTACAGCTCAGGCTCCCATCTGTGCCATGCTCAGTCTGAAGAAGAGGCTGAGTGTCTGATCCGGGGATGGCCAGCTCTGACACACTGCTGTCTGACACAACCTGGGCATCTGAGGAGACAGTGGGCTGAGCGGCTGCAGCAGGGAAAGGAGGTGGAAGTGGAGGTGGAGGAGGGGCAGCGGTGGGAGGAGGGGGGACAACGAGCTTGCTCAGTTGATCTACGTCTTCTGTTTCAGAAATTACTATGGAAGGTTGCTCAGGCTCAGGCTTTTCTGCCTTCACTTCCAACCTGTTGGCTATGGCACCTGACGGGGAGGATGCAGCCCCATCCGGTGCTGTTCGTGGGGCTGACTGTTTCCCAGGTTTTTTCTTGCCCCTGGGAGTCCCTGATGTGCCTGATTTGCTGGAAGTCTCCTTAGAGGCTTTGGGATGAGATGATGTGGACGAAGGAGATGGTGATGAAGAGGACTTGGAGACTGGTGCTTTTTTTGCATGAGAGGAGCTAGCTAAAATAAGAAAAGATAAGGCATTTTACAGTCTTGAAACAAGATGATTTTTTCAACATTCTTTCTGCATGGATTGACATGTGCTTATATTTGAAAAATGAAGAAGTTACAGTTGACAGTTCTACACTCCTTTATCTATAAGCTTGAGTCGAGTCAATGTTGCAGCTCAAATTTCACCTTTGAGGTCTAAAAACATGCCCTGATGAACGCTTGCCCAAAACCAGTGGAGGGGATCAACATCACAAACAGGTGAGTTTGATCCTAGCATTCTGCACTGGCCCGTTACAACTTGCCTGGCACGTCACCTAAAATCCAGTACTTCAAACGTGTTTAGTACCCTATTTTAAAAAATTGCTACCAGACAGAGAAAACTGCCTGACCTTTTCTGTTATGTCAATTCTCGGTCGGAGCACTTAGGAGAACACCAAGATTTTCCTTATGCTTTTCAGTGAACACCTCAACCGTTGTGGGTATCGGTTCATTGCCTTTCACAATGTCATTGCAAGTGGTGTGCTCTGAGTTAATGGCAAGCAGCAGAGGACAGCAAAACAAGATGTACTTTCAGGTCCAGCTGGGCATGTCCATAAAACAGAGGTAGAAAACACTGATCTCACTCTGCACAAATGATCTCCAGAAGGGAAGAGGCACTGAAGGCCTCCTGTATATACTGGAGGTCTTCACCTTACCAGTGACCAACTCAGGCAGGTTTGGAAATGTAGCAAAACAAGGTTCTGATATGAGGTGTCCAAGTGGGCCAGTGAAGTTGCTGTGTAATCCCATGAATTTACCACACTGAAGCACACGTGTACAAATGCCCACGTTCAGGAGAGATTTCAGCTGGCCTGCACGCCTGCGTGCATTCCAGTCACGCTCCTGACTGCTGCACTGGTGCACCCATCATCTGGACAGGGAGCTTCAGACTTCTGACTTTCATTTAAAAAGCAATAAAAATGACAACCATCTTAACGATTCAGTCCTTTTCATCAGAAGGCATCCAACCCAAACACTTCTGCCCTAGTAAAAACGCATTAGCCTCCAGAGAACAAATGAAAGCATTATGAAGCTATGCGGCAGCCTTGCGGCTAAGCTTACCCAGTAAAACAGAAAGCTGTAACAGAAATCTGCTGAAAGGCCTACTTTACTTACAAGCATTTAAATAAAAACAAAACCCCAGCAGATTAGGGTAGAACCAAAATCCAGATACTGGCCATAATAAGCTCACGATATAAAAATAGCTTTCACGACGAGACTGTTCTCAGTCTCAAAGAAGATGGAAAATAATTCAGAAGACACACTCCACCGTTCTCTTCTGTGGCTGAATATTAAGGTTTATAAACATTTAGAGTGCTGTGAGGCTTGCAGTACATCTTCAAAACCCCTCAGAAACTCATGGCTTCAGGCAAGTCACCGTCTCACTCTGCTCTGTGAGGGAAGTGTAAAGGGCACAATACAGAATCTGCCGAGGCTTCATTCTATCATCTGCTTGCACATCAGCTACAAATCACTGACTTAACCTACTGACAAATCAAAAGGAAGCAATGAAACAGTATAGGCAGCAGCTTGTAATTGCAGTGGAAATAGCTGGTGGCTCCAACCTGCCTATTATTTAGCAGAAACCTTACTGAGTGAGTGGGTAGTAGTAAGAAAGGGCTCTGGTTCTGATCCAACGAAGCACTTAAACACAGGATGGAGGTCAACAGAACCAGTTACATGCTTACACTTGTGAACTCCAGCATAATGCAAATACACAGCCACACTGTAACTGGTGCTGGGAAAATGACAGAAGATGTTTCCACTGGAAAAAATCCCCTTACATTATTCACACAACCTTTCTGGACCTGCAATCAGATACAGAAATTTGAACGATTTCTCCCAGGGAAACCTCCCCTTAAGCTTTCACGTGGGTCAAACGTGCTAATGCTGTTGTTGCTTTTGACTGGGACTGGCTGACAATTCTCTGTCACACCTCTTTTTCAGTAGAAGATTCAAATTTTGATTAAATTTAAAAATTCATGCTGTGATTTGCCTTTTTTCCTACGTTCAAGTCCCCTTCTCCCAGCTCCGTTACTTCAGTTTCAAAACCTGCTGTGGTGCCCAGAAGAACCACGGCTCCATTGCTGTTCATACCCTTCTTCATGGGACTGGATCACTGGCTGCATCATGTGTGCACTTTCATGAGGACATGATAAACCTCTTGTACTGAATAGTGCTCCTGATCAGCTCTATTTGTTAAGTACTGCCCTACTTCAAATGAACACAGCATACCTAATGTTGGAAGAAATTACCAGCAGAATACGTAGCAATGTACGTATGTGATATACTGATATATCTGATACCCGTATGGTCTCAAGCATTGCACAGTATTTCAGCAAGGCTACTAAAAGATAAATCTGGAATCTGAATGTATTTTAAGAACCGAGATGCCTGAGGACTTATTAGCAACCATTGGTCTAAACATTTCTTCATGTGATGCGTTGGGTTTTTTTTCTGAAAGGTCTGCTGTTAGAAAGTTCCTTCACCTGGGAAGAACTGAGTTTTCCAGATGAACGTGAAATACAAGCAGCAAACTCTGCATTTTCAAAATATTTATTCTTGTGGTTGTCTGAGGTAGTAGGGACAGTTAATACCAACTTAATGGATATTTTATGACAAAGTTATTATTGTAACTCTAGCAGCCTTGCAATGTTTTCAAACAGTCCTCTCCTATGTGCTTCAAATACAAAATGTGCCAAAATGTACAAGCTATGAAGAGGTATACTTGGAGAGGAAACTGGAGGGACTGAAAGGCTTTGGAAGACTGACAGAAGATTGAAAACATAAGGCTTGTCTAAATTGGCTAATGCATATATACAGTTCGTTCATCATAATACGGCTTGTGCTCATGTTATATTTGGATGTTTTCATTTTGGCCATCATCTAAATTACAACCACTTGAGATCAGTACCTTAAGAGCATCTACCTACAATCTTTAGTCTAGCATCACTGCTGAATTTTGGTTTGAAAGTGGAGTGACAAACACATCTGCTATGTACCCGATGACAGACAGTTTCCACTTCCAGTGCGTATTTAGAATCACAGCAAGACATCAACCAGCTCAGGGAAGCCTGATCATTTCTAATGAGTTATAATTTATTGTTTTTTAGCCAAAAAACTTCTACTCAAGTCTTTAAAGATGTCTCCACAGTTTTATCCTTTACCTCTCTCAGATCTTGTAATCTTGTCAAACGAATCAGAATAGTAGATATTTCCATCAGAAAGTTACAACAAAACCAATGTAGTTTTACTTCGGGGCAACTCTTATGTTCTTCAGCAGTTCTCTGGGTCATTTTGCTGCCAGCATTCACACTTAAGCTAGGAACTGAACATAGCCTCTGATATGCTTGGTGTTGTGCATATGTTCATTAAACAGTTACGTGGTATGTCCGCTGTGTGGGGTGCCTGCAGACAGCAGAACCAGAGCTCTGTGGGAAGTTAGCCAAAACCATCCATGGCATGCTCTTTAGGAACACTGCTATGTACAAAGGCAGAAGTTACTGTAAGACCAAGCCAAGCACCCCCATGCACATGCACCCACCGCAACTGGCACTGCCTCTGCAGTACTCACCAGCTTCTCGATTTGCACTGTGACTTGTTGGCTTGGGCGGCGGGAGAGGAGGCTGCTTAGCAGGAGCCTTTCCCTTTTTTTTAGCATGAGGTGCTTCGTTACTCTTATGGCTGGTGGTGGTGGAAGCAGCAATAGTGTTTTTTGGTGGTAGCAGAGCTTTTTTAGGTTTAGGCTTAGGCTTGGGCAGAGGTGGAACATGGGATGCCGGTATTTCTGGGCAGTGATCAGTAGTGCTTTCTATGAATAAGAAAGTGAACAGAAGCCAACTGACACAGACATACGCCATGTACATTCAACAGCAAGCCTGACAACCATGACTGCTTTCTGCTGCTTGAGCTCTTGGGAATCAGGAGAAACTTCTTCACCTTCTGCCTCTTATTGAAGTATTATCTTAGAAAAGAATTACTGCCCATCTCAATTCAAGCCCTCCTCATGAAAGACTACTTCCCAGCACTCTCTGTGTCTCTTCTATTCTAGACCTCCAAGGATCATCCTTAACGTCCAATATCTCCAACTAGACTGCTGGCTGTAAAAACTAAATAAGGGAAATGCCATTTAGTCCTTTAACAAATTCCCTCGGCTTCTTTCCAGCCCTCTGAGATCAACAGGCTATAAAACTCAGATTCCTGTGAATCTGAATATGGACAGGGCCATTTTCTCAGTCACGGGTTAAAATATGGCTATGCAGCTGAAATTTTCCCTTGAAGCAACTCATTCTCCTAAGCTGAAGTCTGCTTGTTCATAGCAACTTTATTTTGGTTATCTTCCCCAGGGTATTTCTACTCTTCACAAAGAGGTGAAACTAAATCAAATAGGGCATCACTTGCCATGGGAATGCTCTCCTCTTCTGCAAGCTCTTTGGGTCCTGTTAAAAGACTGCACGTTCACGAATCAGCAGCTCCTTGGCCAAGAGAATTTGGACTGTATGTACATTGTGTCGTGCAATAGAAATGGCTCTGTAGAGTGAAAGAGGTAGCACTGAGGACCCAATGCCTACAACATGCATTTCAGGAGACTTTGGACTAGCTTCAGACTAGTTCTGCCAGCTGCATTCCCACTAGCAGCAGGAACACAAGTTCCCAAATACATCTTTTGGCTAAGTTTTATCCAAAAGAAACCTGGCTTGTGTGCTCTGCAAACCAAAGACGGGTAAATGGAGATGACCAGGAAATCAACCTGAAAAGTGCACACCTAACTCCAACTGCAGTGTTAATGGATCTGAGTTGTATTAATGGCCAACATAAAATTTTGCAGCATAACTGCTATGGTTGTAAGAGTAGCTGTTCCTAGATGGAAACAGCTAAAATTTGCAGGTATGAATATTTATCTATTCAAATACACCAACCCTGTGCCAATTCGGTCTCAAGACAGCCTCCCAAACTTTCCAGAAAAAGGATATTATAAAAGCAAGAGCATACCATCAAATCATAAGGGCTTTATTTGCATGTTACTGAAAACGACAGTGTCTGGGGAAGAAAGGAGACACAAAAACATTGCAAGGACTTTTAACAGTCTCTTTTATCACCCTAGAGGAAACGAATTCATTTCCTGCAGTATCTTCCTATTGGAGCCTCGCTCTTATGCACATTAAATGGCCCTTCCTGGATCTCCTGTCCGTTCCCTGCTCTCTTCCTTCCCGTGTGAAAGATTCCCAAGAGATAAGCAGCCCCCTTTCATTTTAAGATTAGTAGATGAAAAACAAACGATGCATTGAACAAGAATTGACATTCCTCATCTCGGAAACAAAGCCTTTCCAACTTCTGGCTTAAGGCTTGTTAGCAGGAACCTAATGCATCACCTGCAGTTATTAAAAGCAACGTGAACACATACGTCTCCTCATGAGCCGAAGGAATTAATATCAACGTAAAGAATTAACATGCCCAGTGTCTTCCTCCTTTTTTTCCTGCCCAATATAAACCAGTAAGTTTTTGCTAATGTTCTGCAAGAACCATTGCATAGCAACCTTTTACAGCTTTCAAACAGACTCTTTCGAGTGCAGACTCTTGTACTGCTGCTTTGTTTTCCAGAGAAAGAATTCCGACCAGAAAAAGACTTTGGAAGAAGAAAGAGACATACGTATTTGTTACATTTTGCTCTCCTTTCTTTACAGCAATAACCATCTCCTTGTGAAATTCAACCTACCTTAATTCAAAGCTGAATAACCGACTTGATTCTGAAAAGGCAGGACATTTTAAAATCTGAATTCCATTAATAACATACACAGCAAGAAAAGAGAAGGTTTTGCATTCTGAACATCTTGAAGGGCATGATGATCAGAAAAAAAATTAAGTGCATACAATTCTCTGTTACACCTTTTATCTGTGGGTCCAGAAAGCTAAAATTTTACTTACTAATAAGAAAGAATTGAAAACTTGTGTTTCTTATACACCATTACTGTGTTTTGCTTCCAGTCAACTTAGTAGATATAATATTAAAAACAGAATAATAACCTAGCAAAAAGAAATACAACACTCACCATATTCTTAATACAGTGAACTAAGAATCTCAGTCAATCTACATTAAACCATATAACTGATTAAATGTGTATTAGAATTTATATCCCGGTTCAGGGAAAAAAGTAAAAAATAAAAGGCTAAAGCTTTACTTGGTTGCAAATAAACACAACTTAGTGGCAACCAACTGGCAATTTTCAATTTTTCTTTAGAGAAATAACTAGAAACTATAAATGAATAGTAAAATTGGCACAGTTCATTGACATCAAAGTTCTTGCTTGCAGACTTCAGCTGTGATTAAAACTGGAATTTCGTATAACATTGATTTTAACTGAAATACCTTGCCATCACTGGCATATCATCTTTATCTAGGACAGCTCTTTCCATACTGTTATGTACATTATACCAAAGACTGGCAGACTCTTTCTGAACACATAGTTACAGCTCTCATTGAGTCTTGACTGCTGTTCGGTTACATATCTGCCCTTTTCTTGGCAGTGAACAATGAATCTTTGTTTTGCTCATAGCCATGAGGAAAGCTGTAGTAAAGATGATTGTCTTCGACCATATCATCCTCTTGGGATCTTACTAGCTTTGTCATTTTTATCTTTGTTGGCTTCATCTTTTTTACCTCATCAAATATAAACTCGGCTGTGCTCACTGTCAGTCTGAACTTTCCCAAACCATTGTTTTCTCATTTACTCTTGAGATACAGATTTCCAGTTCCTACCTGATCTGTCCGTTACACCAGCTTTTGCCAGTGACAAGCCAAGTTTCAAAGCAGATGCTTTTTATGGCTTTTCCTCTTCTGCCTCACGGCTTTATGAACACTCACTGCATGCCCTCCCTCATATTCCCCGCTGCTGTGATGCCAAAGCTGGTACTTCTAGGCTGCTGGCACTGGGCTTGTTATCCTGGTCTGGTCTGCTCTTGTTTTCAGTACCTAGCTGTGGTGTCCTTGGGACTTTTTTTGTGTCTTTCTGCATTTACATGAGACACCACAATAAATTCCTGGTACACGCACAAGTGCTGTAGTAATAAAAATAATGGCAATGGTGGCCTGGTCTTGAACAGTGACAGAGATAGTTTTATATCTGTAAATGGCTCAAGATAACAATTATATTGTTATTATGCTTCCCTGGGATGATTCTGCTTGAATACAGACCCTTGGTCTTCCTGCCTGGTTTTTCTTTTCCATCTTTTGCCGAAACAAAGAGGCACGCGAATCAGTTCAGACTCATCCATTTGTTCAAGACAGTCTCCAAGGTACCTCACTACCAGCTGCAGTGTATTTGGATTGCTGTTGTTTTTCTTAATGTAGACATCTGTTCATCACAAAGTGAACTTTCAACAAAAGGTCTCCAAAAGACCATCAGGAAGTATTATCTTTTATTCACTGCTGCCTTCATCAAGACATCTGCTGTTACAGCAATCTGCCTATAAATTACTCTTTAAATAAGAAAGCAAAGCAAATGTTAATGTCTCATTAAGCATTTGGATCAATAATATGTTTATGTTTAGAATAAATTTTCCAAAGGACATATTTTTAAGAAAGCTCACTTAAGAGACCAGATTTTCTTGTTCCCAGAAATTGTGATTGGGGCCAAGCTCTTAAGAAATCTGTGTTATCATGTAAACACCTAAATAATGGTCAGGGTTACAGAAGTACTCAGTATACAACAGCTCTTGTGGGGACTTGAGGAGAGATATCAGTGTACCACATGTACTGGAAAATTGGGTGACTTATTTTGGAAGCTTAATATGGGACCTCTTGCAAACTCTGCACCAAATGGACCTATGAAAATCCTGGGTATAGTTTTAGAAGCCATACATGACTGGACTGTAGAATACAAACTTTTTTTCTTTACTTCTGAAAACTTCTATGGAACCAAAGATCAAAGCTTTTCAACCCCAGGATTTTGTCATACAGTACTGGTATTTTTGTTTCTACATCTAGAGCAGTGGCATGACACTACCTCATGGAAAACCAACTGCTGTGGTACAAGCATAAGTCTACATCAAATGCAAAGCACTCTTCTCTTGGAAGATAAGCACAACTCAGTGGAGCAACACTATGTAAAATGGAAGTTGAAAGTAATGCATGATTTGTTGTCTTTTGCAGGATGACTGCCTGCAAAATGAAACTCCGTTAGAGTTTTTAGAATCCTGAATTTCCTTTCCAGCCTATGCAGAGAGCTGTGTTTTGATTAATCAAAACCCAAGAAGCTGTCATTCAGAAACATGGGACACAGGGAAAGACAAGGTGTCTTTTGTCTCTTTTTTGGACTTATTGACTGTGGTGATGCAGGTGGTCAACTCATACAAATTCTTTCATAAACTTCAGATTTAAGCAGCTCCATTTTCTGTTCCTGCTATTGCAACAAAAATTCTGTTCAAGAAAAGACCCATTATAATTGTTAGAAAGCTTCCTTTACTTTCCAGTCTAAATGTATTTCAAGCCACTGTTTATTCCTTTCTACTTGTGCCAGCATTGTCCTCTAGCCATGCTCTCTCCTGGCTATATACCAATTTGTAACATTCATCAAACACACTCAAGACTCTCTCGGGCTCCGTTTTGCTAGGCTGAACAAGAACAGCTGTCTCACAATGCTTTTCACCACTCTCTGCAGTTTTGAATTCATCTTTCTTGAAGACCTATGAGTAGATCTGTACATCTGCTGACGTCCAGATCTTTCTTACTCTGTGAGTTCAACAGTACCATGTATGAGAGGTCTTATATCAGGGACAGTGTAGAAAACAGAAGAGGGGAGAGGTGTAACATCTGACCTAAAACAACTCCATTCAAATATTTTGCATTGGTTCCAAGATAAAAAGGGAAAAAAAACCCCACAACTCACTGACTGTCTGACTTCTGTGTAAAAAGTAAGCTATTAAGAGAGAACATGTAAAACATCTTCACTGTCAGCTGCGTAGTTTCACGGTTTCTCAATCTATGGGAGGCTTGGAAAGTGAAAGGCATGTAGGCTTCTCCATTCCCTTATACCTTCTGTATAGTTATGATCAAATAACTCAATAGTTAGTTCATGAAAAATCACATCTACAATCTTATTTCTGGGACCAAGTTAGGGTATCTTTCCTATAAAAGAAAACCCAAGCCAATAGCAGCTTTACAAATCGTGAGCCTCCCTCTTCCACTCAACTTGTGCGGGTGAAAGCCCATGCCTCTCACGTCAGCCTACTGGCACGAGTCAGCCTGGATGACTTAGTGGACAGGCTGTGCCCAAAGACAGCTTTATCCAGAATAGCTTTCCTTTTAAGAAGATTTGGACTCAGTCTCATTTACATAGTTCAGGTGATGAATAGAAGATATGCTATTCTTAGAACTGGTTTTAGCCAGCAAATAACTCCACTGGAGTGAGAGATTCTTTGGGAGCCAGAAAACCCCCACCATTTTATGTATGGTGCTCATATCGATGAGCTCAGGAGTGTAGGAAGTCAGCTAGGCACACAACAGGTAGGACAGCCGTCTTTGTCGCTCACAGTGAGAGGATTAGCCTTCTGAGAGAAAGCAGGGCCTTGCCTGAGACCCTGGAAGATGAGAGCTACAATCTTAAATTCAACAGGTTTTCTCCACAGGTTTTTGTTCCACTTTGGGTAAATAAAGCAGAGTAAAGGAACCTAGAAAACTTGACTTTGTGGAACATTCTTTGGTAGACTAACTAAACTTATTGGAGTGTTGGTCAGCAACGATGCATGCTTATGAGACCAGAGCTTGTGCCTCCAACCTTTTTTTTTTTGTTACCCATGAGAAAAATAAGATTAAATTTAATGACAGATTTAAGGGAGACCAAACAAATTACTGAGGAAAGAACCTCTGAACCCAACGTACTAAGAACTGGAACCACTGCCAGATCTCATATTAGACCTATCGTGTGGGGAAAAACCCATTATGTACATGCATCCCATGAATCCATTAGGATACAGGACTACAAACTGGTTTCTTCACTGAAGGGTATAAGAAAACCTAAGATGATCAGTCTCCTATGATTGGCAAAGGAACATTTCAAAAGCTTATTCACCCACAACACAGAGCTCTGGCTTCCTGCAATGCAATTATTTATCAAAGAAGTATCTAATACACCTGACTGATGGTACACAGAATTAAACTTAGCACTTTTTTCCAGGCAGTATCTTGCAATGGTTACTGAGCCTTTCACTTCTTCAAGCCCAAGCTAAAAATGAAATGTGAAAGTATTGACCAGAATCATGACAAGATGCAGCTTGGTATGATAAAAATGAGTAAAACCTAAGCTTACAAACTGAATCAGAAACAAACTCAGGGTTCTCCAGTACATCTATGTACCAGAGACATCCTGGCATGGTGGAAAGGAGAAAAGCGGCTCCGACACAGTAGCAGGAGGTTTGACTACATGCGGCATGCATGCTGTGTCAACACGCTATGTCCCTATACCTAGGGAGGCAAAGAGCAGCAATTTTGACACCTATTCTACCAATGTGGCTTTTGGTCTTTTCCAACGCTGCTGTAGGTGACAGGAGGCAGAGAGAATCAATGAATCTCCTTTGTAATGCTCATACCCCACCTGGAACCTGGACTGCCAGGATCTGCTGGGGCTACTACAGCCTAGTGCCACAGGTCAGCAGCCCTGGTACAGTTTAGTCTGCTACCCAGGCAGTCAGCGTGTACTTGGACACACTGCCTGTCTACTCATTGCTCTGTACCCCTTCCAGGGTTCTCACAGGGAATGGCTACAGTTTAGCTCTTCATTTTATGCAAAAGATGCTAGTAAATTCTCTTAGTCAAAACAAAAGAATTCAGAACTCAAACCAGTACAAACATAATGTGAATAAATGATCCAGGAAAAAAGATTTCTGGTTTCTCATTGGCAAAGCTTTATCCATCAATTACCTGTTTTATGTGAAACTGTCACCAGCCTCTTATTATCCTGCCACAAAGGAGAAATTTCCTTTCGAACACCCCACTTGGATGACTGACATTTCATCATTACTACAAACAGTATCAGCTACTCTATTATATTGCCAAAGGGGATTTTTTTCACCAAATTCGATAGGCACCTGTGAGCTGACAGGCAGCAGATGGGTGCATGGTTTATAGAACCTGTGCCTGGCAGCACAGGAAACAGCTTTCAGGGGTTGTCTTCTTCACTCGTTTCTGCCCAGCTCATTTTTACATTACAGGGCTCAGTCCATTGTTTGCTGGGCTGATCCTGTATTTTGGTGGCTCAGGCTGAAAAAACTTTTTCCCCTTAAATTCTTTTAACTTGAACATATTCCACATTCTACCATGTGCTGCTCCCAACTCTCACCACATTACCACAGTGTGTCTGGTTGACTTATTCTTGTTAAGCTTCTAGCTCCAGTAATCATCATATTTATAGGAGAAGGCCATTTTCAAGATCCACTTGAACAAGAGAGCAAGTGAAGACTACTGCCATTTCAGAAAAGCATTTTGAAATAGCCCCATAACTTCAAAAAAGCCTTTTGAAATAACCCCATAACTTTCCGGGTCTGAGATACATGTTTTTTTAAACATTCTGATGCAGCCAGAGTTGGAGCTGCAGCACACTGTGCCACTAAACATCAGGAATTAATCCTGTCTTCAGGTCTTGTAAACATGGCAAGTGTTTTCTTCAAGATTTACACGTAAGAGTTTGTGACTCCAGAAAGCCTAACGTTAACCTCACTAAAGATTAACTCCTTGCCTCCATTACTCCTGATTGTCCAGCTAGTATTCATTCCACCTATCTCAAGTTCTCATGATGGAGGGTTATGATCTGACACACCAGCATGTTTTATGGTCTGAGCAGAAGACAGTGAGCTATGTATTCCTCCTTCAGTTCTGATTTTGATGCTCTGCGAGCATTAGCAAACCTCCCCTCTGAGGCTGTTAATTCCTCTTTCTGCCAGTGGGTGTAATGCATACTTACTGCATCTGGCATAAAAAATCATGGAGGATTTATCTGTCAGGTGAGCTGCAGTTGTGAGATGCAGTGGGTCTTACTCTTCCAACTGACTTCAACAGGCTAGCTCACCTCGCTTAATAAGCTACAAAGTGAAGAATAACTGAAGTGCATTCACAATGACTATCCAGTGAGTTGTACTGGACTTGCACCACTGTATAACACCACTGGTGATGTGTGGCATTGATCTTTAACATCCTTTTTTTTTTTTTTTTGCATACTATTCCTCTGCAATAAATCTATCTAGTTCCTTTTCAGGGGACTCAAGATGTTTACATGTAGAAGAATGTATTATTTAGACGTAAGAGGAAAGTATATTCGAAGTGGTTTGCATCTTCTATATGGTCATATTGACATCCTATGAAGCTTAGAGTACCATCTTTGCTCATTTTTTGTTTTCCTTCTCCCTCCTCCATGTATACTTCATTTTTTGAGAGGGACTAGAGTGAAGTCTATATACTATTCTGTACTGAATCTACTCCTGTATAGCTATAATTTTTAATTTCTCCCTGTAAGGTCAACACAATATATGGGAGTGCAGAGTGTAATAATAATTTGTTTGAACCTTTCCTGCTTCATTGGAGTTCTACATTCTGTAAAGTCAGCTAGAGGAGATTTCAACATAGTTAGAAAAACGTATGTCTAAATAAAACCCCCAAACCAGTACCTTAGGAAAATTTCTAAGACCTGACAGTTCTAAAAGGCTGTATTTAGGGATGCATCAAATAATAAGTGGTCTGGTCTAACCCCAAAGTTAACCTGAACCGTTTTAAAGGAGTTTTCCGTGGCTTTTATAACTCTTTCACCCTGACCCAATACACATCTGGTTCTAGTTGGCACCAAAAGATAGACATATTTAAATGTCATGAAAAAGGCTAATCTTGTATTTCTGTCTTGTTGGGAGACAGGAAGTACTGGAAATCTCATAAGAAACACAGTTCTCCTTGGATATCCAGCCACTTTTTACATAGTCAAGTGATTTACACAGCTCAGAGAAGAATTCAAATTTTTGTATTAGCTGAACTGACCCCTTCAACCTCCAGAGGCTCATTCATCACTAGCTAGAGGTTTCTAGAAGACATTGGAAAGGACGCTCAGTCTAACAGCCAGCCATGATGTTCTTGATCTTTTTAATCTTTGCTCTCTCCTCTAGGAAAATCCAGTAAGTGGAATAGTATTTAAGAACACTTTTTGACAGGGAAAAGCAGTGGTGCATTATTCAAAAGGCTAGAGAAAGAAAATAAAATTGGTCCAAATCCTGTGATATTCCACATCAATCTTTGCTTTTTTCTTACTCAAACTCTTGTTACAAAGGTAGACCTGAGTAAACGTTAGAAAATTGATATGTACTTTGGGACTGCTAAATATTTAGCAGTATTTACTGCAATTCATCTATAGAAAACCCTATAGTCATAAAGTACCTTTTCCATAAAAATGGAACCTAGATTCAGTTTGTGGTAGTGATATATGAATATTTCTGAAGAGCTGGACTACAAGCGCTTCAGATTTAATGAAAACCAATAGGAATGAGTTGCTGAAGTTCCTTTCAAAATGATATGTGGTTTTTAAGTGGCTTAAATGCTTTTGAACATTGAACCCATGAGCCACTTCTACAATGATATTGGAAGGTGATGCATAACGAACTTAGTGTCTTCTTTCACAAAAGGAAAACCTGAAAGCAAAGCTTGCCTGTGGCTACAAGGAAAGGCTTAAATCCCTGCACACGTTTTCATGCTCAGACCATGCTTCTCTTCATTGACCTTACTATATACACAGCAGAAGTCATGCCTACCAGTGATGAAATACTGATGTTTCACAAGTTTTATCTTCCCGGCAGGTTCTGCTGACATCCTTGTGGCAGAACAGAACTCACAGCATGTATTGGTGCTAATGGAAGAACACGTTAGCATTTTAAGTAGGCAAAAAAACAATTCAGAAAGAATGTGTTCATTTACCTTTTTCATCTTTTTTTCCTTCCAATACTGATGCTTTCTCTGATGAAGTACCATTATCTCCACTGGCTTTTATCACATTTTCTTCCTGTATGGTTTCTTCACCAATGGCTATGGTGTGTCCATTTGAAGTTTCAAAATTTACTGTTACATCTCCATCTGAAATGAAAATTTAAAAAGCTATGGTCTAGTTTAACTGCCTCCCTAGCACTTATTGACAACGCACAGCATCCCTCTGTTTTCAAGTTTCTATGGAAGCAAAGCAGAAAGACTTACTGAAATGTGAAACATCTGGCTGCAGATCTGCTCTGAAAAGTTTGCACTGTAAAGGAATTTTATAGGCTTCCACATTCTTTGGGTGGACACCTTTGCAGCAGTGGGCCCTGGAAGTGCACATGGGTTTTCAGGCCCTGCTTTGCACACATTAGCATCCTGTTCTCTTCCACCCTGCACCTCCATTTACACAGCAGAGAAATGTGTGCCTCAACCACAACGGAGCTGCAATGTGTTCCAACAGGCCCCAAATCTCGACAATCAGGGGGCAGAGTTGCAGGACTACTATGGTACATCCCAGTAGCTAAATCAACCAGGAATTCAGACAGAAGTTCTCAGAATATGTGTGTCCAGTTACTGAATAAAATAGGTCACAAAGTCATTATCTGGTCTTAAGAACCAAGGTCACGTCTTCCTTTGTCATGTGTCATAAATTCCGCAAGACAAATTCTTTTCCAGCTCTCATGATATTTTCCTCACTTACATAGAATACCTCAGCTTTTGGTTTTTTTAATCCTGAAAAAAGCGTCTTACTCTTCCCTACTTGCCTCTGTATTCCTGAAAAATGCTACATACTCCCGCTGGCTCACAGCTTTCTCTCTTCCCTTATTTCCTGATTTCTGTTCTCTCTTCCATGCATCTTAAAATTGCTGCTGATTTTATTCTCTGGTCATTTCTAAGACTTGTTATCTTTATGTTTCTCACATCCTACTGCAGCTCACTCAGATGATTGCTTTCCTTCTGCAGCACTCTCTTGCTGTCCATCAAAAATATTATGTAAATCTACTTGACGTCTCCTCTTCTTCCTCTTGTTGCTTCTCCATCAATTGTGGTAATTCCACTCTGTTCTTCTCCCGCTCTTCCTTTCTGTGTGCTTTCAGATCTGGGTGTTTAGCAGTTGCTTGGTTTCAAAACAATTATGCAGTCTCTCTAACCACCTTGGGCTCCTCTATGGGTTCAGCTGATGGTTTCATTCTCACCCACACTAACTTTGACCTCATGTGCAAAACCCAAGTTCTGATTTCTTAACCTTATCTCCTTCACTGGAGCTGACAGCTGCACAGGGTTTCCTTACTGCAACATTCAGTTTCTTCAGCTCCTTTCTTCCAAATGTTCATAAATCCATTCTTTCCTCTCTACCTCCACATGTGGCATTCCCACCTCTTATCCATGCCATGGTTCTGCAAACACCTCCTGCCTCCAAGTGGCACTTGCCCCTTTCCACTCTTCTTCATCTCATGTGAAACAGTCACTTTGTCACATTTCTTACCTCTCACATTTCAAGACTCCATGTCATTTGCCCATCTAGCTTTCATCTCCATACTCATTCCTTCTACCTACCTTCACCTTCACACTACTCAATCACCACCTTTTCTGTATCTCTTTTTCTAGCACCTTCAAACTAATCCTGTATGCTTTCAGTCTGCTCCTTAAAAGCTGTTAATTTCCATCAGACAGAAAGCATAATGTGATGAAGACAACACAGGCCGGACTGAGGGCCTCCTTAAACAGAAGGAAGAGGAGAAAATTGTTCATCTTCACATCCTTTTCTTACTTTGCTCAGTCTCTGTAAGGGACCCAAAGTCCCATCCCGTTTTAAGAGCAAAACAGAGCAACACACTTTAAGCACAAACTGCAGCATTTATCTTCCGACCATTTATAACCAACCTGAAATGTTAACACATTTAGTTAACAGTCCCAGCAGTCTAAATGCAATTTACAACCATCAATGGACAAAGTCAGGCAGTTCCCCAGTAAAACATGTAGAAAAAACCCATAATGAGTTCACAGAGGGACAAACTGAGTTATGGAGCATTTGCATTTCTTGTTTTAAGTCAAGGACAGTGACAGAGACAAGTTCTGAAGCCAGGTATGCTGAATGCCATAGCCTGGTAATCAGCCAAGCACCGTAAAGACAAGTGATAGCACATGTTGACAAACAAGCCCTTTGCTTCTAAGTATCAGTGTGCACCATACTGACCATACACATTGATACTTCCATGATTCTTCAGCCCGGGCAGAGTAAAAAAAAAAATGTAGGAGGAAAAATACTTTTGGATATCACAGAGTTCTTGGACCCCTTGACAAAATGACAAATGGTTTCATTTTCAGCTACAGAAAATTATTTTATTCACTTGGCTTTCATCTGATCTAGATTTATGGAAGATCAAGAATATTAGAAAGAATACCAGTAGAAATGTAATCACATGTAGTGCAGAGGTGTTAACCGTGGTTTACTCATGCTTCATCCACACATTTCTGGTTAATAAACCTGACAGCATTTTGAAACTGTGAAAGAAATGTGGCATCTTCCCCACGTTTTTATGCTCGTGCCACTTGTGAATGTGGTCTGTTATGATAGTGGTGGGATCTGCACAGTCCCAGCACTGGTACTTTTTGATACCTAAAATGGATGCTATTGATTTGCTTGGGGGGGTCCCAAAGATTCCAATTTTTCAGCCAGAATTTCTCATATTATACTTCAGTTGCTTCAGACAGCAGACCTTGACTCAAAAAAAAATAGGTTAATCACTAACTTAAAAAAAAATCTAGCAAACAGTTAAGTAGGAACCACGGGAGTCACATTATTTATAGGCAGCATTAAAATACCTACAGAAATGACCAGAAACCAAATGGTTACAGGACACAAATCTCTTGGCCCCAACTTTTTTGTCAACTGGCCCCAAATTACCTCTCACACTTCTCAGTTTTGTCTCCTCGTACCTATTTATACTACATGGAAACAATGCAATTGTGGCTTCATCATCCATGTTTAGCACTCAGGAGCTAAATTCTAGGTAACGTGTTATCACCTTGCTCGGGCATTTCCTTCAGCACTCCCCTTCTTATCAGCTCCTCTCTGCTTTGTCTTGTCGAAATCTTCCTTTCCAACACTAAAGAAAAAGCACAGTTAAGAATAGATTTACTCTCATACTGCTGATGCTTGCTAAAAATGTAGAGAAGATTTTTATTTTACAGAAACCCTGAGAAATCTTGTTTCCTCTGATTCTGCACCAGAAGCGGTCTGGGTTTTCATGGACACTCTCTGAAAGTACACTCAATGACCTCAGAGGTCTTTTCCAACCTAGTGAAAATATTCTCCCACAACATCAGGCACAGAAGAGGAGATCCATCCAACCCAAGGCCTTCAGCTGAGTGAGGCTCTGTGAGGCTTCCTTTACAGTCAATGGAAAAAGGTATTTCCAGAGTGAAACTGAACTCATCCTAGCTTAGGCGTTTAACATATAAAAGCACCTCTTTATAATTGGGTGTGGTAACTACCTCATCTGCAGACAGGGCCGGCTACTTTGTAGATATTTTGAGTTGGGAGAGACAATTCCTACCGGGAGCAAGCAACTCACTTCACAGCCTTTAGTGCAAACTGCTTTAAAGGAAATAAAAAACAACCCAACCTTAAAGAGAAACTGGAAAGTTCTGTTCTAAAAGGGAACAACATCCTCACACAAACTGGTTGGCTTTCATGGAAAAAAACCACAGCATCCTGTTTTTTAGGTTTAAAAAAAAAAAACAAGCAGCATGCAACACACAAAACCAAACTGTGACATAGAGCATTTTAATTAGTATGCTTATTTCCCATGGGAAAAATACTAAATAGTTTTATGGGGAAAAGTATTTACAGATAGCAAAATAGAGTAACTCCTCACTGCACCCCACCGCCAAACCAATAGAGATTTGATCAGTGATCTGAGAGGCCACTGTAATGATCCATGGAACTGCATGGTCCGTAAAATATGAGTGACACTTTTAAAATCCCGTCTGCACTGTTAGGAAAAGTTAATCTTCCATCCTGATTCTGTTTGCATACGGACATCAAAACCCAAGTGATGTTTGGAGCTCAAGCTGAGGGCTTGTGGCAAAGCTTCAGCTGTGCTGGACTTCATCCTATTAATGCTATGGGATAGGGTTATTTATCTCATCAACTAATTCAAACACTCCAGTAATCCAATTACTCTCTAGGGCCAGTCTAATTGCTGTATGCAGATTAAATACTGCAAGAAGTATTGTCAATCTCACTTGTGCCAGCCCAGTCGGAGTGAGCAGCCATGCAGTGAAGTGACGGCTCCTGTGAAGGCAAGGAGAGAGGCAGTTTGGCTCTTCTGAGCAAGCTGTCACCCGTGCATAGCAAAGCATCTTTCCCTGCAGCAGGTAATTCCGACTGTTGACTCACAACCAGGCTGGCAGCCCTCAGACGCCTGAAGGCATCACTGCTCATGGCCTCCCATTCTCCTTCTCTACTAGGGAAGGGGGTGGTTGAACACAAGGTGAAGCGTTTTCTGCACTTCTCAAATTTACAGTGCTGTGTTTATTTCTCACACTGCAAAGTGCAGGGATTCAGCAAATGCTCCACATGGGACACATTTCCTTTCCAAAACAGCACAGACTCCTGGCAGAAGAACCTGAGGTAGCAAACATTTTGACCAGCCCCGCTCCAGCTACCCATATCTGTGAGAGCAACAGCTTGCGAATGCAAGCAGTACCGGCACAAGAACGTTGAAGCTGGCATTAGGTCTGCATCAAAGGTCAAACCTTCACTGCATTCAAATCACTTCTGACAATATGAAGGAGCCCATGAGCATGGCTGTAAGCCAGCTGCCCCTGGTAGAGTGTGGTACCCTGAACGTACATCGGGTTAGACTGCCTTGGGTCTCGATCCTAAATTATATAGGGGCTCTTCTAATTTTCCCCCGTTACTTTTTAAACATAAATGCCTTGTGACTGTGTGTCCCATGTTATCAATGTGGCAAACAAAGCACAGGAGCATGCCCTATTCTTGCAAAGAGTTTTTTGTGTAGCTGAACATACATAGTCTCTTTTTAATTATTTCAGCTTTAGAATGGTAATTTATCTCCTACTATTTTTCATCTCTTCTTCCTTTTTGCATCTGTTTTCCTGAGGACAGCAAAATGAAGCAATCTCATACATTTATTTGTGGGACTTAATTCAGTACCACTTGAAAACAATGATGCTCTTTCCATCAAGTTCAGGAACACTGAATCGGACCCCTGGTAATGTCTTTCTAGTTTTCAGAATGATGTATTTTTTTCAGTTCTACAACATTGAATTAACAACTGCATCAAATTAATTATCATGGAAAATGTCAATTGGCAGTGAAAGACATTAACTCCTTACGCTTCTACTAGAAGACCTCAAAGCATTTTATCAACATTATATAGCTTTCGTAACATCTCCTAGACATAACTATCTCCATTTCACAGATTAGAAAATTTATTAACAGATAAGAAGCTTAAGCCCCAATCCTTAACCATCTAAAACGCTAGCTATGAGTGGTGTTTTTATTTAAACTGATGAAGCTCTGTTAATTCAGCTTGAAAAGATAATTTATTTAAAATATATTTGGCCCGTAGAAAAAACATTAGGAACCATGGTAGTATGCATTATGAGTATCACATTTTTAATTCCCACAAAGAAAAAAGACAGAATTTTCATTTAAATCAAAGCGACTAAAAATATGTCCCCTTGTATTAGAGGAATGAGTAGTCTGTCTACTTATGCACCTATACTGGGTACTATTTAGCCAGTGGTGGACTCATCATTATAATTTATTGCTTATTACAGACTTTGGACTATGCATTTCTACAGACTTTGGACTATACATTTCTACAGACTTTGGACTATACATTTCACATTTACCAAGTTAAGTATTTTGATTATCACAGCCCAACTGCACTGCCCTTTAAGGGTCTCAAACTACTCAGCTGAGCTAATCACGTTTGACTGTCGTTACATCTCCGTAAACTCTCTTAAAACAAGAGAGTTACAAAGGCAAACACTCCAAGTGAGGAAATGTTTGCACGAAGATTTGAATGGGTGCACAGATGGTGCAGCTTTTATTTGCTTGCCATCTATTTCATCTTTGCCATCTCTGTCTCATTTAGGATATAGACAGTACTGTGGTCAATGAACTAAATTTTAAACCTTACCTTTCAACCTGGGGCCCAGATCTCATTTGAGGAACAACATAAAACTTACATTTGAACAGAAAACATTTGGTTTTCCGAAAAGTCGCCCCAGCAACTGCATGAACCTAAGACAACACATTTTTCTCCTTGACATCCATGTGAGAAATATAAAGGTGTTATTGTGACTGTAGAGATAGGCAACTTATTGCATAGGAAGATTAAGCCATATCATCAAACATGCTGACATTTTTTCACTGCTTAATTTGAGGAATCTTTTCAAGTGTAATTTTCCATATTAAATTTTTTATCAAAGCAAGCATAGGAATTCTAGTTGCATTACCTACTTATGGTTTAAAATACCTAATCAACAGAAGTGAAACTATGAGCATTGGCCATCTGCTGCTGAGCTAATGGCATTGACAACTGTAGAAACAGTTACCATCTACCTGAACCTCCTCAGAAATAGTTCATTCTCCTGAGTTCAGTACAGGAAGTAGACCGTAGCTTCGTGCTTCCTCTGCTGACCCACTTGGCATGCTCCTTCCTCTCCCCAGCTCTGCCATGACTCCCTCATCTGCATCTTTCACCTTTTCTTGAAGAAATTTAAACTTCTTATATTTGTTTTCCACACCTACCTCTCTTCTCTGCCTCCTTCATCTAGTAGAACATGCCACAATATGCTACCCATTTGCTCCTCCCATAAGTACACCTTTCTCTATCCTTGCTGATCATCATTTTTTTGTAATCTCTGATTTTACAAGTCAGTACCTATTCCTCACTCAGGACTAAATGCCTAGTACTGTCCTGGAACAAATATATGATAAATACTGTTAGCTGCACCATCATCATGTGGACATCCTTAAGCTGAGTGACCAGCAGATCTTATTACTACAAATCTTCTCTGTCACATGTGCATATAATAATGTGTGCATAGATATATATATCTGTGACTATGTATATATATATAACTTAACATATGTCTGTGATATATAGATATATGTGTGTACATGAAAAAGTGTGAATATATGTAACATTTCAATGTTAACATCAACATTCTGTTTATAACCTTAAGCAATAAGAAGATGGAAATAACAATTTCCCCATGTGTATACATGTATATCTTGAGATCGATTACGCAGCAAATCAACTGGTTACCAGTCCTTGCCTGCTGAGGGAGGCTGCAGTGAGGTGGGCTCCACTCTCAAAACATCATGCTCCAGCAGACTCAAAAAATCCCATATCAAATCCTTCCCCTACTGCAGTCAAAAGCAAAGCTTGCCCTGACATCAGGTGTAACTGCTGGCAAGCACATGAATTTATCACACCCTATCCAGCCCTCGTTTACCTGAGTAAATCTTAACTTGCCCAAAGGATCCCACAGACATTTGTATTTTTAGCCCTAATCCTAAAAACATTTTAGCACTAATCAGGACAGTTTACTTCAAAAAAAGGTTTCCATTCCTTCCTCCCTCCCCCCTCAAAAGAGAGGGCTTAGTGATACTTAGCAGCTACAAACCTCAGGCAGTCTTAAAGCCCATTCTCCAGCTCAGAGTGTGCTGTGAGATTCTGGATATTCTCCAGTCTTTAGTTCTGCTCTTTGAAGAGGAGCCTGAGAGAATTCCGATTTTTATTTTTATTCTGACCTAGTAAGAGCTAAAATTGTCTTCTGCTCCCTGTCTGCACATACTCTTGCAGTGGAGCTTTGAAGTGGCATCTACTTCGCGCCAAGACAAAAAGTGCTGCCTTCATTTCCTTCACAGCAAAACATTGTGGATGGGTGAAACCCTTGAGATGATGCCATGTGCTGTTTGTTTTTACTTAATTTTGAAGGCCCTCTAGGCAGAAAGTATACAACCAGTGCCCAGAGAACAGATTTTCTGAGATACAGCATGGAAAATATGTTGCTATAGGAAAAAATTCCAACCATCATTCCCACATCGGCAGAAATACTTCCACATCTAGTCCTCCATCTGTTTGGTTTGGGTTTTTTTTTTTTTGCTAGTATTTGTGGTATTTGCTGTTTATGAACATCTTTCAGTTGCTAGCATAAGAGACTCATGTGAGATTTTGTCAAAGCACCATGTGGTACATGCCCTGGCAAGGCTGTAGCAAGAACCTATTTCAAAAACCTGGATAAAGCAACAAAAGCTCTTTCCAACAGCCAGCATTCTGTCTTCTTCAGCTGCACACCACACACTGATCAAATTGCAGCCCTGTTAAGAGAATGGGTAAGAAACGTGATGGTCATCATACTGTCCCCTGGTTTCACATCAGGAAATTGGCATCCTGCACATAAGAGGCACACATGCACACATACATACACGAACCCTGGTCTGTAATGTAAATGCATCTCAGTAGTCTGAGGAAGACCATTTCCTGTAGGATTTTAATTTTGAGTGGAAGTTTTCCCATTTTTTTCCCCTCAAGTTAGATTCTTCTGCTGGGTCAGGGGCAACCTGCCCAGTAAATGCATCTTCTCAGTCTCTGCTGATCCTGAGTCTGTTTCCTCAAGAAATATAGGGATAACTTTTCTTTTTTTTCCCCTATCCCTGAAAGTACCATTTGAAGCAGGATGAATCCAATCCAAACCAGTTTTCATCTCAAATTTCAGCCTCACAGGAAGCACATGCACAAATATAAGTGATTCCATACCTTATATACACAGAGTTTAAAAGAAAACGAGTATTTCCCTATACCCCTGGGGCTTCCTGACAGTGAAACAGTCCTCAAGATTGTGAAGGTATCTTCTACTGCAAGCTAACGTGTTCTGTACTGGAAAGCTACAGCTTACTCATGATGTAGCTGGGGCTGGCACCCTGACTGCTTCTGGGATTTCTGGGGACACAACCCCTTCGCATAGCACTGCACAGCTGTACGGTTTATCCCTATTATACTCACAGTTTATCCCTACTATACTCTCCATAGAAATAGAGGGAGAGGTCGTCTGCATTTCTGGCCAAGACAGAGGGCACTAGAAGTCAACACATAAATGACTCTGGAGCACTCCTCCGAGTACCACCAGTAGTACTACTGGGCAATCAGCTCAAATGAGAGATCTACCCAGCCACAGCCCGACTGAAGAACTGTATGTAGACAGAACGCTAAACAGCAGTAACACCTAAGCAAGACTATGAACTATTTTTGCCTTGAAGTTGTACTCCAAATCTTTGCTCTGTAGAGATTAATCAGTACTTAGATACATTCTTTCTCAACATAAAAGCTCTGGGAACAGTTCTTGTACCGCTGTCGCAGACAAGGGCCCAAATTTGTAGGTTACATCTCAGAGAGTCACCAGGGGTAAAACTCTTACATGAAATTTAGGGGGAATAATAAGTCTTCTACTTATTTTTAGAACTCTTAGAATTCATATCATCCAGATTTACTTTCCTTCTCCCTAGCTTAGTGAGCCACTCTTGCTGGTTTCAAGGTGAAAGTTAAGATTTTCAGATCTTACAGAGCTCCCAGCATTTTATTTTAGGGAAAAAAAAAAAGTATTAAATATTGTGATGGTTGGCAAAATACATGTAAACTGAGACATACAAACACAAGGTGATATATTGGATATACAAAATAATAAAGAAGTTTTGAAAACACTAAATTAATTCCCTACGTCTCTATATTTGTATAATCCCACCCAAATAAAACTAATTTTACAGTGTAGCAGAATGCGTAACTATAAAGATATTAAAAACAGAACATCTGTACTCCTTAGAGAAAAAAATCTGGATCTACTGAATAACAAAAAAATACCAAAAATTCTCGAACCTCACATGTAACATCTTAAGTTCTGTTCACCAAGGTATCCGTTGAATGTTGTATGTTTACCCTTCACAAACGATATAGGCACTGAAATACTGTAGTTTATATAACTCAGAACACTTAGAGTGGGGACTTCAGTTAGTCAACTCTTACCTCCTCCAGCATTGACCTTCTCTGACCCCACTATACCATTACAGAGACAGCGTGATAATTAACTACCAGTTTTCAATACATAATTACATATAATCATGTATTAAATTGACCAAAAGGTCTCTCGCTCACCTACTTATCTCTCACCATCCACTCTGTTCTATTGCCAAGTTGTAGTGAAAATTCTCCTAACTTTTATGGACTTCTGTTTGCACACTGGTGCTCTTCATCTCTCAGAAAAGGCTGATCACAAAATAAAGCTTTAACTTTGAAAAAAAGCACAAGGAGATCTATATTTCTCTTTTAGCTTCCAGACCTGAAAAGTAGCCCTTCAAAACCACAGCTGAAAAGAAAAAACAACCAGGTCATCTAAACTGTAAAAAGTCACCCAAATGAGTGGCTCTGTTTTTCCTCTCTGCTTCAGTGTGTTTTATTGATAGTAATGACAGTACTAGGACAGAAATCCAGTGGCAACCTTTGCTGAAGAGTAAAAACTGTTTCTTCCTCTTATGTTTTGCTAGATTAGTGTTTAGCTGGATCAGGTTTGTGCTCTGCTCATCACAAAACTGGTGCCAGTACACAGAAGGCAGTGGAAGTAAACAGACACAGTTGAGAGAACTGCAAAGACAAATTATGCCTTGAAAACTAGTTTTGAGGTAGTTAAGATGATCACTGCTTCCCAATATTTACCTCTTTCTTCAGAGGAATAAACACAGCTATGCATTGAGAGCACACAGGGGCAAAATCAGACTTGGTATGCAAAACGTTACATGTACTCTGCTGTAATGGTACCAGTACTTTAGGTCTGATGGTCTAGGGATATAAATGCAGCAGGGTTCAGGGAGAGACATAACAATGGCTATCACCAACTGTGCAGCTGTATGGTACTTGAAAAAGGCACTTTTGTGACTCAAGGTATCTATCTGTATCTATAGCATAATTTTAAAGCTTGATTTTCATTACAGTTCTGAAATTATTTTATGCTTTCTGTCCATTAGACCTTCTGGTAGGCATCTCGATTCTGCAGGTGCTCACTTTGGGATAAATTGTCAGGCTGAATAACTCCATCTGAAGTCAGTGCCAATGGGAACCGTGGACTCTCCACACCCCTGGAAGGACTCAAGAGACCACACAATAAACAAGACAGGAAAATAAAGTACAAGCAAGGAACTAAGCAGGCACTTTTGGAAATGTTGACCTTCATTTCCTTGTGCCCAATTTCCTCCTTTTGTAAAAGAAATACGAACACGTGCTTTGCTGTGGTATTACAAGAATGGATGTACCATTTTTGTAAGACTACATTGAGGTCCTCTAAAGAAAGACGGTATGACAAAAGAAATACTGTATTTAACATGACTTTACCAGATATTAATTCATAAAAAGTAACTGCAAAAAGACACATACATTATTATTTAATGTCAGAATAATTTAGTACATGCTAATACGTTCTGGCAGTTTGGGGGATCTCTGTATACACAGCTTATGAACAGTGATTATTCTGAAGAATTCAGTGCATATAAAACCACATACTGTCCAACAGTAGCTGCAGAACATTTAGGAGTCATTAACCAGAAATAACTTTGCTCTAATAATGAGCAAGCTGAAGGAAACTTTGAGCAATGAAGGAGATAGCAGACTGAGGGTGTTTTTTTGATTGCAGTAGTGGAAGAAATTGTGGGGGTTTTGTTGTGCAGGGTATCCAGGAAAATGAAAAAAAAAATAAATAGGGAGACTGAGAAAAGGATTTGAGAACCTCAGAAAGATTGTTCAAAACTTCAGGTGGTATCTGGAGTGATGATGGCATCAGAGAAGATATCTCTTTTTACCGTACTTGTGTAAATAAAGCATGTTTTAGATGTTACACAGTAAAAGCATAGAGTTCCTTACTGTGCTTGTCAGGGGTTGTTAGGGGTTCAAAATCTTAAGCAGTGCACTTCTGAGAGTTCAGGAGAGCTTACTGAGAACACTTGAGGGGGTTAGCATTGGAATTTTTTTGCCAAGAGCCATAGCAGGTAGCAGACACAGGGTTTGCACTGTGGTAATGAATTTGAGGTGCTCACAGATGTTCCCTGGACTCTGATTAGATTAAAGTTTAGAAAAGCACAGCATTAAATGTCTGAACCCCAAAACAGAAGTTTGGGATCCTTCTGGTGAAAGCTTGGCCAGAGCTGTAACCCGGAGACAGACACACACATATATGCAGGGCAGCATTCAGTTTCCTAAACATGGGTGTCTACAGCCACTTGAGATGCCCCAGGGTTTTGGAGATACCTGCACAGGGATGAGAAATAGGATGCAGCACCTGCTGGCAGAGCAGCCAGCATGCCCCAGAGCATCTCAGGTGGCACCAAGGGATGGTGTTTAGTTAACTGAATCCTAGCCCTCAGTCCTGCTCATTTTCAGAAGGACTATGATCCAGTCAGAGCATTTTATTTCAGATCATTCCTCAAGAAGTGCCAATGGGGTGTGAATTGCAAAGATACTCCTCATTCTTCTGCCGGGCATGGCCATGTCTGCTTCTTCCCTCTGAACAGACCAAACTTCTGTCCCCATAAAGGCAAGGTTTGTTTCAAGATATAAGTCACTGACTGTTAGGAGGACACAGAGACATCTCCAACATATCTGAAGATATGTAATACGGAGTCTGTTGTTTCTTAGTTGGAAAAAAAGAATACTGTCAACATCAAACGAGTATCACATATAATGTACAGGAAACAAATAAAACTGCCTCTTTTTGGTCACAGTTTCATCCCAGAAGCTGAACAAGATTAGGTTTTTCCTTGCCAAGGATCAAGAGATTTTCTGTATGCCAAATATTGTGTCTAAGTAAGAACCTATACCTGGGACATACCTGCTGACGTTTCTCTGAACTTGTCACTAGTCTTCTTCTTCCGCCATTTCCAAGGTTTGAAGATTTTGCCAATGGTAGAGAGTTTGCCCTTTCTCTTGAACGGGGGAGTTTGGGATCCTGGGGCTGGTCCATCCGAGTTAGCGATTGAAGCCTTATCCAAACCATCAACTGTGTAAAGAATAAAAGTAAAGGTAACTGAAGGATGAAAAACAAAACAGTAACCGGCAGCTAAGCTCCTCCCCTATCAGACTGCAACAAGCTGTGTGTGGGTCCAGTTTTTTCTCTTTTGGAAGGCAGCCAAAGTGCATCTGGTTGCAGCCCATGGTCACAAGCCAGTCCCCACCTCAGCTAGCCTTGGGCTTCACTGCTGCTCAGCTCCTCAGCTGCAGCAGGCCAGAGTTTGCTTCTCGTGATGCGTATCTGGCACATCTGCACATTCTATGGTCGTTCATCGCTACTGGAGAATTTCTTTCAACACATATTTGGGTGACTTTTCCCCAATCTCCAGTAAAATTGAATAACTAGCTGTCATCATACAGAAAACAAAACCCTTGTAACGTAAAAACGTAAACTATTTCTTTTGAGAAAAAGTTAAACAAGCTCCAAAGATAAAGATGTCTGGCAGTGGAATGGAAATAGGCCTATTTAACATCCCTGGTAATCAGTCATTCACAGTGCAGCTTGCTCTGAGTCAGGCTTCTTATTAACAAAAATGTATTTAACAATAAGCTTTTGAGCTGTAGCCAAAATTTAAAGAAGGATTACTTCTCTGCAAAAACATATTGAGTGATACGAGAGTCAATATTTACCATTGATGGCTGCCACACCGAGTTTTGAGAATCAAATTAAGACTCATTCCCCAACACGTTACAGCACACAGTTAAAATAAATTTCCTGGAAAAAATCTACTATTATCTATTTCTATTTCAGAGCTAAGGCTTCTTAAAGCCTTCCATTATGTGGTCCTGCAAACACTTGAAACGCGCTTAGTTCTGTTCACGTGAGCAGCTTCACTGAAGTAGCTGCGATTGCTTACGTACATACAATTAATCACAGGCTTAAATGTTTGTGGCGTAAGGGCTCTGTAATTGCTTTCATTCATCCAAACATTCTAATTATAACCAATTCGGAACAGAGTTGATGCCACTGTCAACAGTAATAATGATAATCATAGATCATTAAATGAGAAAGTGCTATTCAAAGAAGGAAATATCACTGTCCCCATTTTACAGATGGAAAATATGAAGCGCAGAATTGTTGAGTGCTTAATTTTATGCTTGCCAAATTGCTTCCTGAATCCTGGTCCTATGTCCTAGCTACTAAAAAGACACATATTCAGACATATAACATCATGGTGCAATCTTATTAGTCTCTTTCTCAGACAAATGGCATTTAATGAGTCCTATATTTGTCCTAGACTTTAGATTGATCCAGGATGCTAAAAAAAAAAAAAAAGAGAGAAAATCTTTTATGTGAGAAAGCTGATGTAATGCAATCAGAGTCCAAGAAACTTTATTTCTAATGTTTTGAAATAAAGTACTGGGGGAAAAAGATCCATTGTATAAATTCATTGAAGTCCATGAAGTTAAAACCAGAGATAAATTTGTATGAAAATGATAGCATTTAAATCAAGAAATCTCAGTGACTTATGCCATAACATGTCAGAGAGATGGAACAAAGAAATAGAAAACGAATTTACTGTTATTCAGATGCATCGTAATGAAGCTTTTATTTAAATCTTTTTTTCTTGGGTACTTTATGGTCTATAACATGGAGGCAAAATGGAAGAAAGGCACACAAATGGGCTTCAAATGGAAAAAGCCAAGATTTTGATAAGGACCTGGATATATCTACCCCTTACACAAATACAAAACCCCAGCTTCCTCACTTGTGCATCCTAGAGAATGTAAACAGGGCAATCAATCTTCAGGGAGATTTAAGCTGAGACTCTTTAAACAAACTAGCCACCACCCTGCAGACCCTGAGAAGCCAGGCAAGAGGTGGGGACGAGAAGCCCACCAAAGGCAGCCAGCAGCTCTGCAGGAAGAGAGGCAGGGGACAGCAGAAGGACCCCTGCAGGGGTGCCTCACCTGGAATTACAAGGGCACTTTTGTCTCTGCATACAGCCACTGCCCACATTATACAATCCCCTACAGGATACAGAAGCATCTGCTGGAGACTGTGGATCAAACGGAGAAGTACTACGAGGGTAGCTGCAAAGATTAGAGGGCTAAATTTATCTTGGCAACTCTAGTTGATATAGGAAGAGGCAAGGACCATGGATTGCAGGTGGGGACAATCAGCTTAAGTGTAGGGAAAACATTTCCAGGAGGTACATGGTGCAGACCTGCTGCAAGTTTTGTGAGGTTCTGGAGGATCAGGTCTGACTACTGTCAGTAATAGTCCTATTCTGAGTGAGGGACTGGACTGAGGGACTTCCTGAGGTCACTCCCAGTCAAGATTCCTGTGGTGCTCAGGGATGTGGAAAGACACAGTTGCTCTTATGAAATCTGTGCTAGTGAATCCAAAGAATCAGAAGTGAAGGGCCCAAGAAAAGACACCAAGATCTGGTGGCTGAAGTGTTTTGTCCTGGGACAGGAACCAAACACTATCCAACTGGCAGAGGCAGTCCATCAGCTCTTTAGAAGGAAAGATTACCCACTCCTTGGACGCAATGCGACAAAACCTGTCCTCCTGGCTCCAGCGGCTTTAAGAGGTTGGGTTGTTGATGTGAAGAGCCTGCACCCTGGTCACAGACAGCATGGGCTTTGTAAACATAGATCTTGTCAGTTCCTCCTGGGCCACAGAGTCGAGTCTATCGCAGGCAACCACTTTCACAAAAGCCTCATCTAAATTTTTCCAGCCAGTGCTTACCAGCAGGAATGGCTCAAATAGCTCCTCATGGAGACACATGGATTTGCATCAGTCCCTGCTCTGCCCTCTGCAGAAATTTAACTCTGAAATAACAAAATTCACCCTAGCTAAAGGGATCTGTGTGTTTCAAATGAGCTAACATATGAAAAAAGGGATGTATTTAGTAGTAAATAATTCTGTTTGGGAAGACTGCAACTTTTGATAACAGGATTCAACATTAACTCCTGCCACTAAAAGATGAAGAATTTATTTACCAAATGGGTTCAACAAGTGCTCATAATTGGGAATTTACTAAACCACTGACCTTGTAGCCAGTTCCTTCATTTGAATAAAGGACCCAAATACGTCTCTGGAAAGGAAGAATAAGCATGGCCGAACATCATAGATTGATTTCAGAAACCACCTAAGATAAAGTAACGTTTCTAGGGAAAAGGACTTATCTGTATTCAAAAGCAATCATAAGGTAGCATATTTTACCAATTAATAAACCACCTAGGAAAAAAAAACCCAAACAATTTCAGCAGTGACGTTCCAGAGCATTTATGGAAAGATCTTTTCAAAAGCTATTACTCCTCATCTTTGAAACAATCAGCAGGAAATTGATGTTTAAGATTTACACTGTTTGCTTATAGGTCATGTACCATTCAAGAATAAAGCAGGGCATTTTTCACCTCAGAGAACTTATGTACTTTCTATTAATCATTATAAAGGAAATATCTTTGCATTCCAAGATTAGAGAAGCTTGGTCACTTGTGTTATTCTTCTGTTTGTACAGTGTCTTTAAGTCCTGCCACCTTCCCACCACTTCAAAGTGCCAGTGAGTCACTTCACTGCCTTCAATGAACATTGTTATTAAGTTTGACATTATGACTTTTGACTGTACTGCCGGTATAGTTTATGCTATTAGATTCCTTCACCCTAGGTATAGATTTTACATCTGAGAGATGAAAAGTGTAGACAAGAAGCATATGAGCCATGCATACCGATGTCATGCAAAGAGATCTTCTTGTAAAAGACCAACAAAACCACTGTGAAGCCAAATCATGCTGGCACAGGCCAGGAGACAGAGGAAGGATAAGAAAAGGACAGCCTCTCCCCGTGCCTGGGGGCACCCGCAAAGACTAGATCAGCTTATGGATCACCCCGATTTTCCTGTAAACACCCAAAGATGATTTTCCTGCTGTGAAGGATGTCCACAGTGGTGCGTCTGAAGCAGGCGTGTGAACTCCCCACAGTCTTCCTGGGGAAGGCACTTCAACCTTTACACTGACACACGCCAACAGCTGCAGGTAAGAACTTCCAACTAACTTTACAAAAGCAAAATGCAACCAAAAACTATTCATCAGGCAATTTCAAGCAAGAATCACAGAATCACAGGGGTTGGAAGGGACCTCAAGAGATCATCGGGTCCAACCCCCCTGCCAAAGCAGCTCCCTAGCTCATATTGCACAGACAGGCATCCAGACGAGTCTTGAATATCTCCAGAGAAGGAGACTCCACCACCTCCCTGGGCACCCTATTCCACTGCTCCGTCACCCTCACTGTGAAAAAGTTCTTCCGCATGTTGGTGCGGAAGGCTAACAAATTCCTCTGAAGTAAACAGCTGCGATTCTGCTGGTTCCAGGCTGTTCAATCTGGAATGCAGTAAGGCCACTTTTAAAAGATCTGACTTAAAAAAACATTCCTGATTGATGAAAAAAAGCTACATTTATGCCATAAGCTGTTCTGTATTTTTACTTCTGTATATTTTTATTCTTCATGGTCAAAGTGGAAATCCAGTAGAACCACCTAACCTCACTACTAGGGGTAATATATATGGGAAAAAAATTGCACACCATGACATCCTTATGCTATCTTTTTTCTAGTAGAACAATATTTTAATAGTTAAAAGGTCAAAATTCCTCACTTGTACTTTACTGGTTATAAGTTGAGTCACTGATCATTTGAAAAAGGTGAAATCTGAGTAATTAAGTAGCCAGCTACAGTAACATACTCAAGATTTTTCTGTGGAAGAAACCTTCACTCAGTCTGCATAGTTCTTTCTCACATTAGTCCACGTCCACACTCCCAACAAAAAAAACTTTTAGATAGAATTTGCTGTAATTTAGTAGGGAACATCTTATAAAACTGCTGTTTAATAATTTTTGTCTGAATGGTGCTTTAAAAAGGTTTTTGTGTTGTGACGTCAACAACAATGCGCAGTATGAAAAACATGAATCATTTTCATTTAGTCTTACCAAGACTCCAAGCTGCTAACAAGTGCACTGCAATAAATGCTAATAAGTGAAGTTTAATTAATTTATTCTTGTCACAAATATTTTTAAGATCATGGAGTAAAAAATACTTAGGGTGACAATCAAGAAAACAAAGCAGAATTTAGGTACATATGTCAAACGTGCTGTTGGGAGCCTGAGAAACTCTGATCACAGGATCACAGAACAGCAGG
>VZTU01034597.1:1889-31283 GCA_013400835.1 Zapornia atra
TTATGTTGGGATTTGGGTATCTTTCCTCCCCCTTGAAGTCAACACTGATCCAATACTGGATTCTACCTATCTGAAGGATATTTATGTTGGGATTTGGGTATCATTCCTCCCCCCTGAAGTCAACACTGATCCAATACTGGATTCTACCTATCTGCAGGTATCCCCTGCCTGGCAATGAATGCCATGTTTTCATCTCATCTAATGCAGATCCCAGGTTTGATATCCAGTGCCACCAACAGCCTAAGGCTGGAGGCAGAAATCCTTGAGAAGAAGCTGCAGGATGCCCAGCTCAAACTTGCAGAGAAAGAAGCTGAGGAGAAAGAACTGGAGAGCCTTCAAAGCCTAATTACTGAGCTTGAATTTCAGCTGACAATGGAAAAGGACAGTCATGAGTCATGTCTGGAGAGCATGAGGAAAGAAATGAGGCACAAGGCAGATGAACTGGAAAAGTTAAGCCAGGAGAGGACATGCCTGATTCACAGTTTGACTCAAGTGCAAGAGGAGGTAGGAGTGGGGCTGAGGAGATGTTTTGGGGAGGGGGGGTGTTTATGTTTGGTTTGTCTTGGTTTGAGTTTCTCAAATCATTCAGAGCTTCTGTGTTTCACACCCTGTCATGTCCTGGGTTTAAAAAAAACCCAAATATTGAAAGGAAAAGGGTTCTAAAGCCCTACAGCAGGTGACAAAATCAGTGACAGTTTTCACTCAGAAGCATTTCAGCAGCACTTTAAAAATGGTTATTATTTTAATAATTTATTATTATTAAAAAAATAATCAAGGGGCCCTGCTAGGCATTTAGTTCTTACTCTCTAGCCACAGGGAAGGGGTATAAACCCAGGTGACCATTCAGCATGAGTTTGGAGTAGAGAACTTGGGCATTTCCCAGCAGCAACCCTCCCAGTGAGCTGAGGTACTCTGGGAATCAAGCAGGAGGCATGAGGTCACTAGGAAGGAGAGAGGGGACAGTCCTGTCCTGGGTGGCTCCTGGGGACAGGAACTTGTATCCTAGGACTCTGTGTGGGCATCCTGCTGTGCTCCTGGGGATGGATCCCACCTCCCACCCCTCAGTCCTCTCCCTGCAGCAGGGGAATGCCTGAGGATTAATGGAATGCCAGGAGCAATGGGACTGATGGGTATTGTTATGCTGAGTGTTTGGAGTGCAGGGGGCAGGGAGGAGAGAGCACTGCACTGCTCTGGGAGCCAGGAGACCAGGAACTCTGCTCTGAGGGACAGGAGACCAGGAACTCCTCTGAGAGCCTCTGCCTGCTGCTGTGTGCTGCCCAGGAGCAGCATGCCCTCCTCCTCCCTAGGTGGAGGCTGGGCAGGAGAGCAGAAGTACCTGCTGAGAACTTACTGCCCTGTGTTTTCCACTCTGGGGTGATGGAGGGTGTGTGAGTAGATTAGATATTAGGGGGAAGTTCTTTGCAGAGAGAGTGGTGAGGGGCTGGAAGGGGCTGCCCAGAGAGGGGGTGGGTGCCCCATCCCTGGGGGTGTTCAGGGCCAGGTTGGATGGGGCCCTGGGCAACCTTGTGTAGCTCCAGGCCTGGAGGTTGGTGGCCCTGCCTGTGGCAGGGGGGTTGGAGCTCTGTGACCCTTGGGGTCCCTTCCAACCCAGACCAGTCTGGGATTCTGGGATTCTGGGATTCTGGGATTCTGGGATTCTGGGATTCTGGGATTCTATGATTCTATGATTCTATGATAATCCCAGACTGGGCTGGGTTGGGAGGGACCCCAAGGGTCACAGAGCTCCAACCCCCCTGCCACAGGCAGGGCCACCAACCTCCAGGCCTGGAGCTACACAAGGTTGCCCAGGGCCCCATCCAACCTGGCCNGCCACCAACCTCCAGGCCTGGAGCTACACAAGGCTGCCCAGGGCCCCAGCCAACCTGGCCCTGAACACCCCCAGGGATGGGGCACCCACCCCCTCTCTGGGCAGCCCCTTCCAGCCCCTGCACATCCCTTGAGTGGCTCTCAAAGCACCCCAAGGTGGGGGGAGCCCCAGCACCCTCCCCCCACCGCAGCCCTGATGCTGAGCAGGCTCAGGGCCTCCTGACGGTGCCTGTCTGTGTCTGCAGAACGCCCTGCTCCAGGACACGGTGCGCAGGGAGTGCGAGGAGCGCGGGGAGCTCACGGCAGCCCTGGCTCAGGCCAGGGAACGCGTGCTGGAGCTCAAGCAGCTCAGCGGGACCTTCCCCTCGGCGCCGCCCGCCCGGGCTCAGGGCAGCCCCCTGCTCACCGCCCACCGGCAGAAGAGCCCCGTGCGCCCCGGCACGGACATCGGCCCGCCCGCTCCGCGCCCCCCGCAGCCCCCCCGGGGGAGGGCGGCCTCGCTGCAGGAGCCCAGGAGCAGGATTGCTGCGGGCAGGAGGAGGCGGCTGAGCCAGCTCTGACCGCAGCGCTGCACAGCGCATGGGAGACCTGCCAGTGCCCCAGAGAGCCTGCCAATGCCCCAGAGACCCCGCCAGTGCCCCCACAGACCCCTCCAGTGCGCCCAGAGAGCCCTCCAGTGCCCCAGAGACCCCTCCAGTGCGCCCAGAGACCCCTCCAGTGCGCCCACAGACCCCTCCAGTGCGCCCAGAGAGCCCTCCAGTACATCCAGTGATGACTCCAGTGCACCCAGAGACCATTCCAGTGCACCCAGAGACCATTCCAGTGCACCCAGAGACCCCTCCAGTGCGCCCAGAGACCCCGCCAGTACATCCAGTGATGACTCCAGTGCACCCAGAGACCCTTCCAGTCCATCCAGTGATGACTCCAGTGCACCCAGAGACCCTTTCAGTGCACCCAGGGACCCTTCCAGTCCATCCAGTGATGACTCCAGTGCACTCAGAGAACCTGCCAGTCCACCCAGAGACCGTTCCAGTCCATCCAGTGATGACTCCAGCGCCCCCAGAGACCCCTCCAGCGCCCCCAGAGGCCGTTCGGGTGCGGCTCCCCGGGCTCACACGCAGCCATCGCCATCCCTGCGTCGCTGCAGCTGCCAGTTCCCTCTCCTGCGCTCCTGGAAGCAGTCACGGCTGCTGCCCCGCTCTGCCTCACCGGGACCGACGGCTGCTGCCTCTCCTGCGGGCTGCAGTGGCCAGGAAGCACCACCCAGCTCAGCGCCTCATCAACAGGTGTCATTAAAGCAACTGCCCACTTCCAGTAACCCAAGCACTGCTGTGCCCAGGGGCTCTGCTGGCATCTCCCCCTGTGCTGTGTCCCTGATTGCTCGTTTCTGGTGTGAGGAGTGGGGTCTGCCTGGGCAGGGTCAGGTTTCCTGCCCTTATTCAATCGAGTGGGGGTGTAGTTGCCAGTAACTGGGCTCAGCTGCTGGCTGGGTGGGTGGTGTGTCACCCAGGAGCCATCAGCAGGGACAGGGTGTCCTCTGTGTGCCAGTCCTCACGCTGTGCTGGCTCCCAAGGAGGTGGAGGCTCCATACACCCTGCCCAAAGGATGGCTGCCTCTCCACTTTCCTCACAAACCATGGGGGTTTTAGCTTCCAAGGGGCTGCTGCTGGAGCTCTCCAGAGTCATGCTGTATGGGAGGATGGGTGTTTTCAGTCTCCTGCTTGACACGTGGAGCTGGGGGTTGTTGTGGAGCAGGAAGAGCTCAGCCAAGTCCACGTTGTCCTTGCTGGCCCTGGGAGAGATGCTCTTTGAACAGGGCAGCTCCACTCTGGGGGGGGTTTGTCTGGGTGGGCGAAGCTCCTGGGACCATGGCAGCAGCACAGGGGTGGGAGCCCCAGGTGGTTTGGACCTGCTGGTGCCCCCAGGGCCCTGGAGTCACTCCCTTGGAAGGGCTGTGGTCACCTGCTGAGCCCATCAGCTCTGGCTTGGGCAGAAGCTCCATGAGGTAAGCTGGGGCTGGGGGCTTGGAGGCTCTTGGGGCACACGTAGGAACAACTGGATGACTGAAATCCTCTGTCCTGGGTAGGTTTTGGGGTGGGCTTGCTCTTCACTGAGAGTCAGGGAGCTGTTTCTTCATGGGGCATTTGACTTGTAACCCCCAACACATCTATAATTGCTCCAAGGACCTTGACCACCTCGTTGCTTCTGGGTGATGAGGCCTGAGGCAGCAGTGGGCTGTGCCTTGGCTGCTGGATGAAATCAGGAAAGCTTTGTGGAGTCCTGTGGTGTAACAGCCTTTAAAGGTCTCTCCCCACCTCACACAGCCCCTGAGTTTATGATTTATTTTTCCCCTCAGATCTGAGGTGGGTTGTGGCTGAACTCAACAGTCTGAGCAGACTGTTGAAGCACTGTGATTCCAGTCAAGAGGCTGTGACACAACGTTAGGCCCTTGTGCTGCTGTGGGATGGGTGTCACAGCAAACCCTGCAGAGCTCATGTTGTAGCCTGGAGTTTGACAGTGGAGCTTGTCTCTCACAGGAAAGGTGGGGTGTTTGCTCATGGAGCTTTCTCCTGGCTGGAGACCACCACTGGGCATAGAGCAAAGCCAGAGCACAGCAGTGGAACGCAGCCCATCACCCCAGCCCCTCCCCTGGTCCCTTCCCCTCGTCACAGCCGTTCCTCCCCAGGCTGCTGGGACCCTGCAAACAGGTTGGATGGAAGAGGTGGGGTCCCCTTAGCTGCTTCAGAGGTTTGTGCTGTGTGGGAGAGAGGGGAACAGCCTGTAAAATAGTGTGTACATCAGAAGAGCAGCCCCAGAAAACACCTCACGTGCGTCTGAATCCCAGATCCCAACCCAGTCAAGAGCTACTCCCCTTCTCCCCCTCCCTGCAGCATCTCTGCTGTGAGGGGAGGCTGAGGGGGCAGGGGCTGTTCAGCCTGGAGAGCTCCCCTGGGCACCATCCTGGGTGATCCTGCGTTCCCAGGGGTTGGGCTGGGTGCTCTCCAGAGGTCCAGCCTGGGGAAGAGAAGACTGAGTTTAGGCTGTGGCTCTCAGGGAGGGTTTCTGTACTGAAAGGGCTGTGAGTGCAGGAGCCTGGAGTGCCTGCTACTGAGCCATGAGCAAAATACACAAACATCAGGGAAAGCTCATTTTAACCAGCCTGAAAAACTAAGAGAGTCCAGGGGAGTCTGGGGAGTGTCTGTGCTAACGGGGTGAGCTGCACCAGCAGAGAGCACCCCAAGGATGCAGCCACCCAACCCTGCCCCGTGTTTTCCAGGAAACTCAACTTCCTGGAGACAGTGCAGCTCGTGGGAGCTTGGACCTTGCACCCCAGGGCTCCCAGCACGAGGGAATATGGAAAAAGCTTTCCAGGCTTGGAACAAGTCTGCCTCTGTGGGATGCCGACCCGCCGGCAGCCAGCCAGCCTCTGGCTTCTCCAGGTTAGGAGCAGACAGCCCCTGGCAACGGGGTGTCCTGTGCCCCCCTCCTGCAAAGGCTGCTTCTGTTCTCCTCCCTGACAGAGCTGAGGTTGTTGCCTGATGGGGAATGGCAGCTTGTGCAGGCTGAACCCTTTCCATAACGTACCGGTCCCGTTCTGCAGCTGGCAGCTGCACCCTGGGACAGCCAGGGCTCCAGGGGCCCTGCTGAGTGGGGGGTCACCTGGCAGGCTTCATGCTCACAGTGCCTGAGCGTGGCTGGGAGAGGGGCTGCAGGCAGGGCTGAGCGAGGCCTGGGACAGCCACTGTCCAGGCAGAAGCTGCAAGGGTGGGACTGGGGATGGAGATGAGAGGGCGTCGTGGCACTGGGGGGCACTTGCCCTCTGCAGCCTGTTCCCCCAGGCTGAGCTTGGTCCCTCTGGGTGTGACAGTCAGGGTCAGGTTGGGGGCCTGATGCTCCACAGGAAACCTCACGTGAGCATCAGACATCATTTGCTGCCCAACCAAGAGAGGTGTGAGGATGCTGAGGGGCCGGAAGCCTCAGGTTCTCCTCCCCTCTGCTTGGTCCTGCTGGAGGTGGGTATCCAGTGCTGGGCTCCCAGTTCAGGACAGAGTGGGAGCTGCTGGGGAGAGTCTAGTGAGGGTATGAGGAGGATGAGAGACTGGAATGTCTCTGCTGTGAGGGGAGGCTGAGGGAGCAGGGGCTGTTCAGCCTGGAGAACTCGCCTGGGCACCATCCTGGGCGATCCTGCTTTCCCAGGGGTCAGACTAGGTGCTCTCCAGAGGTCCAGCCTCTTCAGCCTGGGGAAGAGAAGACTGAATTTAGGTTGGATATCAGGAAGAATTCCTGTACTGAAAGGGCTTTAATCCATCCCCCTTGTCCTGCCAGTCTCTGCCCTTTAACAAGCTGATTCCCCTCCTGTGTCTCTGCTCCCTTCAGGGACTGGCAGGCTGCAGTGAGGTCCCCCCACAGCCTTCTCTTCTCCAGGCTGACCCAGCCCAGCTCCCTCAGCCTCTCTTTGTAGGGCAGCTGCTCCAGCCCTCTGAGCGTCCTCGTGGCTCCTCTGACCCCTCTCCAACAGCCCCACATCTCTCTTGTGTTGGGCCCCAGCTCTGGACACAGGACTCCAGCTGGGGCCTCCCAGGGCAGAGCAGAGAGGGACAATCCCCTCCCTGTCCCTGCTGCCACCCCTCTGCTGATGGAGCCCAGGATCCCATTGGCCTTGCCAGCTGCCAGAGCCACTGCTGCTCATGGGGAGTTCCTCACCCACCACAATCCCCAGGTCCTTCGTTCCTGTATGGAATATCCTGGGAGTTCCTTCCCACAGCACCTTTGCCCACAGGCGTGTCGGGCACGGGGCAGGCACACAGGTTGCTGTGGGGTCAGAGCCAGGGCTGATGCCTGTGGGGATGGCGACCAGCACCCAGCTGGGGCTGGAGCTACTGGATGATGCACAGGGACAGACTGACCTGGAGAACTACAGCTGGGTGGAGAGGAGCCAAATGCAGTTCAACCAGGGCGAGCACAGGGCCCTGCCCCAGGGAGGGACAGCCCCCAGCACCAGGACTGCTCGGGGTGCAGAGGATCCCCAGGGAGCGCAGAGGATCCCCAGGGAGCGCAGAGGATCCCCAGGGAGTGCAGAGGATCCCCAGGGAGTGGTGGGTGTTTGAGTCACTCAAAGTGGACAAGGAAAAAAGCTCTGGAAAAAGCACTGGCAGGAGCAGCCCTGCACTGGCAGGAGCCCATGAGCCCTCTGACCTACGTGGCATTTTCCATCTCCCCAATTTATGTGACATGGACAGTGATTTATTCTGACCTACCACCACTTCATGGCAGAGAACAGTGCCCAGCTGGCAGGAGCTCAGGTGCTTGAAGGAAGCCAGGGGTCACAGAGACACACATGAGGAGCCTCAAGGTCCACCACAAGCACAGCAGGTTGTCCTTCAGCGATGGGGTTGGTCTTTGAGGGTCGTGCTCTCTGTCCTGCCCCACACATCCACTTAGGGCCTTCCTGAGAAACAAGCCAACCCAAAGCATTCCTAAGGACGTGCTTTGCCCTCCCTTGGCTTATGAGATCACACTTTTTTCCATGCCCAGGTCAGCTGAGAAGCCCTGAACTGGCAGAAGCAAGCACAGATGAAGCTGCATTGTGTGACTCCCTCCTCTTGTGCTGAGGGGTGGCTGGCAGAGGAACTTTGCACAGGGCAGTGAGGCTTGTCTGCAGCAGAGGAAGAGCCTCAGGACCCTGGAGCTGACCCTGCTCACCCAGCAGCAGTTTCCATGAATCACTGGCTTTCATGGACATCCGTTCCAGCCTCCACTTCTCCAGCTGTTTCCTGTGCATGGGAAGCAGGGTGCTAGCTGCAGGACTGGTGTTGATGTTACCAGGGCCCAGAGGTCATTTTAAGCATCGTAAAGTTCTGAACAGAGAACAGCACGTGCAGTTTGGGGAAAGTACCCAAAACTGGCTCACCAGGAGGTGGCCAGAGAGAGCCCAGCCTGGGGCTGAGCTCTGGCTGCTGGGGGGTAACCAAGCAGAAGCATCCCCTCAGCGCTGGCAGAGAGCAGCAGTTGCCAGCCTCATTGTATTTGCTGATGTCTTTTTTTGGGCTCTGTTTGTGTAGATTCCTTCTAAAAATAAAGCTAGTGGCTCCTCTGAGGGGGGTGGGAGTGGTTACTGGAGCTGGGCTGAGGCAGCGACTCATCTGCTCGATGGGATGAGGGAGGGACGCTGGGAGCGGTTGGATTTTTCATCCAGAAGGATAAAAAGAGCAGGATTTTCCAGAAATCCATAGAAAGGCTTTTCCTGTCCTTGGGCAAGGATGGGTATGAACTGACTGCACATCCCCTCCTGCAAGGAAACAGTCCCCAAAGGACTTTGGGTGGGAGGAGGAGCCGATGGCTGCGGGAACGGCAGCACGGGAACCCGTGGGGTCAGGCAGGAGGTGTGCAGAGCATCCCCTCACCCCCCTCACAGCCCATAATAAGCACAGAACAGCGTGAAAAGCTGGCTCCATAAGTCACAAGGGAGAGCAAAAGCCTCAGCTGGTGCCCCGAACAGAAGCCCTTGTGCTGAGGAGATGTGTAGGGGTCAGAGTGCAGCACGGATCCCGACAGGCAGAGGTCTCTGGTGGTGCCTCCCAGCCTGAGCTGGGGGAAAGGATGCTGAACCCTGGGCCCTGTGAGCACTGTCACCCAAACAGCACAGGCAGGACACGGGGGTCGTGGGCTGGCACCTCCCCCAAACGCCCTGAGCACCACCTCTGGGTCTCCAGGTGTGGCATCCAGGGCTCAGTCTCTATTTCTGGCCTTGGAGTAATCACCAGAAGCCTAATTAAGCACAGTGTGACCTGGCACAGTTTGCTATGGTCACATCTCCTGCCCCACACCCTCTCCTGTGGACAACTCTGACACCCAGAAGGCTCCAGCCACCTTTCTAACACCTTCCTGGCTGCACAGTCCCAAACCTTCAGCCTGCCTAACTCCACCCCAGGACCCCTCTGTGACAAGCAGCAGGATGGAGGTCACCTCCTGACCCCCACCAAAAAGGAGTCCAACCTTGGCCTGTTGTGCAGGCTGGGCTCCCTGGGACTTGGTGTGCCAACAGGTAACTGCCATTGTCACCCAGCTCTCCTTGCAGGAGGGGCTGTGTTCACATACAGCCTCATGTCCCTCTCAGGTGGCCTGAACACTCTTCTCTGCCACAAGCATTCCTTGCCTCAGCAGAACCGTGGCTAACTTACCCCCTCCTGGCCCCTCCATGTGTGCCATCCTGCTGTGCATCTGGTCCCTTCCAGGGGCTGAGC
Source organism: Zapornia atra (assembly GCA_013400835.1). Classification (NCBI taxonomy): domain Eukaryota; kingdom Metazoa; phylum Chordata; class Aves; order Gruiformes; family Rallidae; genus Zapornia; species Zapornia atra. The sequence continues at coordinate 10,960 of VZTU01034597.1, forward strand.
TGAGGGCTCTGCTGTCCAAAGGACACCCAGCTGCTCAGTCATCTGCCATGGCTTGGGTGGGCAGCCTCCAGGGCACCGTGCAGAGACAGCTCCTGTGCTCCAACTGCATCAGTTGCCTATGAGTTCTTCAGTCCTAGGGCAGGACAAAACAGGTGAAGAAGATGGGCTAGGAAAAGAGCATCCCCCCCATTGAAATGAGGGGGGTCTGTCTCCCTCTTTCCACCTGACTTTGTGCCTGAGAAGTGCAAGGAGAACCCAAAGGGCAGCTGGGGCTCTCAGCACCTGGTGAGGAGCACGTGAGAAACTGTGACTGGAGCTGGAGATGATGTCAAGAAGCTGTTGTGCTGCTGCTTCTCCCCCTGCACCATCCCAAGGAGCACATAAATCTGAGCTCAGGACGTGCTCTGAGGTTGTCCCCAAGCCCAGCACCCTCTCCTGGGGATGCACAGCATCCCACAGGCAGGGCTGAGAAGGGAGATGTCCAACTGGGCATCAGGGCCCACCACCCCAGGACCCCCCAGCATAGCTTAGAAGCTCTCACATCGGGGGGAAGGGGGCTGGGGGTCTCATTCCCTGACCCAGCTGGCTCTCACAGCGCAGCTGCACAGCCAGTGCCTGCCAGCATCTGCTGTGCAGGGGGTGTGCAGGGCAGAGGGAGGGGTGTTGGGTCCTGCCTTCATGTTTCCAGCGCTGGGATCTGTGTCTTGGCTTCACTGTTGCTACAGGAACCCAGGAGGAGCTGTAAAACAAAGACCAGCCCTGAGCCATCTTGTGTCAATTAATGCAACCAGACATATTTCCTCCAATAAGAACCATATGTCAGAGATAACATCTTTGTTTGTTGCTTGTGGTTTCCTTGATGGCAAACTACTGTGCTACAATCCTTGAGCATCCAGCTTGTTTCTAGAGTCACTGTGGATGGAAATAAGGAAACACTGAGAGTGCCTGCTTGGGGCAGGGCTCACCCAGGGCTCCTGTGGGGAGGCAGGAGGGTGCTCTACACCCAGACAACACGTGCTTTGCTCTCTTGCATGGGACACCCCTGAGGCTCCAAGTCCTCTCCCCTCCAGTTGGTCCCCCTTTTAGTTACCTCTCACCTCACACGTGGGGTCAGGCTGGGTTGGCAGCTCAGTTTAACTCCTGGTTCAGCCAGCACAAACCCAGCACCGCCTCACTGAACAGATCTAGGTGCCCATGTGCAAGCCCTTTGATAGATCCACTTGGTTTAACATCACTTTGCTATTGGTTTCCTCCCTTCCTTGCCAGCACAGGGCACGTGCCACCAGGCTGCCCAGGACCTAGCTGGATCAGTGCTCTGGGTTTTGGCTGACAGGCACAGGCTCTGCCCCCCCTCACGTGGATGTTGGCTGCAGCAGAGAAACCCTCGAGCAGCAGGATCCAGAGCTGCACAGGGGATGGAAGAACCCCATTACTCTATGTGACTGTTTTCCACTTGGATGTCAGGGCTCCTGGAAGGGAACAGCAGCATCAGCCTCACACTGCTGCCCCGGCCAGCCCCACCGGGGGCTGTGCAGCAGGTGGTGGGTGAATGCCACTGCTTTGATCGATGCTCACTTGCAGAGCCAGCCCAGGCTGCTGTTTGAGGACAGCTGTGGGGACCCTCCAGGCTCTCCTGGGAGCAACATTTTGGCTGGGGTGAGGGGGAGCTATGAGCATAAAGCCTGTGGCTGCTGAAGGCTGGAGCCCTGGCTGTCCCACAGGCAGCCACCCCAGCATGGGGAGCAAGTCGCAGGGATGGGATGTGCCTTGGCTAAACCAGCTGCTGTTTTCCTGAGGTGTTGGGTGCTGACACACTGCTGGGGTCTCACACACAGCCTCTGGTTCCATCGCTCACTCTGTGTCTGCAGAGCAATTCATTCTGGCTGCACCAGCCTCAGGGGTCGCTCGGTCTGCGCTTGGGATGTGACTTCGGAGGACACCAGAGTGAAGCAGCCACGTTCACAGTGTGATTTCAAATTGAAACTCCCACTGATTGCAGGCTGACTGTGGTGGAAGGAGTGGGGCAAGTGCATGGCCACACACAGCCCTGCCTGGCCTGGCCCAGCCCTGCCTGGCCCAGCCCTCCTTGCGCAGCCCCCTCTGAGGGTGAGGGGCTCCGGCAGGCTGCGAGCAGCTGGAGCACCCTGAGCACTGGCCAGCCAGGCCCTGGGCCTTGGCTGCCTTCTCACTAGGAAAAATTCCAGATGCCATTTGGAAAAGGCAGCCTGAAATCCCTTCCCTCAGGGAGTCTGCTCTGACCACAGCACGCACGGCATTCCTGCCAGGCCTCAGCTGCTGCAGCCAAGGAGAACTGTGCCCTGCAACGCGCACCGGCCCAAGGCCGGGCACTGTGTCCTGAACAGCAGGCACAAAGGAGACTCTGCTCTCACTCAGCGTGGCTCACAGCTCCACACCATCAGGGGAGCAGCAGCAGCACCCTCCCCTCTCCCCTCCCCTCTCCCCTCCCCTCTCCTGGAGCTACACAAGGCTGCCCAGGGCCCCATCCAACCTGGCCTTGAACACCCCCAGGGATGGGGCACCCACTCCCTCTCTGGGCAGCCTGTTCCAGCCCCTCACCACTCTCTCTGCAAAGAACTTCCCCCCAATCTCTCCTCTCACCCTTCCCTCCTCCAGCTTCACTCCANCAGGGGGTGCTGCGCGCAGGGGGTGCTGCGCGCAGGGGGTGCTGCGCGCAGGGGGTGCTGCGCGCAGGGGGTGCTGCGCGCAGGGGGTGCTGCGCGCAGGGGGTGCTGCGCGCAGGGGGTGCTGCGCGCAGGGGGTGCTGCGCGCAGGGGGTGCTGCGCGCAGGGGGTGCTGCGCGCAGGGGGTGCTGCGCGCAGGGGGTGCTGCGCGCAGGGGGTGCTGCGCGCAGGGGGTGCTGCGCGCAGGGGGTGCTGCGCGCAGGGGGTGCTGCGCGCAGGGGGTGCTGCGCGCAGGGGGTGCTGCGCGCAGGGGGTGCTGCGCGCAGGGGGTGCTGCGCGCAGGGGGTGCTGCGCGCAGGGGGTGCTGCGCGCAGGGGGTGCTGCGCGCAGGGGGTGCTGCGCGCAGGGGGTGCTGCGCGCAGGGGGTGCTGCGCGCAGGGGGTGCTGCGCGCAGGGGGTGCTGCGCGCAGGGGGTGCTGCGCGCAGGGGGTGCTGCGCGCAGGGGGTGCTGCGCGCAGGGGGTGCTGCGCGCAGGGGGTGCTGCGCGCAGGGGGTGCTGCGCGCAGGGGGTGCTGCGCGCAGGGGGTGCTGCGCCGGCAGCCGGCTGCTCCCGTCCGCTTCGCAATGCTTCCACCTACAGAACAGACACCAGTACGGCAGCGGCAGCAGCCGAGCAGCGGCCCCGGCAGCTGAGAGCGGTGCACGGCACCCCGCAGGGAGGGGGCTCCGCGGGGTGGGCGCTTTGGGGCCGGGAGGACAGCCGGTGTGGGTGAGCCCCTCAGCCCTGCCAGCAGAACTGCACAGAGGGATCCCATTGCCCAGGCTGAAAACGCTGATTTAGGGAATTTTTTCCTTTCCCCTGGAATATAAACACCTATTTTTTCAGGCAGCTTTGCTAATTTGAATCCCTTTTCCCCCCACCCCCCACCCCAAAACGCCCCGCTGGGCCGTGGCCCGGCCGGAGGTGGGAATGGAAAGCTGTTTCCTTCACACAAGTGTTTTTTCCTAAGCAGGGTGTAGTGGCCGGCGCTCTGCAGCGACAACAGGCGAGCAGGCGGGGGATGGCCCCGCAGGAGGGGGATGGCCCCGCCGCAGGGACGGGAGCAGGCTGGGCTGCTGCCCCCGAGAGCCCGCAGCGAGCTCTGGAGCAGGGAGGAGCAACCAGGAGCAGAGAGAGGAGAGCACTGAGCGCGGTGGTTTGGGGATGGGGCTGACGTGAGGGGTTTCATGAAGGATTCCCAGCAGGAGCAGTGACCAGGGAAGGGGTTTCCTAGAACAGGGATCCTTATCGTTGACAGGGGTGCACAAGGCAGGCCCTGCTGAGCTCGCTGCCACTGACCTGTGTTTGCTGCAGTGGCTGAAGCCCTGATGAATGCTTCTTGGGTCTGTTTCCATCAAGAATATTCTTAGATTCCTCACTTCTTTTTTTTAACCCAGGCCATCCAAAGCTTTTGGCCAGGGTATGGTCATTCCAATGCCTGCAACCAAGCTGAGAGTAAAGACCAGTCACTTGAAATAATTTGTCAATAATTATAAAAATCAGTCAATAATAAATAAATAATAATAAAAATCAGTCAAACTATTTTAACAAAATATCTGGGGGGACAATGCTGCCAAACCCCCCACCCCTGAGGAGACCCTCTGCTCAGCTGGGACATTCCCCACCAGCTCCTGTGGGCCTCTCTAGGGTCCTCAGGTCTTTGAAGCTCAGCAGCATCACCTGATTTCCATCACAGCCCTTCTAACAGCAGCCACAGGTGCCACATGCTGGGGGGTGTCACCATCCCTGAGCTCCTACCTGCCAAGCTCCATGTTGAGTGGGGTATCTCCTGTGTCCCCTTCCATGCTGGGGTGCAGGTCTCCCATGTCCCCTTCCACTTTGGGGTGCAGGTCTCCCACGTCTCCTTCCACTTTGGGGTGCAGGTCAGACAGGGCAGCTCCAGGCTTTCACAGCCCCTTGCTCTTGGAGTGATGCCTTTCTGGCTGTGTCCCAGCTATGGGGCTGCAGCTCAGGGTGACACACAGCTCCTGTTCCTGCTCACCACCTGCCAGGACAGCCTCCTCTCTGTGGCATTAAGCAAGCGTTTCCCTGTGGCCATCTGGGTTCTGCAGTGCAGCCAGAGCCACCATCCCGCTGGCAGCAGCAGGCTGCAGCCTGGAGAGATCACTGGGAACAGGAAACACTGGGAGGATGGGGTAGAAGGACCAAAATCTCTTTCCTTGTACATCATCTGCAGGTTCCTTTGGTGCCCCAGCGCTCCCATGGGCGCTGGTGAGAGAAGCAGCACGGTGACCCAAACACAGAAGGGTGGGGCAGAGGGAAACAGGCACCCTACAGGGAAAGTGGTTTCAGTCCCTGGGGTTTCAGAAGCCACGTTGCAACAGGACATGACACAGTCTGATTTCACCACAGAATATGCCCACCCCAACGTTGAAGCACAGTACTGCACCCCACTGTGCAGGATACAGCCTGTACTGACACCAAGGAGCTCGGCCAGAAGCAAGAGGCCTGTGCCAGGTGCTCAAAAACCCAGCTCAGCTGGCAGTGGTGGGTCACCAAAGCCACCAACATCCTTCAGAGGCACGTTCCAGCTGATGAAGGGCACTCATCAGTGACTCAAGCACACAAAGACACTGAAGAGCTTTAAAACAGCAGGCATTAAATATCTCTCAGCCACTGAGATTCATCAGTGTACTCAAGTGACTCCCAGAGGTCGATAGATGGATGCCTAAAGGGCAAACAGCACCCTGAAACTATTTGAGATTTAAAGTTTGTGATGTAAGAGTTTATCAAGCACACCCTCACATGTCCTTACGTGACACTTCAGAGGCTTGGGGGAGACATGCTGAGCTCTAGCTGTAAAAACGATGCCACACCTCCCTTAGAACAGGCTTTGGCTGACGCTTCCTGTCAGTGTGACACAGCAGAGCCAGGCCCTGGTGACAGCCTGCTCCTGGCATGTCACTCAGGTCATCACATCGCCTCCTGCAATGCCCTGCATCACATACTGCTGCGGGCTGGCACGCTCACCTCGCCCCTACGTTTGCCCCCTGCCTGAAGCAGATGGCACAGTAAGCTTGGGGGAGCAGCTCCCCTCCCATCTCACCAAGCCCAAGACAGAGGGATTCACAGCCTGGCCAGGGGACAGGCAAAAAGGACCTTGATCAGGTGTGGCCCAGCTGGAACCAGGACAGACTCCAGGTGCTCCCGTTGTGCCCAGGGGCTGGGGTGGCTCAGCAGCCCTAACTGTGTGCAGCTAGCTGCTGTGTACAGCCTGGCAACCAGCTGGAAGCATACTGGTGTGCACTTCAGCATCACACTGCTGCTCAAAGCCCAGCAGCTCCCTTCCTGACCTGGCCTCCAGGTGCCAGGACAGTCGCAGGGCTACAGCCGCTCAGGGCCATCCTGCCACTCTGACTGCTCTGCCTGCCTGCTCACAGCACTGCCACAACCAGCTCACTCACTGGGTGCTTCTCACCCCCAGCACATCTCTTTGCAGCACCAACCGGCCACACTTGGGCTTCAAGAACATTCTGCCCCTCTCCAGGAGCCAAACCTGTTTATTTTACAGCCTGTCTTTAGCAAAGACCTTGCACAGTTGAGGCCAGCACCCTGCTGCTGGNAGCAAACCCCTCCCCAGCTGCCTGCAAGCTCACTGCATAAGCAATCTGCAGCAGATGGTGTCTAGACGTTTAACATGGCCAGATGTTCCAGCTCTGCATGGAAGTTAACTGCTGCTCTTCAGCACCAGGGTGAGGGGCACTGGAAGCACAAAGGGTAATTAGTGCTTAAGCACAAACACAGACACTGAGGCTGGTGGTGTTTCACTGCCACACACCACTGATCTCCTTGAAATCAGGGTTTTTATCGCAGCCCCAGGCTATCCAAACCCTTGTATCTAGGGGAAAAAGCTACCTTGATTCCCATAGCAACACAGAATTTTTCCTGAAAGCAACAAACGCGTGAAATACAGTTACTGGAGATTAAAACCCCAGCCAGGTAACCAAGAAACAGAAGACAACAGCTATCTTTTCCCTCTTCAGAAAAAACCCATAAAAGCAACATTCCCTTTTTGCCTTTCCAGAGAACAGATGCCGACTGGGTCGGGCAGGATGCGGGGTGGCTGCTTACCAGAACGTATCAGTTCCAGAGAAGCTTTTGCTCAACCACATTTCTATTTTTCTTTCCCTTTTGAGGTCTGCAGAACTTGTGGCTGGAGCCTGGCAACACACAGGGCACCACGTCAGTGCCGTCAGTCCCTCACCCGCTTGCTCGGCCTCAGGCTGTGCCCTGTGACTCAGGAGAGCACACCCACCCATGTCAACCACAGCTGGAGAGGTTACACCACAGAGCAAAGCTCTCCTTAGGCCCAAGGTTCTGTTAACTGCAGGAGCAGCAACCGTGGGACTTCACCTCTCCTTTACCCACAACTCCACCCACAGCTCTCCCACGCCAGGTGACAGCTTTGGCTTGTAGTGTCACAGCACAACATGCCAGCAGCGAACCCATCTGTGCTTGGCAGCACCACACAGCCGCAGTGCTACAGCCCTCCCTGGGGCAGCTGAAGGGAAGGTGGGACTCAAGCCCAGGCAGGGCTTGTCAAGTACCAACCCTGACTTCCAAAGCTTCCCCAGTCCTTCATTTGCAACAGCAGCACATCAGAAGCCCACGTCCCCTTCATCTGCAACGGTCAGAGTGATGCAATTAAGAAAATTAAGTTTAGTTTCAATATATTTGACATCCAACAGGCAGTAAAAAAAAAAAAGCTTTATATTTTATTTCCTGTAAAAATCTTTTTAACACATGCAGACTAAAACCAGTGTAAGAAAGTATCCACCATCGTTTAAACAAATAACTATACTTAAATATAAGTGTCTGCAGTTGACTTGTATAAAAATAAGGTAGGTTTTGCCTTTTTACAGAAACCCATTCTCCAGTTCTGGGATAAACAATACACAACTCTAACACACACAGTTCAACCTGATCGTTGCTCTCCACCAACGCGATACTGCTAAGGTATTATGTGCAAAAGTTGGTAACAGTTCCTGTCCCAAAAGAAACACAACAAATCTTCTACACCTTTTAGGAAAAAAAAAAATAAAGATACCAGGTTTAAATTAATCCAATCCTATTCGGTTCCTTTGTTCTCAAGAGTCCACTGACTGTATTATATACAGGTTTAAGCGGAGCCTGGTGCGGGTGCTAACCTCAGCGTCGGTGCCGGCCGTGCCCCGAGCGGCCGCTCCCGTGGTGCTTGCCCTTGTGAGACCTCTCGAAGGAGCGGGATCGCTCCCGCCTGTCTCTGTGGTGCCCCCTCTCGTGCCGGTGCTTCTTGGCAGCCTCAGAGTGATCCCTGGATTTGCTCTGCGAACGGGAACGGGACTTTTTCCTCTTGTGGCCGTGTCTGTTTGCGCTCTTCAGCTCTTCCCTGCTGTGTTTGGTCTTCAGGTGGGGGGAGCCGTGGTTGTGGTGTCGGCGAGGGCTGCCGCTGTGGCTGCGGGATCGGCTCCTCGACCTGGAGCTGTAGGTCCCAGACAGGCTCCGCCTGTTATTGTAGCTTACAGAGAAAGGAGGGGAAGTTTAAAACTTGTCTGTCACAGGAGATAAAGTAAATCAATGCTAAGAAGCTCCCAAGCTACTGGAAGAAACAGGTGACTGTTTCTCCCACAGAGATAACTGATGAGTGACAGCAACTGGCCAAGAACACACCTTTTAAAGCAAAAAGCCCAAAAGGCAGTGCCTTTCATAATTGTTCAACCTTAACAAGAAACTCCCCCTCTCTGCCAGACTGCCAATCAGTTGTTGCCTTTCCTCCTTCAGTGATTCAGACACCCAGCAGTAGTTAGGGGAACACTCCACTGAGATCCACGTTGGCAGCTTCCAACTTAGATGTCAGTCTGAGGATTCTTTCAAAATACCTATCGAATGCCAGCAGCTGGCACTGCCTCAGCCTGCACGGCTCCTCCTCTTCCTCAGTCACAGCAGAGGTAGAGCAGTGAAGGGCCAGCCAGCCCATCATGCAAACCCAGCCAGGGGACACACTCTCCTGTGTCCTTGGGAGAAAGCAGAAGCACATGGACCGAGTTCCCAGAAACTACTCTCATGTCTAAAGCTTCCTTGAGGTCACTGAACAGGGCAGGACTCCCTCACTCTCCAGCACTTTTCATGTACACATGCAGGTAGGGTAGTTCTATGCTTCAGTTTTACAGCAGTTTTTACAGCTCTATTACCAGCACGGTTATGAGAGAAGGGCTTCGTGCCAAGAACCAAGAGCCTGAAGCCAGACCCAAGTCTGCCACTTGGGCTAATTCTGATGAAGACAACCCAGCCAAAAAGCCCCACCCCTCCCCCCTGCAGCACCCCCCACTACTTACTGCCGCCGAGGAGTGTGCGATCGAGACCTCGACTTTGTTCTTGACCTCGACCGACTAGCACTTCTGCTGCTTCTACTTCTCTTGCTTTCTTTTCTCATGCTTGGGGGGGGGAAATAAAAACAGGGTTACACTCTGAGGTACTTGTTACTTCTGTGAAGTAGCTCAGAAGTAGTTCACTCCACTTCAGTTGAAGAAACCCTTTCCACAGAAGCCTTGTATAATCAGGAAGAGGTTTTTACCTACCCATTGTAAGGGCTCTTGGAAGCTTGCTGCCTCTCTTCTGGCTCTTTTTTAACTGTTTTGGTATTCAGAGATACTGGACTCTTCTCTTCAGCTTTTACTTCTCTTGGGGAAGCTAAGAATTAAATTTAAAATTCACAATCAGGTATTCTGTCCACAGCCTTTGTCATAAACATGCTGTATGCTTTATACACCATCACCAGTGCCTGCACAAAACATAAAGGGCAACTCAAGAGCTACTATTTCATTCCACCTTTCCATTTACAGCACACTCCCAGAAGAGGACATTGGAGCAAGATGCCCATGGGGAGATTCAGAGTAGCTTAATGGCAACTGCCAGCAGGGGGGAGGGAGAAGAACACTGTGACCTTCAAGCCAAGCAGCCAGACTCATCTGAGATTTCAGCCACCATGGCCCAAGAGGTACAAGATAAAAGCTGCCCTTACGGCCCACAAATACGTAACTGGAGTTGTTGCCTTGACAGTTCATTTCCAGTACTACAGAAAGAGAACTGAACAGCAAAATTACACACTTCACTTTTGTGTTTGTGGCACAAATACAGCTAATAACAAAAATCTTATTTACAAGTCAATCTGTCTACAGGCAGCTGATACAGCCCAGAGATGGATTCTCCCTTTCAGGGAAGGGCTACCATGCTGGACATACGCTTCTGTCTGGCCTGCTGATGGTAAGGCAGAGGCACTGCACTCTGACATACACCACAGCCGCCTCACTCAAAAGGGACCAGAGGTTTAGTGTCACAATACAGAAAGGCAGGAAGAATTCTGTCTGCAGCTTTCCCTCACTGTCAGCTGGTAAGGCATCTTCCAAAACCCCACAAGAGATCCTGCTTTCACACAAACTCTTCTAACCTATGCTCCCACTTCACCAAAATAAAGAGAAGCTTTCGTTGCTTAGTGAGAAGTTCACATCTGCCAGCTCTAAAACCTCAGGAAACTCTGGTATATCTTTCTTGAGGAGAAATAACTGCTAAAAACATTGCTTTCTTGTACATGCTTTCAGTTTCCAAGAGGCCATGTAACCAACAAGGGCCCGTGCCTTCTCCTTTACCCACTGCTGTGACAGCCTTTACATTTTGTGGGCAGTTTACAGGTGAGCAGCACTACTACGAGCTCCCAGCACCATGACAAGCCTGCCTGTTCTCTGTATCACTGAGTTCAGAACAGATTTCCTGCTCCATTCCCGCAGTGCATTCACTCCGGTGCCAGGACGGCACTGTGACCTTCCCCTCTCCATTTCCTGACCACAAGCTGTCTTCCTTCACTGCACTTCAACAGCTGACAAGCAGAGAAAGCAGTTTTTCAGGAGATACCTACTGCAAAGGGAACTGTGAAGGCTATTGCCATGCCCCCCCAACAAATCACACCCAGAGTCTCTCTTCCCAGCACAGTAACAGACAGCAAACTCCTGGGTCTAGACATTTCCATGATATAATTATCTCAAGGGTGCACATTGCAGGCATATCACTCAGCTGTGGAAGTCCTGAGGAAAGCATCCCAGTTCCCTCTCATCTGCTACTTCAAGGTACTGAAACTGGTTTTAGAATCTGTGTTTTAAGAAGACGTTTATCTTGCTGCTTAGTTCTGTCCAAGAGCCTAAATTGTCTGAGAGCTCAAGAAGCAAGCATTTAATTATTTCTTAGAAATACCTTGGGACACAGAATTAGCATAATAAACTGCTGAATTTTCAAGTTTCACAAGCTTTGCTCAGAAAACAAACTTACATGGTTTGGATGCAGGAGAAAAACCACCCAGCGTTGAGAGTGCTGGAGTTCCATCTGGGTTTAAGCCTTTCGCCTTCAGTTTAGCCTCCTGTAGTGCCATTTTCCTCTTCTCCACTTCTTTATCCAGGAATTCATAATTGGGCTGTTAAAAGTAACAGTGTGGTTAGAACCCAAACTAACTCAATTGATACTCTGTGTATATCTCAGAAATGAGACAGTTATCTTTTAACCACAGTTAACGTGGCTGGCTTCCACAACTTCTTACGCTCCCTTGAGAGCACAGAAGGGGAAGAACAAACATGCCAGCATTACCTTCTTCCTGGTATAGAGCTTCAGAGTCGTTAAGCAGATCTCCTGGATCTCCTCTTCTGTGGTGCCAAAGAGCAAGAACCAGTGAGGGCGGGTAGGTAGTGGAATCTGAAAATAAAACAAACACAAGCTTAAGAATAGATATTCCAGAGCAGGCTCTGACTTAAAAGTATTTTCATTCAGTTTCTTGAACTCAACTTGCTGGCAATGAAAGGCAACACTGACTGAAGACAGAGGACTACTCACCTGCAGAGCTCGAGCAGCAAGGTAAATGCAAGCACATGCTATGGTCTCTGGCTGAAAGCGAACAAACACGTTTGTTCGAAGGCTGTCATTCATGTAATTCCTAATAAAACAGAATTTAAAAACAGTTGGATTCCAGGTTTGCAACTTCTTCTTTAGAGGGTAACAATACTGGAGACTCAATTGACTTTATTATTTTTTCTGTTATTATATTAAACACTTGTTTTCTTTCAAACTATGTTATTTGATGTTTACATTTGCTAATTCAGCAACAAAGGTTGCACAGTTGCCACTGCTTTCAAACTCCAGTGCAAGTAACAGTATGCCATGGCTACTTCCTAGGCAGGTAGTTAAGTTGCACAGTGAAGTGTCCCATGAGTTAAGACTCTAAAAAGTACTTTGCATCTGTCCAGCAGTTTGCTTTACACACCAATGCTCTGGGCACAAGAAAATCAATAGGCTTAAAACTCAAACGCAAGCATGGTATAGTTTTAACCTACCATTTTCCAGAGGCTAGTTGCAACCTATAAAGTTCACAGAACATTGCATTTAAATCCTACACGTGCCTTCAGTCACATTAACTTCATCCAGAGGGAGAAGCATCCCATTTGCTGAGTGTTGGAAAGAGACCTGCAAGTTAGTAACGGGTCCCCCACTTCACTAAGCTAGGGTTCTTGCAGGGGCTGGCACTGCCAAGCAATACATGCCAAGAGATACAGTTAACCAGCAGAGACCTCTGCTGATGGCTAAGTTACTGTACTACAGGAAAGAAACAAACAGCAGTCAGTAAGCATTGACTACAGAAACCCATGCCCAACGTGGCTTCTAAGTGAACATGCTGCATGCACTGTAAGGTTCTTTTGTTTTAACTCAAGTTTAGCCAAATGCTAAATGAACTAAGTAAATGTTGGCAGAAAGTCTACCCCACGTGTCCTTTAAATAACACTATACAGTAGCTAGGCAACAAATACATTTAGAAACATTTTTAACAGTTACTTCTAAAAGCAAATATACAAATCCTTTCGACACCCAGACAGAACTAGAAGATGCTGCCCGATGGATATGGACCACTTCAGTGAATCTCGGATGAGAGCTTGCACTGGGTTGGCTGGAGAGAAGGGCAGCCAAACAGGCCATCCCCAGGTCATGGGCTGAGGTGCAGAGGGCAGAGCTCTATGACTTACCATCAGGGACTACCCTTTAATTAAAGAGTAGAAAAAAGAACAAAGTTAAATTGAGTCCTCCATTACTACAGTGGAATCAAGCCATGAAAATAGTAAGCAGAAACAAGCACTAAGGTATTTTTGAGGTATGGATTTGTGTAGTAACTTACATCTCATTGCTTTGGATAGGGATCGTCAGGCTTGTTATTTCTGCTACTATTTTCCTGGCAAGGAAAAGAATGGAAAAGTAACTTACCAGGCTGTCTGTACCAGGGTCTGATTGCGTTCACATTCCAAGACTTGTAGATACATCACAATGATCTGAGGAATAAGGGGGGAAAAACCAAAGACTCAGTTTTAACAGTAAGGACTAACTACGTACAGCCAAATGGTATTCCAAAGCAAGTCTCTCCTCCTTTCCTAAGCATACACTGTAAGCTCCCATCATCCCACTGGGTTCAGAGAACTCTTTATTGTACTACTTCTCTATGGTTTTCAAAACCAGCCACCCTTAAAATGATCCAAGGAAGCAACTTGTAATGACTTCTTGCCCAAGCACTCCAGCAAGAACATTCATGGTGCTTACTGAGGAATAAAGAAATCAGGTCATTTTTACACCTGTGTGTCTTGTCCCACAGCTCCCAATGATGACATCAAGGTGGATTAACATCTACAATGATACTATACAGTTTTGAGAACTCACCTTATGTGGATGCTTGACATGAACACAAAATCCCAACTCCTTCAGTACCCTCCTTTCTGCTTTGATTACTTGATTTTTGGTGTTTATGTAGTTCTGATCAAGTATCAGGGGGCTTGGAGTCCTATAGTTTGCAAGAAATAAAATCAAAACTGTTTTGCATATCCAAAAATAGCAGCAACTCTGTTTTCCCTTCCAACCAACTAATGGCAACAGAAACCGGTTTTCAACTCCTGCAAGCAAGTTTAAGCATTAATCTTGTGCTGTCCAAGTTTAGATAAACTAGTTTAGTTTCTGCTTTTGACTAACTACGATTAGATGGCTAAGATTAAAAAAAATTAAAGAAGATCTTTCACTGCTGTGTGCTCACACTAACCTGGTCCAGCTGCTGGACTGGAAGTCAGCTTTACACTGAAGATCTCAAAGAACCTTTACACTTCCTGACAGAGGAGGGGGAAGGAGTGGGATACAGGTACCTTTGCCAGGCATGACTTCAAAAGCAAGCTAGAACAGATTTATGTTTTTACTGATAACAAGCTTGTGGTTTATGAATTGCAGCTTCCTATGCACCAGAAGACAAGATTATTCAGATCCTGAGAAAAAGACAGCCCTGCTGATGTGGTACAGAAAAGGCCTAGCAAAGCAAAGAATTTACCTCTGGACAGTGACACATCTGCCCATTAATCTGCTGCTCCCACTAATCGACATACGTCACGTCGCTTCTGCATTTGCAAAACAAGAGCAAATTTCACAAGGATTCCTCAATCTAGCCCTGGAAGTCCTAATTCCTTCCAAATCCAACACCTAAACTCTCCAAAGCATTTAGGTTTAACTAATGTCACTTGCTGTAGTGGTGTCGTACTCCATTTTGCATTCTTTTACGTGCCCATGGTTAGAGGTGACCTTTGAACACTGCACAGTATGCATTTTAATCCACTTCCTCCCTAAGACAGAGCAACCTTTTCCCCCTATTTGTAACAGGCCTGGCATGTTCCACATGCTTTACAATGCACAACAACTCTTTTTTGCAACTAGTTACACTCTAACAAACCACAGGATGTTTACATGATAAACTTAGTACACCCCAAGCATGGGTAACGAGTTTGTATTACCTTCCAATGAAGAGAAACACAGTTAACTTAAGATGGATTCAAGATACAGCTTCTGTTTAATCAGAGAAAGCATATCACTAACAACTTGTCTTGTTTGAGTCCATGCACATACCACAAGCAGATCCCACTTCTCTTCCCTGATAGGTCAGACTAGAAATACTCAAAAGACCCAGGCTCCCACTCCAGGAAGAAAGGGTAACTTTAATTACAAGGTTAGCTGGAGGCTTTCCCAGCTTCAGTGATGTAGAATTTATGCTAAGACTTCTGGAGTCACCTGGAAGGATGCTTATTGCCACTGGCCAAAGGACACAGCGAGCCATCGCCCCACTACCATCACACTGTGTACCCATGCACTTGAGGCAGGAGCTCCCCTGCTCTTCCCACAGGGCTGAGCAGCAGCCCGGGTCTGAAATTAACTACTGCAGCTTCTTGGTGCCAGGAAGAACCTACAATTTAAGTACAAGCCTTAGTAGAATTACTGAGCCACAGAGCATACTGAGTTGGAAGGGACCCATAAGGATCATCAAGTCCAGCTTCTGTCTCCTAAATAACACGACGTTTTTCATGCTACATGAAAGGAACTTCTCTAGTTGTTACTCTCACTCATTAGGGCAAGTTTAGAAAGCTTGTGATTTCAGCTACTCTAAATATAACCCAGGTAGGCTATGGGTTGTTGTGGGTGGGGTTTCTTTTTTTGTGGTTTGGTTGGTTGTTTTTTTCTCTCAAATTAACTGGAAAAGAAAAAAAATTTAAAGCTTCTTTAAGGTAACAACTTCAGTGGTGAGACTATGATTGTATCTGAACAATCGTGTACGATGGAGGCTGTCTGAACAGGGTGCTCTGGAGCAGGAGGCTGGAAGAACCAAGCTGCAGTTCTTTGAATCAGTGAAACTGATTCCCTTCCAATTCATTTCCACTAGCTAGACTAGCTTTCAGAACACTTCCTCCAACGTTCATTTATTTTATCTGGACATCACTGGCATTAACAGGAACTGCAAGGCATTGTTCAGTGAATTCAGGTGTCAGATCGTGGATGGAACAGGGCAGCTCTGACTGCCAGACTAAAATTAAAATCAACAGTGGGACAACATGACTGGATGGGATCATCCAACAACCTGCCATAGGATTAGTATCACCCACGTGTCCCCACATTCCCTGAAAGCAGTGTCAGCGTTATGAAAACGGAGTGAGGCAGCTACAAGTGTGACAGCAGAGACTGTGAGCCTGCCTGGGTTTTAAGTTCTCACTGTCCTTCTGCAAGGCCACGGGATCAGCACGAACAGTTTCTACTCCAGTTGTCCAGGTTTGACAGCAAAGCCATAGGAACCTCAAAATTAAGACACTCTTGCAGTGTGCTTGACTCTGCTGTCCCACATTACTTTGGTCTCTTACAACACAGGAGTTCAAGGCACGTGTAAATCTAAGGAAGCTGTGAAAAACATCCATTTATCCAGGGTTCCAGAGATGGGCAAACACAGCCTTTCATCCACTGAGGCAAATATAAAGATCTGTGGACTTTCCTGCACCTTATTACAGGCAAAAGCCAGGTTGCCCACTGCATTAAGATTTACCAATTAGTACTTTTGCCATAAACTCCACAAAGTGTTGGTATGCATAATTATCAAGGAGTTGGGAGCCACAGCCATCCCCCTTTGGTAAACTTCCAAGCTTTCCTAGGGAGAAGAGACATTTTGCTACTGCCTTTGCTGCACTTAGTTCTCAAGACCATTGAAGAAACCATGTTAAGGTCTGAGTAACAAACCAGGGAAAACTCATTTATAAGGTAATATACAAAATAAGAGGCTTCAAGCCCTATGTCATCAAGTAGTATTACCAATTCCTCCTTTGAATCTGCTCTTACAGATAGATGAGCACTAGAGCTCCAGGGAAGACTTCAGAGTTAAGAGCAGAGCGACCAGTGCCTGTCCTGGTAAGCAGGGCCAGCACTTAGTCACAGGGCTTCATCAGGATTTAGAGATTGTGTAACAACCCCAGAGATTAACACACACTGTAATGTGTTTGTAACAGTAAGTAAATTACAAATATCCTTCTTAAAATCCCACTAATAAGTGAAACCTATGGATTTGACACAGCTACAGCTTCACCTGATGCAATATTAAACTCTGATGTCTGGAACGTCTAATACTCTGGAATAGAAAGTGCCCTGCACATAGTTTTGTTCATACTGCAAAAAGTACTTCTGACAAGTACAGCATTAACATCAGCATCTCAAAGACCAGATCTCTCTTAGGCCAGTCAATATGAGAGGAGTTCTACATTTGTCCCCAACACTGTAAAGTACAAGCACCATGGAGTTGTAGGACAGTTTGAAGTACACTAAGCAGTGTGTATTAACACAGGCCACTTCCAGCACACCTGCACAGACCTGTTTGCTGCAACAGAAGTCAAGAACAGCTGTCTGAGCATCTCCAACCAACATTTGTGAGATTATATAAACAGGAGTCACACTGGGTTCGAGTCTCATAAGGACCTTCTGCACATTTAAGATAGATAAAAGTCATCTTTGATCTACATTCTACATGTCAAACAACAGTTGCACTTTGCTCAGAACACGTTTCAGCACACAGCATTTTAAAAAGCAGTATGTTCATTAATATGAGCTTTTCTCCATGCACACAAACATTTTTTACATGCAGTACTACATGACATATGCTCGTGAAAACACTCATTTCAAGCTCTTTCTTACTTCTCAGTATTAGAAATGCCACCTGGCAGTAACTCAGTTGACTACAGGTCTTACAAAAAGAAAATTCCCAATGCAATTCCCAGTTCTGCAAACAGATACACATTAGGGGCTGCTTACACAGTCATTTAAAATAAATAGCTTTACAGATTCAGGACTTCTGCGTCCTTGTGAAGGAATGTTTTACTATCCATTCAAACTGCAGTTATACAGAGCCAGAAAGTGGAACCAAGAACCCAAAACTGTTTTAAGAAAGAAAGAAAGCCTACTCAAACTACTCAAACTTCATGTTAAGAGCTTCAGTTAACAGAAATACTAGACTAGAGGGGGGAAAAAGAAAAGTACAGCAGCCTAACTGATGGTTTCAGTTCTGGGTTGCGTGTGAGAAACTAACTACAGCCTAAGTTGTTAGCTTCAGATTAAGGAAAAACAACAACAACAACAACAAAAAAGGATTAAGCTAGTATTCTAAAAACCTGGACAGCAAAGAAAAAAGCTTATAACAAGATACAGGAGTTCTTCCAAATGGTTCACCAGCGGCCAACCTGTTAGTCCCCCGATTCCAGTGACCTATTCACAGAGCACTGGCTTCTCCTTGGGGATTTTCGATACTTCACTCACTGTTGCCATGACGACAGCTTCATCTTTATGTACCACTCCACATCACCCAGGCTTTGGTAAATGTAGCTGGTCGCTGTATAGTCGGTTGCAAGGGAAAAAAGAGTTGAAGTTAATAACGTGTACAGGTTATATAGAACTGTCATCTTGTAAAAAGCACAGAAAAAAAAAAAAACGTTTACATCCTGCTTGTTAGAAAAAAAAAAAAAAAAGGAAAAAAAAAAAATAAAAGGGAAGCCTGAATGTCAGACTTCACCATTTTAAAGATTAATTTCATGCAGCTTCGCTCAGAATCTCAAGAGCAGCAATCCCCATTTCTCCAGAAAATAATGGGCAGAAGTGCACGATTTCTCTGGACATGATGCATTTTAGACACCATGTAACATGCACAAGTGCCATTCAGATTTGGAACAGGCTAGCTGGAAAGATTTAAGTTCACAGGTTAAGTTCAGTGTCTCTGATCCTTCGCACGGCACAAAGAAGCCACTAATTTGCGTTCTCGTTGCAACAAAAAGCATTGCAGATGATTAATTAATTAACCTTCACTGTCTGGATCACAGCCAAAACATTTAAGAATCACTGAGCCAGCTTCAATAATTCCAATAACCAGACTCCCTCATCGTTAACCGTGGTGAGAAGCAATACCACTGAACACACGACTGGTGTGACTTCACAAAACTCTCTCAAGGGCCAACACAGGTAACAACTTAAAAAAACAACACAAAAAGAACAAAACTAAGTTCCAAAGGGTAGCACTGAATCATTCTGCTGAAAACTAACTAGGAAAATGTGAGTACAAGGCAGTAGAAGCGAAAAGTGTGCGATGCAGCAGCAGCATAACCAGGATAAACACACCAAGAAACAGCTGGTCTCCCTAAGGGGGTTCGACTTTTAATTCCCCAAAACGGTTACACAGGGCTCAAGTTAAAACTCCTGCTGTACCCTGGTCCAGAGAAGGGAAAGAGTGAAATCTAGCTGAAAACAGAATCCTCTTGTAGCTGTGCATTACCTTACACTTCAAGCCATCAGCCACTAAAAGTAAAGCTACTCCAGCACAGCTGACACGTCTCCAGGCTCACAGACTACAACACTGCTGCGTGACAGGTCCAAAGGCATTCTGCATTTAATAGCAACTCTGGAAACTCCTTCCCCTCAACCACTCCTTGTTCCTTCCAACGCAGTCAGGTTAATCTGCTTTAGGCATGAAGGAGTACATCACTTTACACCCAAAGTAACAGCACTGAGAACAGCTCTACAACCCGAGCAGACAGTCACCCAGATCTGCACCCAGATCAGGGAAGCTCAGGCTCCAACCTCAGCGACACAAGCACATTGTACCATGACAAACACAAGTCTCCCTTTTTGTGATGAGGGGTGCTTTCCAGTCCCAAGACTCAGCAACATGTTCCTTACTGGAACAGTAGCATTAAAGCTGCAAACACTGTAAACCAAACTGTAACTTTTTACTTTCAAAATTAATGTGTTTTTTTTTTTTCTAAGAGGTAATACTACCCTCACTGGGAAAAATTCAGCTTTCACCTTCTGTTAAGTGATGCCTTACTGGCACCATAACCACATTTGGATGGCTGCATACAAGGGAAGTGTGTTAACTCTGCTGAGCACGGTCAAAAGCCTGGAGAATATACAGCAACCCACTAATTGGCTACACATAACTAACACTACCTTTCAAGAACTACAAGACATCAAAAAATCAGGTAGCAACAGACCTGTAACTACAACTGTGGACCTACAACTAGAACCAACACTCGTGGACTTGTAGCTACATAAATAACAAAACCGGGTCTACCAGGAAAACAAAAGTAACAGTAGAAGAAGTCAGCATTGAACTGTACTGCCTACACAGCAGGCAACGAGCACTCCCTTCCCAACTTTAGGTCGTTGAACTTAGCCTGGAAGAACACTGTGAATCGAGAACTGCAGCGTACATTAGTGACAAGAGATGCTTGTGCTCATAACGAAGCTAATCTTACCTTTTTGCTCTTAATTGGCGCAAGTGATGAAACACGTTGATCACGTCCCTTATACGGCGAGGCGCCTCTTCGATTTTGGAGGCGAGATTGATGCAGGCCATAGCAACAATCTGAAAGGAAGGCCCGTTTCCGTAAGAAAACGATCTTAAAACCCGAGGAGACCCGAAATACACAGCAACAACATGAAAACCCAACCCGCAGGCAACGAAAAAAGGTAAAAATCCAACCCCCAAGCACCCAAAAAGCCCGCGGTCAGGGCTCGGAGAGAGCAGCCTGCGTGGCGTGCAGTCACCCGGCCTGCGCGCTCCTCTCCCCCCACCCCGCTCCCCGCCAGGCCGCGCCGCGCTCACCTCGAAGCTGTGCTTGACGAAGGACTTCGAATAGAAGAACCGATGGAACAGCACCTGCCCTGTCGCCATCGCCACCTATGAAGGCGGAGGGAGGGAGGGAAGGAGGAAGAGAGAGCGGGAGTCAGTCACCGGG